>CM072871.1:1082500-1350000 GCA_036937835.1 Pampus argenteus | reverse complement strand
AAATGAACGCACCAGCACACAGGTAGACCCACATCCATACTGAGAAACACATACATAGAGTCTGCCTGCCGGCGTCGCCTCTCTGATGGGAAGAAACACATCATTTAACCAAACTGGTCAACTGAGAACTAATTTCTCTTTTGTAGTTACCGCCTGAGGACCTGAGGGTTTGCAGAGTTTATATTTGCAATCAGCAGCACACTGACTCTTTGCACAGAAACTCCTTAACAACTTAGTTTGGATTTTGATCAGTCTGTGCTCTGCTCTTCAGCACGGCAGTCTGAGTCTGTATTTACTCATCTTTTATATCATCTCTGGGCATCGTGACAGTAAAAGAGCAGGCAATCAACCAGTCGGGTTTCTCTCTCTTACTGTAATCAATGGCAAGCGTTTACTGAGATGTGTTTCCCACATACTTCCACGTTTTTGTTGCTCTTTTCAGTTTTTGTACGGTAACTAAAAATGAATGTTTGATGGGTCGTTCAGCATCCCTGTGACCCATCTCTGTGCTTTAAATGCTTGTTGTAATTGTCAGTGAGCCTGTTAAGTACATTAGTTATAATGTAATAGCATATTGCCCAGCTTTATTTCCATGTCATTTTTCTCATTAAATCTTTCACTTGCATCCCAATTCACCAACTTTTCAAATACCTCCAATTCCCCAACCAAAGAAAAGTTTAAGTTACCAAGGCAACAAGGGGCAAACGCATAATACCCTGGTGTCAAGGATTCAGGCCCATCATGTTAAGTTACAGCAAATCCCTGCACACACCAATCTCTCCCATCCATCTGCTGTGGGGATTCTGCGTCTAAAGTTTAAAGTCTTTGCCAAGCAGTTGGCAAAGTGACTGGTCCGCACTGTCATGGTGATTGTTTGGTGGGAGAAAGGGAACAGGTCAGTGAATGATGGGAGGGGGAGAAAAGATGGCTATCGTTTTTCTCTCTTTATTTCCCTCTCCCCTCCTCTGTCTGTCATGGCGAGAGAGGCCCAGCCGCTGAGGCAGTATTAGCTCCCAGGCTGAGCCCGGCTCCTGTCACCGCCTCGATAGCTGTCACGCTAACACCCCCACTGCTATCATTGGAGCACTTATGGGCCTGTCACTCACCAGGGAGAGAGGGAGCAAAGGAGGGACAGAGGCATCGAGGGGAAAGAGTGTGCTAAGAGAGATATGTAGAGGAGTGGGGAGAGCTCGGGATGCAGGAAGGAAAGCGAGGTAAAGACAGAAGGAAAAAGGGAAAGATAAAGGAGGCGGAAGGAAGGGTAGGAATGCAGCGAGAGGGGGGGGGGGGGAGCAGTTGAGTGGCATTAAATGATGAGGTCATCGAGGTAGGACAGATGAAAACTTAAAGGTTAATATAAAATCCTGACTAGAGTCCCAAACATCTCACGTATTTAGTGTCCCACTCTCAACATGTTCAGCAGGATGTGCTTCAGTGCACTTAACAACAAAGCGAAGGCCATTTGGACATTAAAAAGAAGCATCGATTCACCATCCAGGACAATGTGGTCTCTGTGAAATTACAGGCGTGAGCTAAACAGCACGGTGTAATCTGTAGAAGAGGGAAAAAAACATGTTGATGGCTGCAGCCGTTGTTCCATCTGTGAGAGGCGTCCTAGACAGGCATTCACACACATACACACACACATACATACACACACACACACACATATACACATACATACACACACATACACACACATATACACACATACATACAAACACATACACACACACATACACACATACATACACACACATACACACACACACACACACACACACACATACATACACATACATACACATACACACACATACATACACACACACACACACACACATACATACACACACACACACACACATACACACATACATACACACACATACACACACACACACACACACACACACACACATACATACACATACATACACATACACACACATACATACACACACACACACACATACATACACACACACACACACACACACACACACATACATACACACACACACACATACATACACACACACACACATACATACACACACACATACATACACACACACACACACACACATACATACACACACACACACACACACACACACACACACACACACACATACATACACACACATACACATACATACACACACATACATCCATAAATGCATTTGATTTAAAGGCACAGATATTCCCTAACACACTAAAACGTGCACACATGCATCCAAATTCTCAGCCAAAAAAAGAAAAGCATCTGCATTACCTGAAACATATTTTAGCACATTTTCTTGTGTACACACACACACAGACACACACAGACATAGTCGCACATAATAAGGTCGGTATCAGGGCATCACTGAATCACAGTGACCAGCATCGTGGTTGACAGAGCAGGCTGCAGACACGTTCGGGTTTGGCCCTTCAACTGACTGCAGAGCCACTGAAGTGAAACTCTATTACAACAGCCTCTCCAGCCACGATCCATCAGTGCCGACACAACACTCTGTGTGCGCCCGTCAGTGCACGTGTGCCCGTGCGCGTGCATGTGTGTACAAAGACAGATTGTGTTAATGTGGCGTTTCATAAAGTACAGGATTCCTGACAGTGTTGCTCTTTATGTGGCATTTCTTTGACACCCATTTTATCTGTAAAACATATGACAGCAGTTGTTGCTGCTTTGAAGGAAGCGGGGGGTCATGTGGGTGAGGAAAATGTATCTGTTCCCTCATCAGGTTTTATCCAATCAACACCTCCGGGCAGTGAAGCGTGGCGTGCATGTTTTATCATAACATCATACAGTCATAGACAGCTGGAGAAAGTTTTAGTAACTGAACAAAACTCTTGATATATTTGTTGATTAAAACTGCCTCAAAATCACTATTTGCTAATAATGAAACACAGTTTGTATCTGACACGTTGTGCCTGTAGTAACTAACAGTGCACCATGAATTAGTTTTCACAATAGCATGTGAAAAAGGCAGTGACACATAATTACAGTCTGCAGACACTTAATGTAAAACCTGATTAATGTTCTAATGCCAGTCGGTCCAGACCGGCTGAGTCCTGATGACTTTGGTGATAATTTGACTTTTCCTTCTTTAACATTTTTTGGTTCAGAGTGAAAAATCTTGACAAACATCAAATGGATCACTCTGAAATTTGCCTGTAATACATATTCAATTTCCTTAGAGTGAATTACTAATGATCCTTTGACTTTTTGTATAGAATAAGTTTTTTAATTATTCAGAGAAATATCTTCTGGATAAATTGGCACCAACTTTTGTGCAGGAATTCAAGGTTCTCCGTTGATATATATACTGACGTTTCCTCTAGCGCCACCAACACGTTGACATTTTTAGTTCAGAGTGTAATATCTATGACAGATATGGTGTGATATATTTTTGTTGAAATATCATATTCTGTATCTTGCCTTGAAATCTGGACGTTCATTGTCCACATAGGATGAGTTGAAACTTTGATCCCTTTGACCTTTCATCCAGTCCATCATCAGGTCAGAACATGTCCAATAATAAAGTACCAATACGTTTATGACCAAATACCTGCAAAACTAATGACATTCACAATCAGAATCAGCTGTACTTTGAGTGTAGTACTGATTAGCACATGTTAGTATGCTAACACACTAAACTACACATGGTAAATATTATAATATTATACTAGCTACACATCAACATGTTGGCAGGTTAGCAGCCTGATGGGAGCACTTTTTCTCTCTCTTATCTGTGCAGGCTACAGACGGAGACGTAGGTACATTTGGGATTGTGCGGTACTACTTCAGTGACGAGCCAGACCAGTAAGACACAGACACACACACACAAACACACACACACACACACAGTAGTATTGTACAATTCACACAAAAACACACAATCACATTAATGTTTCATTCGTTCCTTTACGTCTCTTCAGGCTACAAAAATAAAACACCACATTCACATAATCTATTTATTTACTTCCTGATGTATAATAATGTTGTTGAACTTACTTCACCCTGTTTTCTATGACAACATATTGCTGCAAACATTTTTCAGAAGGCTGAGATAAAAATAAAAAAATCTTGTTTTAAGAACATATTAATTATTATTATTATTATTATTATTATTACAATATACCGTTTAGTTTGAGAATTTCAGATTCTATGAGATTTTTCATTATATGATAAGAAAGCTGTGCAGAATGATGATGATGAAAGCCTAAAAAAGACAAACTGCTATCCTGTTATATCAAGAAACAGATGATGTTGTAATAATCTCCCTCTGCAGGTTTTCACTGGATGCTGAGACGGGCTGGGTCACGCTGCGGGCCAGTCTGGACTACGAGTTGATGCGTCGCTTCACGCTGACTGTGCTGGCGAGGGATGGAGGTGGGGAGGAGACGACAGGGAGGATCCGGGTCAATGTGTTAGACGTCAACGATAACACGCCACTCTTCCAGAAGGAGGCGTACGTGGGCTCGCTGAGAGAGAACGAACAGGCTGTCCAGTCAGTGGCGCGAATCAGGGTGAGGTGTTTAAAACGTATGATTAAGAGAAAAAAAGGACAGCTATAAAACAGACTCCTTACAAGACAAGATGCTAAAAGTGTTTATGATGAAGCTGTAAAATAACCCATAAACACATGTGTGACTATCATTCATTTTACCATTACTGTTGTGTTACCTAGCAACCGCATAGCTGTAGTCAAATCACTATATTCCTATAAGTTAAAAAATATTATTGATTAGAAAATGTAATTATTTCTGTACCATTTGATGTGTCACAGTGGATTGTCTGCAGAAACACACAGAGGATCTCAAAATACCAGCAGTCATCAGACTCACAAGCCTCCTCCACATTCTTCCTGTTTCCATCTGTGTTGCTATAGTCGTGGAGTTGTGTGTTTGTGTGCACTGTATCCAAGAGGAACAGGTCAACCTGGTGTGTTGTCCATCAGTCACTGCCGCACATAAGGGAAAAGTACACAGGCACAATGGTAACTAATGGCTCAGCGTTTCTTTTGATTGCACCCTGGAGAGAAACACCATTACCTCCCTTGTGGCGGTGGTTACCACGGTGTTTTACGCTGCCACGGCTACCACACACTGTGGTGACATGCGTTGACACTGAGGGAGTTCAGCTGATGACCGGGCTCAACGCTCGGCTCGCTGTGTTTGATTAGTCTGAGCTAACCTTAAACGCTGCTGATAATAAGCTGCCCGGGAGGAACGGGGAACCCAGTCGCACAATTCTGTGTGTCAGCTGTTTTTGTCCTGGAACCCACTACACACACACACACACACACACAAAAGAAACAAGTCTGGAAAAAATGACAAAGGAGGAGAGAGGGAGGAAAGAGGGAAAAGACAGAAATAGACAGAAGAAGAGGATGTGCTGGGAGACAAAGCAGAGAGAGGCTTTTCTGCTGTTTGCTTCTCTCCTTTTCCAAACAGGTTTGTGTCTCCTGAAGCGATGCTTTCGCTTTCTAACAGCTATATCTCTCACACTTGTTTTCATTTTCTCTACGCTGCTGATTCCTTCCCTTTCTTTGCCACTCATCTGTTTGATTTGCTGCCTCCCACTCTTTTCACCTTTCTGAGTGGTAAACGAGTGTCTAAAACTTTCAGTTTTGATATCAGTCTGGTAGAGAGAGGCACAGTTTTATAGGGAGTTGTGGAAGGGGAGGGAGTGTTGCTTACTCAGCACTTTGGCATTAAATCAAAGAGTAGACATATGTGTGTTATGGAGAGATACAAGCGAGTGTTTTTGACAACCTGTCCAGCCTTTAATGATGCCAGTGAGGACCCAGTTCCTGCCAACTGGAGAATAATGAGGGGGTGTCATCATTGTTGTGGATTAGCCCTACAAGGTTTCATCTGTCCTCTGCTTGCTTGTCTTGTCTTGGCTCGGTTGGTGTTCATCCAGTGTTGACGCCTGCACTACTAATAGCCAGAATCAGCTTTAATCTGTCCAATAACACGCCATCAGTGACTGGCAGCTTCCTGGCTGCACACATATGCACAGATTCACACTCGCCCATGCAGTGCAAACATTCACAGGTTTTAAGCATCTGTCCTGCAACACTGTCCCTCATTTAAAATGTCTCTCTGTGGACTTCTGACTGTCACTGAGGCATATGTTAAACACAGTCCCGTTCCCTGCTGTCACACCCCTGTCTGGCCATCCACAGGCAACAGATGAGGATTCTCCTCCAAACAACTTCCTGACGTACACCATCACTTCAGCCTCGGCCTTCCCTGAGTACTTCAGCATCATCATGGTGGAAGGCTACGCAGGTACACTCACCTTTCAAAGCATGAAGCCTCGATGCAAAGATATGTTTGGGCATAACGATTACTACTGTGGATGTTTAGACTGAATGAACTCATATTTTAGGAGGTTGAATAGAGTTTTACACCTGTTCATGCTTGTTGTTTGTCATTTGACCCACAATGTGATGTTGCTACAGATTACAAATGAGGAAGCATTTTTTTCTCTCCTTTTGACCACCAGTGATCAGTGTGATCAGGCCTCTGGACTATGAGCAGGTTCCCAAAGGGATGATCTATTTAACGGTGATGGCCAAAGATGGAGGAAACCCAGCTCTCAACAGCACTGTCCCTGTCACAGTGGAGGTGATTGTAAGTACAACCCTGCAAAATACGATTTATGTATGCTCACATCTGTCTCCCTACAGCACATGGAGCAGTGTCTCCTCAAATATAGCCTGCATTTACAGCGTTGTCATTCTTTGCATTGATATAAATGTATTGAATTTTATTTTATTCAATGTGTCGTATTAGGTGATATTCAGAGGTCGCTGAGGTCAGGAAAGTTTGACCGAATCCCAAAGCGGCAGAGCAACTGTTCACTTTCAGCGCTGAGCGGCTCTCTGTTGCCTGAGGGATCTTAGTTCATTACACACCCCAAATCAGAGAAGCTCTAGTTAGTTGATTTAGCATCAATATTCATCAGCGCTCAGCAGACGAGACAGTTCTTCAGCACTAGTAAGTAAGTAGAATAACATATTAAATCAATTTTAATTCATCTTTGATGACTAGAATGTAAATAATAAGTGAATAAAATGTGATAAAAAACAGCCAAGCATCTAATTACCACTCCTATGTTCCTTATATTCACCCCCAGCTCTGTGAGTCATCTGCATGTACACTGGTATCTAGATTTATTGTAAATATATAATCAAAGCCAACTTCAGATTTGCAAATGCTTAAATAGATTTTGAATCTTTGAATCAGTCTAAAAGAAATGAAGTTTAATGTGATTAAAGGAAGAACGTCTACTGTGTTTCACTGACGATGTGCTGATGAACAACAAAACAAGCACACCGCTCCACACACATCAGGGCGGTCAGTATTCGGCCCGGTTATGTGTGAGACGTCGGACTGCCAGAGACGATTTTCCAACTTTTTAAAAAAGGTTTTAATTTCATGTTTTAGTCTTTAAATGTGTTGAGGTGCAACTGCTGTTTTGTCACATCGAATCCAAACATTCGCAGCAGAATTATGACTGAAATAGTGTCAGATTGATTCGACCGTATAAACAGCTTCAACAAAGTATTTTTTGCAGTATTTATTTATATTTCATTTTCACTGTGATTGGCACATCTGTTCCAGAGCTGTGAGACCGTTGATATGACTGAGAGTACGTATCAACCAGCACATCTATATCTATATCTATCCATATTCTACTTCATCCAGCCTTTTTGCACTTTGTCCTGCTGCACATACTTGAACTAAAAACGCAGGTGTGCTTGGAGATACTCATAGTCTACTTTGTACTTTAAAACCTGTTTGTTGATGACTTTGACTGGTTCTATGCTGATAATCATTTTAATTCACATTTTTTAGACGTCTTCAAACGTGGAGTTTTTTTAGGAAGTATTTAATAAATGAAGACGAAGCTCTCATATTTATTTTAAGTATTTATTTAAATGTTGATCCAGTGTGTGACGGGTATCAGCCGGTTCATGCTGGATTGTTTCATATGTCTCCAACTTTACTTGCATATTGGGTTTCAATATTTTCCGACTGTCTGAATTAGTCTGAGTACCTTTTTGATCCGTGTCTGACTACAGCTTTGTTTGCAGTTTTATCACAGACTGCGCAGACTGGAAAATGTTTCCTTATTGCAGTATTTTCCATTTCGCATTTCCCTGCAACCTGTTTAGATTCAATTAGACCATCTGTAATGTAAATGTTATATGCTATAAGAGAATATGTCATGTTGTAATGCACTGAGAGTCTCATGATTTCATTTATTACATGTTTTCTCTGAAGCTAGCCTTTGATCGCTGTCTGATTACAGATCCGTGTGTGCTGAGCGGTGCTTTTTAAACCTTTGTCAGATGTTTAAGGCAGAGAGGAGATCATGTCTGATGTGGGATGTTTTATTTAAGGGGAACACTCTTGATCTGTGTTGGACTACAGCTTATTTTCCAACATGCAGTTATCCATTTGAGCATCTGATCAGCTAACATACAATATATTGCTATTAAGAATCACGGTTTGAGACAATATTCATCTAAACCATTTTTAATATAAATATGAAGTACGTGGTGTGTATAAAACACTATGTCAGGTGTTATTTTGTTGTTGTGTTGATCTTTGCCAAGATATTAAAAAATACAGCAATAAAAATCTAATGAGCAACCAGAACTCGTAAACAGTATCTCTACTGGCTCTTGAGCTCATTTCCCTTGATGAACATCCATTATACATGTAACTTTTTATTCATAAAAGAAGAAATGACAGAGTAGAATGAATGAATCCAGCTGGGAGATTCTTTGATATGCAGGGACAGTATGCACATCTATACACACGCTGCTATACACACGCTGCTATACACACACGCTGCTATACACACGCTGCTATACACACGCTGCATACGGGAGAGACACTGAGGAAATCTGTGCTGGGATGCAAAATCCAACAGGGAGAGACGTTCACAATCCTGTATTCCCTCTCACTCTCTCCCTGCTGTCCTCCACAGTGTCCTGACTCACGCCGCAGGGGTTTATCAGTAGCTGGCAGCATCACACACACACACACACACACAATGCTTTGCACCAGTGTAACAAAGAGCCCAGATAGATAATGGTGCCAGTTACTGTTGTTAAAGTGTTAACATTTCTCAGCAGTCACACAGTGGGGAGCCTCTCTGTGAACTGCCACACAACTGGATGTGTTGGTATTGAAAAGAGTCTAATGCAATGAGTGGGAGGTTGTGATGGTGGATGATGTTCATGCATTCATTCATTCATTCATTCCCGTCAAATTAACGGTCTTGATTACCCTTTGTTTTAGGTAATGGTATTAATTATTGGCTGGGATGATTTTCTCGACTATCAGTTCAAATGTCCCTTTTTTTAACTTATTCCACCTCTTGTCCAGAACAGGTTTTCCTTCACTCCTGTAATGCTCAAGCAGTAAATGCAATGCAGTTTAACTAATTACATTTTGTTAAAAACATTTTGTATAATTCCCAAATATGTTAATTGCAGCGTTAATGTGTCACGACAGCTTCACACCCGTTTTAGTTCTTGTCTTTTTAAGCAACATTTGCATGTTGTCATTGTTTCGCACACTGAGCTGTTGTTGATGTTTATACCTCCTCCAGGATGAAAATGACAACCCACCCAAGTTCAGCAAGCCTTCCTACATCGTCAAAATCCCAGAGAACATTATTGCCGGTGAGTCACATTCTGGGTTACTGGTAAGTTGCTCGAAAGCATTTTCTGGTCTGCAGCCCTGAAACACTGTGTATAGCACATACAGTCATTTTACTGTTTACTAGCATATTCAACAAACAGCTCTGCCTTCTTGAGGCTGTGCTTTTATGTTTTATTTTATTTTCTTCCTTTGGCCTCTACTGTTTTATTTGGTTAGATTTTGCATAATGTTTTTAAATGCTCAGTCAAAATGCAGGATATTGACTATTCAGGACAAAATCACTGGCTGCTGTATTCATCCTCATGCATGCATTCAGAAGACTCTTTTATCCCAGACAATAGATTAGTTTCCAGTCGCTGGAGGGAAATGAGATATTTGACCGCCCCTCTCTGTCTCTGAGCTCCAGCAGAGGCCGGACACTTTCTGTGTCTCAGACCTGATTTGAAGGAACACATTGCTGAGCGGCTTGGTCCAGGACTGAGGTTTAGAGAGCTGAGCTGGGGACCTACGGCTCGGGTTCAAGACAGAGCTCAAGGCTAGCCCTGCAGCTCTGGCTACCCACTGCCTGCCTGGGTATTGATCAGGCCTGTGCCAAGTATGGCCGGTGCCAAACAAGCTGATAATCCACTAATCCATAAACCCACTCACTGCCGTGCCATCAGTTGAGCTGTGGATGCGGGCAGTGAAGAAATTAGCTCTGAATGCCACTTTAGTCTGTCTCTGTCTAGAATTCACATATTTTCATCATGGCTCTGTCTCTCAGTTCAGGTTTTTTTTTCTTCTTTCTCCCACTCTGAGTTGTAACTTTCTCCCTCCCTCCCTCCCTCCCTCCACAGGAGCGACTGTGCTAGTTGTGAATGCTACTGATTTGGACGCCTCGCGGGAGTTTGGCCAGGCCTCACTCATCTACTCCCTGGAGGGCTCCTCGCAGTTCCGTCTCAACTCACGCTCAGGTGTGTGTGTGTGTGTGTGTGTGTGTGTGTGTGTGTATGTATGTGTGTATGTGTATTTTATAAAACTATATTTGTAAATGTGACAGAAATTTCGAAGTGATTAAATTTGTATTTTAATATTACAGATTCCTGCCTTTTTAGATCCGTAGAACCGTTTCCTGTCTTCTTCCTTCTTGTTTGCTTGTACATAAATCTTATCTTATTTGTGCCGTATCTACTTGTGATTCCCACCATCAGTCCAGTGTCTTGAAAGTGCTGATTGCAAATGTGATTTTTTTTCTTTCCACATCTAAACTTTTCACTCCATGCATCCGAGCATGAAAAGCTGCTTTGAAACGGCTTTTCTTCGAACATGTGGGCATCCTGACTGATGCATATTTAAAACGTCTTTGATCTGATTTCATGTGCGTGCAGGCGAGATCACCACCACGGCCCTGCTGGACCGAGAGCTGAAGTCAGAGTACATCCTGATAGTCAGGGCTGTGGATGGAGGGGTGGGCCCTCAGCAGAAGACTGGCATCGCCACGGTAAACACTTTGACGCCGTCATTCATCTGATCCCATCTTCAGCTCACAGAAAGACCTCTAATTTCCTCCCCACTGTTTAATCAATATTCATTTTATTTAAAAGCATGTCAAATGTCCGTTCTACTGTATGTAATTCCCCACTTTGGTTAGGTGAACATTACCGTCCTGGACATCAATGACAACGCCCCCATGTGGAGAGACGAGCCATACCATGCCAACGTGGTGGAGATGAGCCCAAAAAACACTGATGTGATCTCTGTGAGTCCACTTAGCCTTAACTTGGTAACTTTACCTGTTTGATGACTGATGGATGGTGTCTGTTGCATTAAGATAATTTAGTTATATGATATGATATTGATAGAAGATTAGAAACAAACATGTATGAGAAACAGTGCATGTTGAAAGGTGCTTTTACTCCTCCACTGTCGATGGACAAATTGCCATCACTGTGTAGGTCATCACAAAGTAAACACGCTAATATTACCCCCAAACTCTCTTTTTGTCCTGCTGGTGTCTTTGGCAACGTGTTGTTGTAAATTAAGCCCTGATTGTCTATTAATTAAAGAGGCGTCAGTGAGTGTAATTAAGGGACTCCGATTGCTAATTAAAATGTAGCCTGCAGTCATACGCATAGCAAATTATTCAGCTGCTGGGCAGAGACGGAAGCGAGAACCCATCTTGCAGTGCGAGAGAATAGAGAAGGAGAGACGGAGGAAAGATCTGAGTGTTGCGGTGCTAAAATGTTATTCCTGCCCTGCTGTAGCTATTCCTCAGTTGAGTTCATTCACGCTGCATCCAGCTATACGATGCATATTGTATGTGACTCTCTGCCTTCGGTGGACAGACACTGTTGGCCCTCTGACCATTTTTCAATAAATCGGACCACCCAGGCTTACAGTCATGTAATTGGCCCCAACGTAGCCCTTGCCCTGCCAGTGTTTCCATGGTGACAAGAGGCCACCTGCTGAGTCCTCCTGGAGGTGTCCAGCGAGCCGATGAATGTGATTGCTGTGTCCAGTTCAAGGATCAGCCCACGCAAATCTCCGAGCAACCCGCCATCGCTCCTGCATGCAGCACCTGTACGCGCACACCGAGCCTCCTCTAATATCTCATTTCAAAACATTATTCTGTTTCTCTGCCGCTCTGTAGTCAGTTCAGGGCTACGGTTCAATGGAGAAGTCTAATATATTTGTCCTCCATCTTTTAATGTGCTCAACTGGCTCTGGCTAGACGCTTCCCCATATCTTATATCACCTGCCTTTAACTGTGCCGTTACTAATCAATGGGCCTCTGAGATGCCTGCCTACCATGTTTCCTCAATAATTAAATACCTGCAAATTCTTTGTTCCTCTAATGACCAATTAAGCAGTTTCCAGCATATTTAGTCAGCACACTGAATAATTGATCAGCTCTTTAAAAATCAGCAAGTGTTTGAGCCAGGTTCCCAGCATTCATCACCCATCGCCACTTTGTGTCAGGAAAGAGACGTTGCCATTTGTCTTTATGCAGACTGAAGTGTTCGAGTTGCATGTGTGAAGATGCTCTGAGGTTGAAGTGGGGATGTCCTCATTCATATTATGATTACTTTTTATTTCCCTAAATCATCTCCTTATTGATCTTAAATCGTCTTAAATCCCTTCTGTCACTCTTTTTAAGTTCTCTTTTGTGAAGGACACTTTTATTCACTGTAAATAACTAACTTGAGGACTATTATTTGTATGGTAAGCCGAGCAATGTTAAGGGCAAGGTTTCCTCTGTCACTCCCTTGTCCAGGTGTTGGCAGTGGACCCTGATAATTGGGAAAATGGGACAGTGGTGTACAGTATCAGTCCAGAAAACCCCTTCTACACCATAAACAGCAGCACCGGGAAGATCCGCACCAGCGGGGTAACCCTGGACAGGGAAAGCTCCAACCCCAGGGACGCAGTGCTCATGAGGACTATTATCATCTCAGCTGTCGACCGTGAGTAGACTGTGTGTGTGTGTGTGTGTGTGTGTGTTTTTCGGTCTTTTGGTGTGTAAATTTGTCAAAACACCTAAAACATAGAGATATTATCATATAATCCTCAGTAACTTTCATTTCTGAGTGATTAGCCTCCTTCTTCAAGCCTCATTCCTTCCAAGTTTTATGTTAACCATGAAACTTTTTATTGTGGCTAATAAACTCTCCTGACTGTGTGTGTGTGTGTGTGTGTGTGTGTGTGTCTCGTTACATGTCCCTCTGGCACCCTCTTTAGGCGGTACACCTCCACTGCGTGCATCAGCGAGCACCACCGTGTTTGTCAACCTGCTGGATCTCAATGACAACGACCCGACCTTCATCAATCTGCCCTTTGTGGCTGACGTGCCAGAGGGACTGCCGATGGGATCCTCGGTTTTTAAGGTACATTTTACACTCCATATTAGATATGTCCTAAAAAACAATAAGGCTTTAAATATATTAGATCTTTCTTTGTAGATTTCAACATGCAAGTTGAACCATAACTGACAACAGACAAGCCAGCATGATACATGACTTTTTAAAATGTGACTTAAATATAGATTATTGGTAATAATGCATACTTTTCAAAGTATTACAATTATCTTGGGTAGACCTCAAGAATACATAATAACCTTTTAAAAATAAACGCAGCACAGATTTGCACTGAAGGATGTTATTAGTACGTATAGAAGACATAATACTGCAGTATGTATGTTTCCTGGATGTGTCCAATGTTTGTTATACTACAACAGCGACAGGTCCGCCTATAGACATTAAATATATTTAAGCAGCAAGACATTAAATATATTATCCTCTGTCTCTTTTAGGTCCAGGTGGAGGACCCAGATGAGGATAAGAATGGTTTGATTACGATGGCCTTACAGGTGGGCATGCCTCGCTTGGACTTCCATCTGAACACCTCCACCGGCATTCTCACCTCTACGGCGATGCTTGATCGGGAGCAGATCGGACAGTACCATTTGAGGATTATAGCCTACGATGCCGGGAAGTTCCCTCGTACCGCCACTTCAACCCTCACTATCACAGGTGAGACTCTGCAAATGTGTTTGATGATGATGAGAAATTGATTTCCCTTTGCACTCTCTGAAATTACCCCACATATGAAACTAGAAGTCATGTTATGATTAGGTTATGAGTGACAGCAGGAACCTGCTGAGAAAGCTGCTACCACCTGCTGGTGGGATGTGAACAACCCTAAGAGGAGACTAATTGTCTGACTGCTGTGAACATTACGAAAGAAAAAGGATTGAAAAAACTGAAACTGGTTTCTGACATTTTATTAAATTGATCAAATGAGTGAGAAGCAACAGAATATCTTCAGGTGTTTTGTAGTGATGTGTTTTACATCATGTTAACTTTACAGGGAAACCAGCACATGAACTAAACCCTGAATCCTGTGATTTAACCAGGGTCTTTCTACCCACTGTGCCACCCTGCTGCCTTATTTGTCCTCATGTTCATCTGTGTGTGTGTGTCCTCACTGTGTGTCTGTCTGTGTGTGTGCGTCAGTTCTGGATGTAAATGATGAGACGCCCACCTTCAACCCTCGCGTGTACAATGTTTCCCTGAAGGAGAGTGTCCCTAGAGACCACATTGTAGCTCGTCTCAGCTGCTCTGACAACGACGCCGGCCTCAACGCCGAACTTAGCTACTTCATCACAGGTCAGAGGTCACAGTTGGAGGTGTTTTTGTGTTTTGTGTGCACGTGCAGCACTTTTGTTCATCCATCCGTCACTGTGTGAGTTTATGTATGAGGTGAGCTCCTCTTGCATGCTCCTGTTAGTGTTTCTATGTGAATGAGTGTGTGGGTTTTACCAGTGTAAGTTAATTTTGGATATGTGTTTGTGTTTTGTACTTTTAGGTGGTAATCAGGATGGTAAATTCAGCGTGGGCTTCAGAGACGGTGTTGTTCGGACGGTGGTTGGCCTAGACAGAGAGACCCAGGCAGCATACACGCTGGTCGTAGAAGCTATTGGTGTGTCATGATTTCATGGTTTTTTTGCATTGACCAGCATCTTTTATCATTCTCATCTTTACACAGTTGGTGTTTGTATTTGTAATATAATATGTAATATAAAAATAGGGCCTGTTTTTCACATTTGTGTGTCATCTTCAAAGCTGCTTCTCTTCTACTTTTGTATAATGAGGAAAACAAAGCAATGCCTGCGCAACTGCAGTGATTTCAGAATATTGCTCAACCGCTTTTTGTTCCTGTTTGACGCTTACAAAAAAACTCTTGAGGTTTCCTGTTTTGAAAAGCATTGAATCAGTGTGACTCCTGCAGGGTGCAGCAACGTAAGAGAGTAGAGAAGAAGAGAAAGAGAATGTAAAGCCCCAAACGCCTCATTTGATGCTTTTATGGAGCACTGCAGACATGAGACTTGAAACACAGTATCAACACAGATTTGTCCAGTCGTTCTTTGTATTTACTGCAGCATTAGTAGTTGGATGTAATGAATGAATGAAAAGAAGAAATGCAGAGGCGTCTGTTTGCACAGTAAATCATCTGTTGATGGTTATTTGTGCTTGAAACAATCAGAAAGAAAAATCAATTATGTCTCACACTTTTGGTGTTTGTTCAGCCATTCAAAACAATCGGGGTACTTTAAAATGCATGCATCAGCTTTTAGTGTGTTTGGGCCTTAAAACAACAGAATTAAACATATTGTTCTAATTCACAAGCAGCTAAAAGTGTTGATGAGCCAAACATGTTTCTGAAAACAACTTTCTGAAGATTAATGAATCATTTAATACATAACTAGTTTAATTTTGTGTAAACATGTTGTAAAAATGTGTTTTTAACTGTTGTATTTGCAGCTTTATCCTGTGTTACATCTGAAATGAACAAACCTGAATGACATTAACTGATATGTTTGTGAATGTGTCTGTTTCTGCACGTAGACAACGGTCCTGCAGGCAGCAGGAGGACAGGCACAGCCACTGTATTTGTTGAGGTGCAGGATGTAAATGACAACAGACCCATCTTCCTCCAAAATAGCTATGAGACGAGCATACTGGAGAGCGTGCCCCGAGGAACCAGCATCCTTCAGGTGAAACACATATACACACATACTGCAGCTTTTTTTTTTAAATCACTTTATTTTCTAACAGAAAACACAAAGACTCAGTTGGCTCAGGTTGCATTTGTATTATAAGGAATAACAGAGACCTGCATGCAGTTGTACTGTAAAATAATCCCCAGTGTTTGTCTTAATGAACATGAATTACCGGACGGATGGAGGTTCCTGCAGAGAAATGAACTGAATCGATGTTTGTCCCCAGACTTTGAACCTCTATTGGTGAAAGTATCATGTTGACTCATTTGAAGCCTTTTATTGGTCATGAAACTAAATGAATTTCTTTTAGAAGAGTTTTTATACTTTTTGAATTTAATTTGCATTTAATCAAATTTCATTTTATTTAATCCAAGACATAATTTGAGTTTTGATAATACATCAAACACTCGCTGTGAGAGCTGAATGGGGTCATTGTTAGATTAAATTACGTCCCCAGTGAATATGTCTTGTCTGCTATAGATGGTAAAATGATCAGTGATATAAACCCGAGTCCAAAGCTTTTTAATTGCATCATTTGTAAGAACCTCATCCATCTAGCATTCAAAGAAAACAAATGCTAAAAAAATGTAAACACCAAACATAAAAAGCAGTGAAGCTCCGGTTTGAGGGAGCAGTCAGTCAGTCCTTGAACAGTCCTCCAGTTAGATTTCAGTGACGTAGTCAAACAGACAAGGCATGGTGAGGTGGGGCTCCACGCTGGCCTCTGGCTGTACTGTCTGTCTGTCTGGACACTGGGACGCACGTGTGCTCTCATGCTCATGTGGCCTGCGATGTGGCGGTCTTCTGAAGGAGAGGTTGTATGAACGCCGATAGGAGCCGAGCCGCTTCCACACCTTGAGCTGGGGCTCACTGGACTGGCTTCTTCCAAGAGTCAAGCTCTCCCCTGGGCCACAGCTCGCCTCAGAGTCCCCGTCCTGTTCAGAGGGCCGGCACACTGCCAGGAAGGCTGCTAACCCGGCCAGCAGCAGCGATAAGCCCAGCACCACCATTATGGTGAATTCTGGGTCATGGACGTCTGAAGAAAAGGGTGGAGGGAGCGGGGTGGTGGATGTCAGGCTGGACAAAGTGATGTTTTCTGTGGTGGAGGAAAGGGTAAAGTTGTAGCCGGGGTCACTGGTGTTCATGTTGTCTTGGCCCTGGATGGAGAAAGAAACATTAGATTAGAAATCTAGGTGTGTGTATGTGTGTGTGTATGTGTGTGTGTATGTGTGTGTGTGTGTGTGTATGTGCGTGTGTGTGTGTGTGTGTGTGTATGTGCGTGTGTGTGTGTGTGTGTGTGTGTGTGTATGTGCGTGTGTGTGTGTGTGTGTGTGTGTGTATGTGCGTGTGTGTGCGTGTGCCTGTGTGTGTGTGTGTGTGTGCGTGTGTGTGTGCGTGTGTGTGTGTGTGTGCCTGTGTGTGTGTGTGTGTGTATGTGCGTGTGTGTGCGTGTGCCTGTGTGTGTGCGTGCGTGTGTGTGTGTGTGCGCGTGTGTGTACTGTATGTGTGTAGTCAGCCACTATCAAAGCACCGCAGCAGCTCTCTTGATGTGCCGTGTTTTGCCTCACTAGTCAAGCCTAACCGAGCTGAGTAGGTTTATTTTGGGGCTTATTTTCACTTTATTAGGATCATGCACTCCGAGGCTTACATTAGACGTACTCATACATACATACATACACACACGTATAAATATGTACAGTATGCACAGAAACGCCTGCACGCACACACACACGAGGCGAGTGTTTGGCATTTGTGGCAATTATGCAGCTATTAAATCAAGGACTACAAAACAGTCAACGCATGACAGGCTCTCTTCAATGTAAAACAAATTGGGTTTATTAAAATGCCCCTTGTAAAATGCGAGGCTCCCACCTCTTCTATCCCCGGTCTCCAATTACCCCCCCACCCCCCCCCCCCCCATCTTCAGCATAGTAACATTTGTAAATGTCATCGTCCTTAATTCAGAGGAGACAAAGCATGGCTTATCGGTTTAAGGGAAACACATTGGGACGTGAAATTATTTTTAAGAGCAAATGCCAGGAAAGCTGTGAAAAGGCCAGTGGAGCAGGATGGCTCGTTAGAGAGTCAGTTCATTAGTCAACGCCTCCAAGCGCACACACAACTATTCAAACACAAACTTACTTTCTCACCCACACAAACTCTAGCGTGTACGGCACATATTCATGATTAGGCACGCTGCTCTTAAGCTTGGCAGCTTAGCTGTAAGGTACTCTCCCTCACTATCACCCCACAATGCTGCTGCTCCAG
The DNA here is from genome assembly GCA_036937835.1 of Pampus argenteus. Lineage (NCBI taxonomy): Eukaryota > Metazoa > Chordata > Actinopteri > Scombriformes > Stromateidae > Pampus > Pampus argenteus. Next base: position 1,331,495 of record CM072871.1, on the reverse strand, counting down.
ATCTGACTGCTCAGCTAGTTTTGAAACACTGAAACTCATTTCTTAACTTCCTGAGAAGCACACTTTTTGATAAATTGTGCACTCATAGGTCACAAGTTTCTAGTATATTTAAGTATATTTGATTGTTTTGTATTTTATTGGCCCTTGATTGCTCTGGTTCATGGTATTTGTTATCACAGTAACAGTTCATAGATGTGCAGCCTGTTCACTAATATTCACATCCATGTTCCACATGAGTCCTAATTATACTAAACTAAATGCAAACAATGCAGTTACTGAATCACACGTCAAGCAGCTCACATGTTGAAATGTGGATTTTAGGAGTTTCATTTCTCATTCAATACATATTCTAACAGACATTAATGAGACCTAAAGAATCATGTTTACTTCTAAAATACCACATTTTCACATTTCTTCTTCATATTGAACCTGTAGTGATTTGGAATAAAACCCTTCATAAATATATACTCACACTTACACTTTAGAGACTCTTTAAAACAGCACCTTGCTTAGTTCCAGTAACTGAGGTCCCGTCGCTTGGCTCCACACACTTGTTTTCAGCTTTCCCAGAGACAGAGAGGAAAACGCCGGGGAGGAAGAGGGAACAAGGAGGGAAAGGGGCTGAAATGTGGGTAACAGCATCACGGTTGTAATGTCTCACTTTTGTTTTAATGTCATGGAACCAAAGACAATAGTGTGTTTTCTGAGCCACAAAGAGGCTTAATGAATAATCTCTCAGTTCTTACACTTACAACATCTGGCTCTGCGATGTCGTCTTACACTTCATACACCCCCTTTTATGGCCTAAGTGGTGCAGTCCGCTGTGTAATACCCTATTCATCACTCACCAATCTGACCCCCCAGCCCCTTTTTTCTCCCGCCTCCCCCTCCCCTCCCCTCCCCTCCTCTTTCTCCTCTCCTCTCCACATCTCTTTATAAAGCTAATGAGACTGAAGTTGGGCCCCTCTTCACAGAGGAAGCGGGAGAGAGCAAAGGAGGACACACAGGGCAATAGAGAGAGACTGTGAGAGTGTGTATTAGTGTGTACCTGAGTGCACGTACATGTGCTTGAGTGTGTGTGTGTGCGTGCTATTGAATATGCACTTTGAAAGCATGTCCACAGGTTTTGACAGATCCACAGAGGACCAGGGTGTGACATGAAGTCGGCCTCATCCAGTGCCAGCAGCTCAGTGCCTCTCTGGATTCAGAAGTCAGTCTTATGACATGGTCCATTCACCAGCAGCCCAGCATGCTGCTCTATTTATCTGTGTGCACCGCGGAGCCGTGCTGTCTGCGCTGGCTTTGGGGTTTTCGGCTGCTTCTGGCTTTCTGCCTGTAACACAGAGAGAGAGAGAGAGAGGTTCTCACTGCCAGGCTATGCTGATGTTGTTGTGGCAATGAGACAATGGGCACAAATGTGAAATAGCACAGGATAAACACTGGAGAGTTAAACACTGAAACAACAGCCTCTCTGATCACTGGAAACCAAATCCAGCTGCTCAGGTGTTGTGAGAGCAGCTGCAGTATAGAGGCTACGGAGAGATTAATGGTAATACTGTAACTTGTAATCAGCTGCTGAATTGTTTGTGTTTACATATTATTGTAGATTTAGTTATGTCTGGTTATGTGTTGAGTTTTTGTGTGTCTGTTTGTACAGGTGCAAGCTACAGATGCAGACCAGGGGGAGAACGGCCGAGTTCTGTACAGAATCCTTACCGGTACGTGCTTTTACCCGGTCACTAAAATAACTGACGGTAGTGTTGTTGAATCAGCTGTGTGATTCAACAACACCCCTAAAGGTTTCTATTATCAAGTTTCCGATGATTTTCATTTATCTTGTTTCAAATGCAATTTCACTTGTTTTAAAACTGAAGGCAAATCGTGGCAGTAGTCACATGTTCTTTAAACTTCAAAGTTAATTCACATCGGAGGGAAGTGAAATTATCACACACCAACGCCTCTGGAGAAATTACAACCATGAGACTAGATTAAATGTGTTGCTAAAATGTGCATTTATTTCTTACTCTACTCCTCTCCTGTGTGTGTGTGTGTGTGTGTGTGTGTGTGTGTGTGTGCGTGCGTGCGTGCGTGTGTGTGTGTGCGTGCGTGCGTGCGTGCGTGCGTGCGTGTGTGTGTGCGCGTGTGCTCATGAATTTTGAATGAATGCATGCAGGGAACAGTAACAATCTGTTCAGCATAGACAGGCAGACCGGGCTGCTGACGAGAGGCCGCAGGGCTCTGGACAGAGAAACCAGCAGCTCCCATGTGTTGGAGGTGGAGGCCTACAACAGTGACGAGGGCAGCATGAGGAGCTCTGTGAGGGTGAGGCGACACGGGGAGGGTAGCTGGGGCATGAACGCAACCAGTGTAGATACTATAAAATGCTAATCGTGTAGCATATTTTGTGTTGAAGTGAAGGGAAATGTTGCTGCTTTAACAATAATGTAACAATAATTTCATACTCACATGGGAATATAACCGAGCCCCTTTCCTAAGTGTACTCCTCCAAGTTAAGACAAATGTCCCCTGCAGGTGATCATATATGTGGACGATGCAAACGATGAGGTGCCGGTGTTTACCCAGCAACAGTACAACCGCCTGGGCCTTAGAGAAACTGCTGGTGTTGGCACATCTGTGATTGTGGTTCGTGCCACAGATCCTGACACTGGTGAGTTCAGTCTCAGATCAGTCAGAAGAAACAGAAGTGACTGTGGCTTTAAACATCCACCGTCGGCTCCGCTGCACCCGGCACTCTGGCATGAGTCATTCTTTGCAGAGCACAATCCTATCACTAGTGTTTCTAGTTTAATCTCTTAACCAGAACTTTTTGTAACTTGTTGCATCCCACTGACGTTCACCATATCTGCCATTTAAATCTTTGCTTCTCCTCCACACTGCAGCCTTCCTCTATTCACTTCCCGTTGTGCTTGACACCTTATGACACATCTGGTGTGACACACATTTTCCAAAACAGTAGAGAATCTGAAATATCAAAAATAGAGCCACACAGATACCAGCGTAGCCAACAGAGGATGAATGTTGACAACCCTGTTACACAAAAACACAACGGGCAGTTTGCATGTTGTAACTATGGTTTCAATAAATAGACTTTCAGGTTGTTACTACTGTAAACTCCCACAGTGGTTGGAGTTATTGTAAATAACACTTTTCCTTCATTCACATGCATTTCCTCAACCACACCTGTTCTTGGTGTTCAGGTGATGGTGGAGCCGTTGCTTACGCACTTGTGTCCGGCTCGGACCGCAAGTTTGAGGTGGATGTGAGCACGGGCCTGGTGACCACCGTGGACTACCTGGACTATGAGACCAAGACCACCTATCTGATGAACGTCTCAGCAACTGACCAGGCCCCACCTTTCCACCGAGGCTTCTGCACCGTCTATGTCACTTTACTTAACGAGCTGGACGAGGCCGTGGCCTTCTTCTCAGCCGGTTACGAGGCTTCGCTACGTGAGAACATCGCCACGGGGACGGAGGTGGTCCAGGTGCAGGCCCAGTCGGCCGACAACTTGAACCAGCTGACTTATAGGTTCGACCCTGATACGTCGCCTGCGGCTCTGGCCCTCTTCAAGATAGACAGCGTCACGGTGAGAGTGGGATCAGTGGGGGAAAGGTCGTTGATGATATGATCACAGCGTACCTGTTTGGGCCTGTGTTTTTTTTTTTCGTGCATTTCAAAGATTACACCCACCTTCCGTCAAATCTGTTTTTCCTCCATTAACCACAGTGACACGATAATACCTCATTGTGAGTTAAGATAGCGCTCTGGTTCGTGGCTGTCAGGTGATCAAAGAGCTTGTTCGCTTTGAAGTCATTCAGTTTCTTTGATACGTGGAAAAATGGGGATTTTTTTTTCGTATATTTTAATGATACTTGTTAGTCTTTCTCTGTCGCTGTTCTTGCTCCATGTCTGTCGTATATATGGAAGATTTTTATCTCGTATAGAATCTGCAGTGGTGGAGATACAGTTGATGCTGATGTGTTTGATGTTTCAGGGCCGTATCACAGTGACAGGCCAGCTGGATAGAGAGAAGGGAGACATGTACACCCTGACTGTTGTAGCTGATGATGGAGGACCTAAGAAGGACTCCACTGTGGTACGGTGCTTTATTCTCTAGTTTATATTATTTTACCCCTATTTTCATGTTTAATTTATTACATTAGATATTGTGTCTGTTCTGTTGTAGAAAGCTTAATGGCAATTCCTCTTTTATTCATTGCATCTCTCATTTGGATTTGCAGAAGGTAAGAACATCTGATCTGAATATAAAGCATAAAATCTGAAGTATGTGGACTGATTTATGCCGTGAAGTTCGGTTATTTTAGAGCCTACATTTGATCTTACCTCTCAACAGGTGTCAATTACCATACTGGATGAGAATGACAACAGTCCTGAGTTTGACATCACATCTGATACTTCAGTAGACATCCTGGAAAACACACCCATGGGGAAGAAAGTGGCAACAGTGCTGGGAAGGGACAAAGATGCTGGATTGAACGGACTGGTGAGACGGGAACAGAAAGAGCGACAAACAAGGGCTCAGTTCTCCATCAGCTGATCACCAGCACAGCATATAAACATATAAACAGTTTAAATACTGACATCACATCACCAACAAGACCTTTACAATGCATTTGACACTTTGACACTTAAACAAGAAATGTTCTTCCAGTGCAAATATTGCAAAAAAAAAATCAGTTTTTGTCAATAAAATGTAGGTGTTCACCTCACTGAATATGACACAGAAGTTATCTTTCACTCATTGTAATGTTTCTATCTTTTCGTATGTCATGTGACTACCGTTGACACGTTGGCATCTCAGCAAAGTCACATTTTTCTCCTCCACACCACCTTTTAAATTACACTCAGCTTTCTGCCTCAACCTGAGCTGAGTCAGAAACACTTCATCATTTATCTCACTCGTCTTTGTGACTCTTCACTCTCTCTCAGGTCAATTTCACTCTGGTGGCCGGCAACATGGAGGACGTGTTCAAGATCAAGACGGTGAACCACACCTATGGGGAGGTCTATGTGAACGCTCCTCTTGACAGAGAGTCAGTGGACCGTTACCTACTCAAGGTCAGACAGCAGTCCGCATACATCCATGAGATCTTTTACCACATTTCTTTTTATTAAAGCCCCTAAAAAAACAGCTTAAAATTAACATGACATTATCACATGACTACACCTTTTTCTAAATGCACTCTGACCACAAACTATAAGAGCGAAGAGAAACAAACGTCTTTTATCATCATCAGAAATGAGTGTGTCCATGTAGACATTACTCACAGTAAGAAGCTGATAGAGAAAATACAATTTTTAGGCCTTTGAGACATCATTTGTTATTCATCAATGAGGTTGTAGATGTTCACTATATGACCACATGAGCTTGGTGCTTACACCACAACCATACTCAACAGTCGGAGATTTCCCCACCTACCAATCACCCCCCCACTCCTTACACTTTAGTGGAAATGATGCTCTCCCCCTAGAGATACAGTGAATCACAACTTCTGCATGTCTCCAGCTCAGTATGAAGGACCAAACTAAAGACTTTGGATCAGTTCTGCAATGCATGTTGGGTTTTTTTAAACTCTTTAAAAATTGTTTCCACCCAGTTTTAACATCTGAAGCTGGGAGATTGTCTTCAGTCAAGTGTTTAGAGATTGACTCGTGAGTCTACCACAACCCCAACTTCTAACCTCAACCCAAAATTAAAATGTTAATATTGTAGACGAGCAGTCACTTGTATGAGTAACACAGTGACAGTTTTTTTAGGTTTTGAGGTGAACTTTATGTTTATGTAAAGAGGAGCAACCTGAAACCTTGATTTATCTTCAACCATATACATACTGTATGTGATTCTGTACAATCACATGGTCAGACGTACATACTAGTACATATCAGTGCATGTCTATGTTGTTACAGGTGCGTGCCACAGACAATGGCTCACCTCCCAGACACACGGATCACTCCCTCACTATCAACATCCTGGACGTCAATGACAATGCACCTGTTATTGAAAGCCCGAGGGGCTACAACGTCAGCATAAGCGAGGTGGGAAACACACTGACACATCATGTCTCTATTAAATAGGTGCTGGTGTAAGTGTTGATTTAAGTTGACACGATAATATTTCACCGTGCAGTCACAGGTTTGTGGTTATTCTACAGCAGGCTGCTGTTGTCATGTAACTTGCAGAATGTTGGAGGAGGTACGTCAGTCCTCCGTGTGATGGCTACAGACAGGGACATCGGTCCCAACGCTATGCTGTTTTACTACATCACTGCGGGAAACCAGGACCTAACCTTCCGCATGGACCGCGTGACGGGGGAGATGGTGACGAGGCCGGCCCCTCCTGACCGTGAGCGCCAGCAGGAGTACCGGCTCATCGTCACGGTGGAGGATGACGGCACGCCACCTCTGTCGGTAAGACTAACAGCAACGTAGTTCACAGCAAAAAGCATCTCTATCTCTCATCTTGTAATGACGTCATTTTCTTGAATCACGCAACGTTTTTTTTCATCTTGTGATGATCACTCTTTGTACTACAGTCAGATTTGAACAATATGCTCATTTTGGGGACTCGCTGCACCTGAAACAGGTAACAGATCACTGACTCTGTTTCTACTAGTGCAAAGTAGACATGACATATAGTAAATTCACTGCAGTGGTTAGAAGATCAGCTGGTGAACACAGGAAACACCTTCGTCTGTAAACAGGAAAGCCACAACTCATATTTTGAGGGGAAGATTGTGTTCCTGTCTAGAAAGACACTTTTAAAGTTGCGTGCAGACAGAAGGAGTTATGAACTGTGTATATGCATGGTCATGTGACTGTCAAGTTGTCTTACTGTAAGATATGGGTGGTACAAACCTATAATAAAGTAGATATGCATAGAAATGCAAACAGCAGCAGCACAGGGGAGAGGACATGGCCCCTCCTCCCACTTCTGTCTCTGTCTCTTCTTATAAAACGAGATACTAACATTGTTTTATCATTTTCCCTCCTCAATGCCAGTCTCCCTCTGCTGTGCATCATCTTAGAGGCACGCAAGTGGAACAACCTTGTTCCGTCTCTAATGGCTCCCCAGGCAGCAAGTACAGCACGCGCCCTTGTATGGTGATAGTTCTGGAGACCTGCCAGTTAACAGGAACAATGATTTCAAAGACTAGACACAGTACTTCAAGGTATAAGAGCTTCACTTTATTATATAACCTACAAACAGGACAATTTGTACAGCATAAAACACACAATTACACACATACAGATGTAAGATTGCATGCTGCAGGATAATGAAGTATGCACACACACACACACACAGACGGGCATTTAAACCTTGAAACTATAACCTCATATTCAAACACACACAAATCAGTATATATATATATATATATATATATATATATATATATATATATATATCCTGTTCTACACATCTGCTACATTTGGAGATTATTTCAGCTGTACATATTTACGTCAATAGACACCATCAGGTTTTTTTACAATAACAATATTAACGTTGCAGTCATCTACTTTCTGTCATCTACTTTCATATGGTCAATGCCTTTCATCCACTAAATAATATTTATTTATTACTTATTAACAGTTGCATTGCACACAAAAAATAGGAATAACTCTAATATACACACAACCATAAAAAAAAACATTTAAACATTTCACAAAATCAAGAAATAATCAAATAAGTTTTATGATTTCTGAGTAAACATCTTCATTCATTTTATGTACAATGATCAAACTGTACAAGAGCAGGAAGGATTATTTAAAAATCATTACAATTCTTAACATTTAATGATTTTCTGCACCTCGTGAAAATATGTAAGGCCACTGTGAAGTTTCTGAGAACAGGAAGGAAGAAGTACTTAGAGCAAAAAAAGCCGACAGCGACTGAGAGAGAAAAGCAAACTGTAACAGTGTAATGCCATAAAACCAAGTTGCTGTAAACTTGTTCGAGAATATTTGGACCTCTGACTATTCGAATCGTCTATGAAGCTGTTTTAAAGCTGTATTACAGAGACAGGAATGAGAGCAACTCCCTTAGTTTGGTTCATCTGGACCAAAGAACAAAGTGGTTTCCTTTTTAGTCACTTTAGTCACGTGGAGGTAAAAGTTCTGTTTTAACCCTTTTTCATTTTCTGATGTGTAAAAGAAAATCGCTGCACTCGTGTGTTGACGTACATATTATGTTAGCATGGCATCAGATAACCGTATATGAACCAGCTGGTTTAAGTTTGATTCTTTGGTCTGCATGCACCTAAACTCGACCTAAACTCCCCCAACTGCACCGAACAGGTTAGATGTGAAAGCTGCCTTCAAGTCGACAGGAACTGCTTTATCACCCCTGCACACCGCAGGACCCCAACCTCAACACCCTGGTACCGTCTCAAGCAGCTGACCCCAGCAGGCAGGACACCTGTTTGTCCACGAGCCGTTGTCTGCGTTGAGATGGAGCGTCACACACATACCCAACTCCCGTCACAAAACAAGTGTTCACAAGCAAAAGTTCTCTTTTTGCCCCCCAGCTGTTGTTACAGGTTGAATGAATTTTTGAATAAAAAATGTAGTCTGTTCCCTGCTGCGGTCCAGACATTTTACAGATGACAATCCCATAACATTACTGTGGAGACACAAAGAAGAAGAAGAGAATTGCAGGACTGTTTCCAGGTGAGCAGTTAGGGGCACTGAAGGAGGTTTCATCTCCCTTTAAACCTGCATGAAGTCTGGAGACTCAGGGATGGTGTCTGGAATAGAGAAAATATAGACGTGATAGCAGGTAATCCACATGTAACCTGCACAAATAAACATTTCACGCCTATGTGGTGGAAATTAGATACGTGAGAGTTTGCATGTTTTTTGTTTTCCTAGGACTGCATTTCTCTTTCAATTCTGCAACCACACACAGATGCGTAACGCATGTTTAACTAGCAACCTGTCAGAAAAAAGGAACAAAGAGGCCTCAAGTCTGAGTTGTGACATGTAGAGAAGAGGAAACTGCTGCTAGTTAAATTCCACTAAGCTGATGTGTAGCCTTTATCCATACAACAGTTCAGACATGAAACCAGGCTATGTGTGTACTGCACAACATTTGTAGACATCTGAAGGAAATGAGCTCTGGCAGGGAAAATCCACCATGTCAAATGTAAAAGATATGTTTTCTTTCAAGGACCTCTGATGGTTTTATCAATATTTGTGGCTCTTTCCAGAGGAAAAACATATCTGTAATCTGAGACACCATCAAGCAGTGGAAGTTTCCATCTGTCACTTATCGTAAGGTTTTCCCACTAGTGACATTGTGCTTCTAGCAGCATCTCAATGAGGGGGTGGCTCACTTTCTCCTGTTTATGCTCGTCACACATACAGTGTGTTGTCAGTGGATGAGCCCCAGTAACTTTTTTTCTAAAACACACTAAATTGTCAGAGAAATAACATTCATGTGATGGTTTATCGAGGATTTTGCTGCCAGGATGTCCGTACAGGTGTCCAGGAATCAGTAGAAAAACACTCAGGATTGAACCGCTTCACCATAACTAATGTTTCAGTATTATTTCAAGTTGAGGCGAACAGATGAAGAGGTCATTACTGTTAAATGAGAGTGCTGACGGTTGGAGAATGACTTGTGAGGGAGGCAAGAGGAACATTCAGAGGATGACAGCATTAGTTGCTGCTTTCAGCTGTTCAGGAGAGACTTGTCTGTCTTAGTCACATCGTTTTCAAACCAGCTGTTTAAGTTAGAGCGTGCAATTTTGCACAAGAGTGTGAATGTCTTTCCGCTACTAGTTCCACCAAAATAAAGGATGTTTCAGCACAACTGGTTATTTTTTGATTGCGACAGAGTCTTTTATCATACTGAGTGCACATTTCAAAACACGTATACCAAGAACTACGCACTTGTGCAATACAGTTACGTCCCAAGTACTTTTGTACATCATTTGAAAGTATAATAGCGTGAATCTGTCACGTAAACTTTTAGAAATTAGTTCCTACGGCATAATCTAGCAATGGAAACATTCACGGTGAGGTTACTGAGACGTATAGTCAGACTGAAGGGCAGAAGCTGAACAAAACAGAGGAATGGTCAGATGTCTCAGGTGAATGAGTTTAGTGTCTCATTCTGTGTAATAATCATTTTAATCAGTAGATGTTTTCCTATACTGGACCCGAAGTATCGATTTTTCTGTCTCTGTGTGCGTGTGTGTGTGTGTGTGCGTGTGTGTGTGTGTCCTACCTTCGATTGGGAAGAACACGTCCCCATGAGCAGGAGGAGAGAGGGGTGTTCCTGGCTCAGACAACAGGTGGCGTCCTGTCTCTGAGGATTGTCTGGTCATGATCTGAGCAACGGTGCGGGTCTTAATCTGCGGTGATTCCCCGAGAAACACGGGGTTCTCATGGCCAAGAGCCTCACTGAACACACACACACAGACACACACACACACACACGTACACATGTGTAAGAGAATCATAGTGATTACAGGAAAATCAGATGTGACGACACTAAACTGTTTCAACACTCAGTCTGTCAGTAATTAGGTGCATCTTGGTCAGTAATGAACATACTGTATCAAAATGGTTTGAGTCCATTTAGTTATGTGTAATAAACATTAAACATACATTCATCATGCAGTGTAAATGCCAGAAAGGACTACACATGTTTTTCTGAGCTGTAACACGTTTGATTGGATCAGGTTGTTTGGCTGAAATGATCTATTGTGTAAAACATGTTACAGTGTGGCCAGTACATTGTAGAAAACACACATACACAGTATTATTATTCAAAAGAACAGGTGTGTTATTGAACATGGTCTGTGAGACCAGCTGCCTGACAGACTGTGGGAAACCGTACCTGTCCATCCTCACCAGCTCTTGTGCACCTGGGAGAGAGGAAACAGGAAATAGGCCATTGTGAATGAGTTGAAACGGAGCAGAACCGTACAGATAGAGTGTGACTGTGCTTCCTACTGTGTGAAATACAGTTAATCCACCTCACTGACAGGAAATGTGTGTCAGACAAAAACACTATGGGCAACCCAGTGTGAGAGATTTATATTTGACCCATGGCATGGACATGGAAATGAATGCATGTGTGTGTGTGTGTGTGTGTGTGATACGTACGTCTGCCTGAATGGCCGTTGTGCCTCTGCTTGTACACAAGCACCAGAATAAAAGGCAGCGAGAGCAGAGCCAAGATGCAGGCTGTTATGGCCAAGGCCACTGGCACATAGCCTGGAGACGCAACAGACAGACTGTGAGTTAAATAAACGGAATAACTGGCCACTTATTTCTTGGCTACAAGGCAAGAAGGCTTGAATACGGTGACATACCTCCAGGTGGTGTGGGATCCCAGACAGTGCACTCCTGGGATCCATTTCTCCCTGCAAAGAGAGAATAAATATATTGTTTCCCACATATACACCACAGTGTAGAACTGGGTTAGTTTCTGCCTCTTAAAGGCAACATTCACCACAGCATATGGCCTTTTTGTACAGTGGTGTAGACCACAGGGAGTAGCCATAGACTACATTTGTAGAATGAACATAACAAACTTGTCCTACATAGCAATTGCATGAGTAACATGCTGCACAGTCACACCCATTAATTCTATGTGCTTACGTGGCGTCACTTGGAGTATAACGTGGCTGTGGGGCTTCTGCACCACGCTGCCATGTTTATGGTTCACGTAGATGTCTAGGGTCATACAGCAGTAGCGGCCCTGGTCAGCAAACGTCACGTTCTGCAGAGTCAACCAGAGTTTCTCCAGTGTAAATCCATATTCCAACCCAGCGGGCAAGCTATGGTTGTTGTGGGGGTGATTCCCAACGACAGTGCCGCGTGGACCCTGCCGTGTCATACAGTGCTGGTCACTGTGCTGTGTGAAGAGCCAGGCATGTTTCAAGATATCATTGGCGTGCAGGGCTGCACCTCTCTGGGCACACAGTAGTTTGACAGTTGCTCCTGCGGGACAGGTGTAGTACAGGTGGGGGGCGGAAACACTCAGTGTAGCTTGGGCGTAGGACGTCTCACCATAGGCTAGAGTGGAAAGACAAGTATGAAAGAATGTAAAACATATAGCAGTCTTCGTTCCTTAAATTAGACCCAAACAAGCTTCACCAGGTTAGAGATGATAAAGTATGTAAACACCATGGCTGCGGTTGGAGTTAAAGTCTGATAATCAGCAGTGGAAAACACAACTTCCTAAGAATTACAGCTCAGAGAACACAAGTCCACAGTTTGTACTGCAGATGACAAAGAAGATCCAGTGGAAAGAGTAAAAATATTAAAGTCACATGTTCATTCTGAATTGCTGTGGCAGCTAGTTGTTTCCAGGTTCAAAATGTGTATATTTGTATTTGTATACATTTGTATTAATAAACTGCATGAAATATTACATCCCATCAAAGCTGCATTCAAATAATGTCCTATCTAAAGTTGGTATAACACAAATAATCACAGTACAAAAACACAGCATCAAAACTAACAACCTCACTGTGGGTTTAAACCAATAGCACTGCCAATGTACAACTATGTACTATTTCAGCACTCTGCATACTTCCTGGTTTTGATGCATTTTAGGTCAGCACGCAATGTTCCCTTTTTTTGCATATTCGTACTGTGGTTACAAATACTACATAGTCTACTGGCTAAAATAAATATACGAACCTCCTGTGGTAGTTAAATTGGCTGTTCCACCCCGGCAAGAGACTCTGGGAGGAACGAGGGGAAACATGTTCACATATCTCAGATTGAACTGTAGTATATACTAATGGTCACTCCTCCAACTGCCACTGACTGTTGCTGTGTGGTGTCATTACCCAGTGATTGCAGTGAAAAGGCCCTTTCTACCTCACAAGACTCACAAGAGAGTCTATGCTCAAGCCTTTGTATACACTTGGGGAACCAAAAAGACAGCTAGATGATGAGATGTTCCTTTACATACGGTGCAAACCCTCTTAACACCCACATCCTGCTCGTTCTTTGGTGCAGCAGTGGAACGCACAGCTGCATTAGATCAACTCCTAATGTGTGCTCTGAGTGATTATTTCATTGCAGTAACACAGAAAACAACATATCCTCAGGCTAAGCAGTCTGAAACAAGTCTGCTTTAAACCCTCATATCCAGCAGAACTCTTTCCCTCTGTCTTTCTCAGTTTAAACAGATCATTACCATCCTTTGACTGTAACAGTAACGGTGGTGATTATTGCGTATTGCTGCAGAGAAGACAGGAAGCCTGCTTGTTTGTGTGTGTGTGGGTGGACTGCAGGCAGAAAGAAGCATCGCAGTGACTATGGATCAGAAATCTGAAATGTTTGGGGGCAGAGGGAGGACCAGCCGGTGCCAGGGATTGAGGAGTGGACTTCCTTCCTGAGTTGTCCCGACACGCGACTCCCACTCCTCCTCCTCCCCCTCCTCCTCCTCCTCCTCCCCCTCCTCCTCCTCCTGTCTGGCTGCTTACTGTTGAAAACTGAAGCACAGAAAGCTACAGCTGCTGCTGCTACACCACAGCTCTTTATTTTGTTTCCATCTGCTGTCCAACATGTTGTCACATCACTGCTTCAAACCCCACAGACAGCAGTCTAAACATGTTTATTGTCACTATGTGTCATATTAGTCTGCATGTCACTAATAGCTCATGGCCAACGCTCTGCTGGATATTACATCCAGTGGCTGACCATCCAGTGACCCCTGCTTTTTGATTAGCCGTGCATGTTTGTATATACAGTACATGTCACAGTGTGCGATGTACGTGCCATGTTCCTGTGTGTGCGACTGAACTCTGCACTAGCCATTGTGTGCTAGGAGCAATAGGAAGACGAGGGAGGGTGATTAAAGTGAAACTGTGGCCCCCGTGGCTGTTCCTGCCACTGTGGTGGGACAATAGGAGGGGAAGCCCTTCTCCTCTCCTGTTTCACTCCCGCCCTGCCTTCCTCCCTGCCTTACCCTCCCTTCTTTCTGACAACTCTTTACCAGTTTCTCTAGCCTCAATTTCTGGCAAAGGAGATTTTTTTGTTGCCAGCTAGAAAACTATTATACATATCAAACACATTTCAGATTCAGCTGACAAAATCAACCCTTTGGAGAATAGTTGTGGTGCCACGTGTGCAGTGTTTTCACTGGTGTCAGCACAATCTGAACCGTCTTGATGTGGTTGCAACCAGCTACAATAAGCCTTTCACCCCATATCTGGAACAGACAGGATTTCTTTTACTTGTGTACACCAGACATCTGTGTCTTGGCTCTATTATAGATCTAAGTTTCCTCCTCTGATCTCTGTTCTCAGGATCCTGATAGCCCCTCAGGGCCCTGAAACAGGCCCTCTTTTGTTTTAAGCCTGAATGCCACCTGTTTAGGACATGTTGGCTCTGACAGCTTTCTTTCTCATATTCAGACATGCAGCATGCGGCGTACGAATTATTCAAACATACAACATACTCTACTGGTAAATCTGGTATCTTTTCACTACCTGTTGATGCATCCTCATACCCACCAGTTTTCACACATCCTGTAATGGTAATGATTACAGGGTGTTAATGAAACCAGCAGGAGGATCACAGATTAACCCCTCAACCCACACTCAGTTTCATTTGAAGCTTCTGGCACACTAACGGCCGTATTAAAGCACCTTTTCAGGAGCAGGAAATGGTGTGGCACACGAGACACTAATTATACAGCCATGAAAGAAAACTGGTTATGGGTCAGAGACAGGCCATCATGCTCAGAGAGCTGTGACATTTGTTTGTGAAAAGTTTGTTTAAACAGTTCTAGTTTCACCGTTCCTCTTCCTCTTCGTGTTATTGTGTAATAACTGCTTCATAATCATATGTACAACATAACTGCAACATCTTTTAACTGCTGAAACAATGCAGCTGAAATGTCATTTTGAAACTGTAAATGGGACTTTTTGTACTTTTGAAACAGACGTTGCAGTTATTACATAACTTTAGCCAACAGACTTAGTTAGTATCCTTGGGCTGTTCAATGAATCACCAGTGTGGGAGACACATTGTCATGTAAAAAGTCTTAAAGTCTCAAATTGAAGAAGTTAAAATTGTCCCAAAATCAGATCAGAAAAAACTTCTCTTTGGTGTCAAACACAATCCTCAGGAGTCAGAGTCATCACAAAACCACACAATGCGTATCAGAGATAACACAGAGATGCTCTAAGACGGCTCTGGCCTGAAGTGGCCCCTGCCCTGTCTTTTATACCCTTGGTCACGCCTAGGTTTTGTGCCTACATGACAGTTTGTACGATATTTGCAGCTGTAGACACCATTAGATAAGTTTCTAAACTCTCATTGGTGCCTCTAATCTCATCTATGGCAGCATCTATGGCGGGTGGCTCAGCTGCTGACCTTCGCCGGCCGACTTCTCTTCTTCTCTTCTTCTCCTCTCCGTACACGAGACTCTTTCCTCTTTTTTTTAAGATTATCTGTTGTCAGTTTTACACCAATATCTTCACTATTCCCTCTGGCCTTATTATTTTTTATTACTTACTTACTTACTTACTTTTATTACTTTTATTACTTTATTACTAAGTTATTACTGCCTGTTTTACACCCTTATTTCTTATTTCTTAACCTTCTTCTAAGGATATTTTAAACATCACACACCAAGACAACTACAACTGAAATAAAACATGTGCTAAATGCTAAATACACAGAAGAACGAGGGAGCTCCCCCTCCTCCATTATCTCCTTATTACTCATGCACATGCAGCAAGCTCCCACAAACACACAAGGCAGATTTTGTCTCTTCGTTCTTGTTGATTAGATTGACCCAGGAAACCATTTTTAACTGCTGCACCCTAATAATGATTTATTCATTTAGCAGAGGGGGTCGATGCACAGCAGGAGATGAAGAAAGGGAGAGTTTGTCACATCCTGTGGAGTTCACTGAGTATGTTTTGGGTGTAGCATTGTGCTCCATAAAGACTAAATGCTTATCTCAGCTGGGAGGAAAAGAGGCACTGATTACTGGTGTGGTTATGTTAGAGTTATGGTTTGAGAAGGAGAAACCAGTTCTTCTTATTATAGGCTGAAAGGAAGGAAACTACCAAACAAAGAAGACATAACAGGGCTGTAGGAAGGACGCTGTCTTAATGGCAGTCATGAGTCTTTTATTGGAGCCTCAACAGTTTCTACAGGCTGTAATTAATACTGCTTACATTAAAAATAAAACTTTAGATTAGACCCAAACAGTTGAACTATTGAAATATGATGTGAACGATATTATTGGATATTTATTGTCCCTGTTTTATCCTGACAGCTGATCTAAATGGATCAAATCCTACAGATGAAAAGTGATCAGCTCTGCAGGGCAACAGCTGCTCTGCTGCAGCCGCAGATAGACGAGACAGAGTCCTGCAAAACTCCGCATTTACATTACATAAAAACACGTCTGCAGTCTACAAGGTTTAAAACAGCTGATCCAACTCAAAACAACAACAAACAAACAACAACAAACGAATCTGGAAACTAAAAGCAGCCTTAAAAAAAACGTTTAAAATCACCAAGAAGTTGTAAAGAAAAGAAAATCCACATTTACAACCGAGTCAAAGTTAAACTGTCCGATAACGGAGGTAGTGGTTGAGGTTAGTATAGTACATCATATATAACGCATCTTTCTCCTATTGGTCGCTGATTATATTTATTTATTTGTAGTTTCTCTTTCGTTTAACGTAAAAACTAAAATAAATAAATCTTCGGTGTTTTTTTAGTCTTTAGTTTAAAGAAGTTGAACAACCAGCTGACAGCAGCTCAGCAGAGGATGGACGTCTCTGTCTGTTTGTTTGTTTGTTTGTTTGTTTGTTTGTTTGTTCTTACCTCCTGATATGTTAAACAGAACACAGCAGAACCAAAACATGGACTTGTTGTCCCGGTGTGGATCCGGACGGTGTAATCCGCTCTTCATGGCTGTCTGGATGCTGAACAGTCAACTTGTCTTAAACTCTTTGTTGTCTTCAGTTTGGTCCCATATAAAGGGAAACAGAGGTTGTTGACACTTCCTGCTCACTGTCTGTCTCGGTTTGAACCTTTAACTCACAGAGAAGCAGCTGGATGCAGCAAGACACGCTCCTCCCCCTGCTGTCAGTCCTCCCCACAGATAAACACAAACACACACCTTAAAGGGCTCTTCCACACATTTAGTGTTCCACTACAAGCTGGGATTCTTAAACACACTGAACATGAATGCAGCAAATACAACTTCTACAATTCCCATAATGCAACTCATTTTTGATCAGACCCACCCTGCTCGAGCATGAAGCAACCAGGGGCACAAAAACATCATACAACTAATCACATGACCTGTGATGTGTAAAATAGGTGAAGTGTCCCTTTACATTCAGGAACTATGCAGTATGTTTTGCATTTTGAAACAGAACCTTTATCTCATCTAGAAAACACAGTATTGTGAAATTCTGAGTCTCTTTAGAAACAGTGAAACTGTTTAGATAGAACAGGTTTAACACAGGTGAGATAAAGGTGAGTGAGGGGAGGGGGTGTGTGTGTGTGTGGGGGGGGGGGGGGGGGGGGATAAGGATACATAAGGATACAGGTCACAAAAACACAAAATCAGGTCACAAAAACACAAAATCACTCATAATGCTGGCAAAGACGTAAATAACAACAATCTGGAGGTGAGTGGAAGCAGAGCTGAGAGAGATGAAGCTGACAGGTGTGTAGTCAGGCCAGGTCTGAGTAATCAGCCAGAGACACAGTAACAGCACTGAGAGGGAAAGCAGTGGAGCAGGAATCAACTCAGCTTATCTTTGCTTACGTATCACAGTCTTTTTTAGTCTCCTTCTTCACTTTCAGTTTCAGTTCAGCTTTTTTTTCCAGAGGGAGTAGATGCAACAAGCAAACTAGATATGTTTACCACCGCAAATGTGGTTTTGTGTACTATAAAACCTGATTTAAATTTCACAGCCAGGCCCATCCGAGACCTTATTTTCAGCATCAGATTTACATCTAAGTGGTTACAACTGTCAATGTTTTTCTTGTCTCACACAGACCTCAACGACAGTCTATGTTCATGTTGTGGATGAAAACGATAACGCCCCTGAATTTCCTGAAGAGGAGTACGTCACAGTGTTGAGTGAGGGCCCAGAAACTGTAGGGGCCACCATCGCCACGGTAACAGCCATTGACCCGGATGAGGGTCTGAACGGCACCTTGCGATACGCCATCGCTCGGGGCAACCTGATCCAGACCTTTACCATCAACAGCATCACGGTAACACATGATAATGCTGGTGATTATACCGTGGTGTGCATAATGCAGGAACATACATTCACTTTGTGTGTGTGCATTTAGGGGAGGATTACTGCTGTGAAGGAGCTGGACTTCGAGATCAGTAACGGACACTATGCACTGGTTGTCACAGCAACAGACCAGTGTCCACAACCTGCTCTTCGCTTGACATCAAGCACAACGGTAATGATGCAAATGAGACACGCAAACAATCAACATTCACAGCTCACAATTAAAATATACAAAAACACCAGAGTCATCACAAAATCAACGCTGATATACAGAGTAAAAACATGTGTGTATAAATCTGCACCAGCATCTGAAAACACAGACGTTTTCATCCTACGATACGGTGACAGATGATGATGAGTTAAAGCTGAGTTTATTTCTGCAACATGTGATGAATGTGTTTAAAATCTTCCTTTCCTTATGACGGCTGTACAGTGCTGAGGTGTGCTGTAGGTGTGACAGAGGAGTTCAAGGTGGAGGTGGGATGCATCAGGGATCAGCTCTGAGCCCCTTCTTGTTCACTGTGGTGATGGACAGGCTGACGGACGAGGTTAGACAGGAATCTTCATGGACTATGATGTTTGCAGATGACACTGTGATCTGTAGTGAGAGCAGGGAACAGGTGGAGGAGAAGCTAGAGAGGTGGAGGTTTGCCCTGGAAAGGAGAGGAATAAAGGTTAGCCGCAGCAGACAGAGTACATGTGTGTGAATGAGAGGAATCTGAGTGGAAGAGTGAGGTTACAGGGAGAAGAGATAAAGAAGGTGGAGGATTTTAAGTATTTAGGATCAACAGTCCAGAGCAATGGAGAGTGTAGAAAAGAGGTGAAGAAGTGTGTGCAGGCAGGTTGGAACAGGTGGAGAAAAGTGTCAGGTGTGATGTGTGATAGTTTCAGTGATAGTTTCAGCTAAAATGAAAGAAAAAATGTAAAAAACTGTGGTGAGACCAGTGTTGTTGTTTGGTCTAGAGACAGTAACACTGAGGAAAAGACAGGAGGCAGAGCTGGAGGTAGCAGAGATGAAGATGCTGAGGTTCTCTTTGGGAGTGACCAGGATGGATAGGATCAGGAATGAGTACATCAGAGGGACAGCACATGTTAGAGGGTTTGGAGATAAAGTCAGAGAGGCCAGACTGAGATGATTCAGACATGTCCAGAGGAGAGATAGTGAATATATTGGTAGAAGGATGCTGAGTTTGGCAGGCAGGAGGTCTAGAGGAAGACCAAAGAGGAGATATATGGATGTAGTGAAATAGGACATGAAGGTAGTTGGTGTGAGAGAAGAGGACACAGAAGACAGGGTTAGATGGAGGCAACTGATTCACTGTGGAGACCCCTGAAGGGAAAAGCTGAAAGGAGAAGAAGAAAATCTTCCTTTCCTTCCTCTCAGGTGCTGGTTAATGTCTTAGACGTCAACGATGTGACACCCACCTTCCCCAGAGCCTATGAGGGACCCTTCGAGGTGACTGAGGGACAGCCGGGTCCTCGGGTCTGTACTCTCAGAGCCATTGATGAAGACTCCGGGCTCAACGGCAAAGTGGAGTACAGCATCACCGGTGGAGATCACCAGAGTGAGCACCGGATCGGTTTCATATGTTATGAAATCCTCTTTTATACATATAAGTGAGCCTCTTTCTTTCTTTCTCTCTTGCTCGGTCAGATGAGTTCATGGTTTCTCCCGTGGAGGGCGAGCTTCGGGTGAGGAAGGACGTGGAGCTGGACAGAGAGACGACGGCCTTCTACAACATCACTGTCACAGCCCGAGACCTCGGCACCCCGTCACGCAACAGCTCGGTGGGCCTCTGCTACATAATCACAAACACAGATGCAGCATGAATACAGTGACAGGCAACACTTCAATAAGTTGGACTTGTTTTCTTCAGGTGGTTGTGGGGATCCGTGTCCAAGACATCAACGACAACGACCCTGTCCTCCTGAACCTGCCGTTCAACACCAGTGTCAGCGAGGGCGCCTCCATACACACCTCCGTGGCCAGAGTCCGAGCGCGGGACGCAGACAACGGACGCAACGCGCTGCTCACTTACAACATCACTGCTGGCAACAAGGATGGAGCCTTTTACATCATTGACACTGTGAGCATAAATATATCACAGAGAGAAATAAGAACATATACTGTAAGAGTACAATAGCTTAACCCCTTCCTCCCTGTTTCAGACAGGTGTGGTGCAGGTGAACAGACCGCTGGACAGAGAGCGGGTGGCTGAGTACAGACTCACCATCACTGTCAAAGACAACCCTGAGAACCACCGCATTGCCCGCAGGGTAATCTTTAAAGCTCATATGTGACTCAGATCCAGACTCACACTTTATTTTCGTTTTCACATGTGGTCCTAAATCAGACAGGTCTGATTTTATTACAGTGTGACCTGTCTTGTAGAAAAGTAGCCCTTGACATCCTTCACATCACGATCCCACCACTCCTGAGTCCACACACACCTCCATGCAGAAGTAGCAGGTGTATTGTTCTTATACACGTGTGAGTCAGTTCAAGACTGACACCAGTTCACACCGGGGAAAAAAATAATGTAAGCTGTGAACGTAGCCTTGGGCTTCAGGCACACTTTTTACTTTAAATAAGATTAGATAAGACGCACACAAATTGCCTGTGTGGTTTTCAAACAGTGCAGCATGCTAGAAAGGTTTCATCTGAGAAAAAGGTGTGAAACTGCTTTAGAGAAGTGTTGCAAACAAGTCAACCACCAGCATTGTGCAAGTGGCCTTTAAAACAGTCTGTTCTTACATCTGCACAGCAGTACACTTCAGCATATTTCCTCTTTGAGGGCTAATT
This sequence comes from Pampus argenteus, assembly GCA_036937835.1. Classification (NCBI taxonomy): domain Eukaryota; kingdom Metazoa; phylum Chordata; class Actinopteri; order Scombriformes; family Stromateidae; genus Pampus; species Pampus argenteus. Next base: position 1,310,396 of record CM072871.1, on the reverse strand, counting down.
TACATATTATCCTCTCCTCATCACTTATATTGGCATCTTTTCTCTATAACGTATAATCATTTCTCGTATAATTGCTTCTCCATCTGCCTCTTTCTGTCCCACACCACCAGGATTCAGACTTCTTGGTGATCACCATTCTGGATGAGAATGACAATCGGCCTATTTTCACCAGGACCAGCTACAGGGCTGAGATCACAGAGAACGCTGCAGCAGGTAGCACATGAGAGCATCATGCTGAAAACACTGTAGGACTGTCTTCTCTGCTTCCTGGCTTTGTTTACATGCTGCTCTTTTTCAGTATTTGAGCTATTTTCTGTCTTAAGTCGAAAGTTGAAAGGTGAGATAGATGAATTTGTACACAATCTTTAAGCAAGGACTCATAGAGTAGAATCAACATTTTCAACATACCACAGTGTCTCGCGGGTATTACCCAAGAGACACTGAAATATGTGCTATGAAAATACAAAGCCAACACTCCAACTTACTGAAGAGGCCCGTTGACTGTGATCATTTTACTTTTCTGTATCTCTGTCCGTCCTTCAGGCAGCACTGTGGCAGTGTTGAATGGGCCGGTTCTGGCTGAGGATAAAGACATCGGACCTAATGCTGTGGTGAAGTACCGCCTGCTGGGAGCCAGGGTGGACCTCTTCAGTGTGGATGCTAGCACTGGTAACACCATTACTCCTCAGCAAGTACACAGAGGGATCAGAAAACCGTTATGCGAGTAAGTGTGAATGTGTCTGTGTCTCCCTCCAGGGGTTATTTATGTGAAACAGGGAGCAAATTTGGACCGTGAGGCGTTTCAGGAGCCTCGGGTCGAGCTGTTCCTGGTTGGGGAGGATATAGGAGGTTTAAACAGCAGCGTTCCTCTCACAGTCACAATCCTGGACCAGAATGACAACCCACCTGTTTTCAGCCCATCCGCTTTCAGTGTACGACTCCCTGAGAACAGCCCCACCGGTGCGTATGATTTGTATATATATTCACCAGTTTGAAGTTGAAACAGAGAATAGTTCTTTTTCCTGAGATTATTATTACAGATACTTTAATTTCATTCATTGCAAGTTGTACACAAGAATACAAATGTGTGTGTGTGTGTGTCTGTGCTTTGTCTCTTCCAGGTGTGGTGGTGACACAGCTGTCCGCCACCGACGCTGACTCCGGCTCTAATGGCTGGCTGATGTATCGGCTGGAAAGTGGCGCTCAGGATCGATTTATAGTCGATCCACTCTCTGGCGCCGTCCTAGTGGGCAACACCACCCTTGACAGAGAAGAGCGTGGGTCCTACCACCTGGTCGTCGTGGCAACCGACCGTGGCACACCACCAATGACTGGCACAGCCACTTTGACGGTCATTCTGGACGATGTCAACGACTCACGACCACGATTTCTAGAACCCATAACCATGATAAACGTCAATGAGTCCACCCCGCCCGGTGTGGTGGTGGCCACACTGACCGCTGAGGACCCCGATCAGCATCCCCGGCTGGAGTACTACATCATCTCAGTGGAGGCAAAGGATGATGGGAACAACCCAGTGGATGGTCTGCAGGAGTCCTTTGGCATTGATTTACACACTGGTGAGACATGGATCCCCTGCATAAATTGGATCTTTCATTGGGAGGAAATTATCAGAAACAATGATAAGATGTGTTTTGGTGAATTTTCAGGGGCAGTGTTTGTACACAACCCGCTCAACAGAGAGCTGGTAGCCACCTTTGAAATCATTGTGTCTGTCCATGACAATGCCAGTGATGTTATTGACAAGTCAGGCAGTGTCCCAAACGGTAAGTCCATCTTATCTAATATGAAACCTTCAGGTTCTTGCATACACTTATCAAAGTTATCTTCTCCTCTCTAGCGAGACTTACCATCAACGTGTTGGATGTAAATGACAACGCTCCTCGTTTCCGGCCCTTCGGGGTGTCCAACTTCACTGAGAAGATTTTAGAAGGAGCTCAGCCAGGCACAACACTGCTCTCAGTGTCAGCTGTAGACCCAGATAAAGGTCCCAATGGACAAGTTATCTACCAGCTGCTCCACTTGCCCCGAGGGGGATACGTTAGACTGGAGGACCCGTCCACTGGTATGAGCACCACTACACCTCAACAAGCTGCTGGAGGCTAAAGGTTAAAAATCAACAGCTGTGACCAAACTGAAAACATTCATTTAAAATACATTTCTTCACATTGAAGACAAGTTTTAAAGTTTCTTACACAATAATTACTTTTGTATCGTCATTTCACTGCAGACATTTTGACTTGTAGGAAAAGCACAGGTGTTACCAATAAACTAATAATATTAACAATGTCCCAGTAAGATACGACCATTATTTATTGTCCTCCAAACCCCACATTTCCAGGTAAGATCGTAGCCAACCAGACGGTGGATTTTGAGCAAGTACAATGGCTGAATTTCACGATTCGAGCCCAGGATCACGGCAGTCCTCCTCGGATAGCTGAGCTGCCCGTTTATCTGCGTATAGTGGATGTCAACGACAACAACCCCGTCTTCCTACAACCTTCATATCAGGTACCGAAGCACAGTGGCTACTCCTTTAACGTGAGATATGTTGCATTAAATGAGACTAGATGTAGTTAGTAACTTTGACAACAGCCTCAGGAATGCAGCTGTTATTGATGTAATAGCTTACACCTGTTTGACAAGACAAAACTAAATGAAGCGCCGCCAGACGTGAGGCTCCAAATAGGAAATATAGGTACTTATTTTATTCACTGAGGCAAAAAGTTTTATTGAACAGTAAATTATCAAAACTTAACATTTTCCTGTGTGAGGTTCACTTACTGTTTCCAGTAAACTGCTCACTAAATCACTAAATCTAAAGTGGTTTTTTCAGGTATTAAAAAAATAATCAATTCAACACTTAAGTTCTGAAACATTGTGTTATTAATTGACTTTATCAACCCAGTCACCGTTACTTTATCACACCAACCATCAGTAATGCTTGTAGTGCGGCTGTGTTATTGTGTGTGTCTGTCTGTCTTGTAGGAGCCCGTGTTTGAGAACGTGAACTTGGGAACAACCATAGTTCGTGTCAGCGCTACAGACACTGATTCTGGCCTCTTCGCTGTCATTGAGTACAGTCTGGTAGACGGAGAAGGCAAGTTTGGCATCAGACCATCCACTGTGAGTAAACCTTTACACCAGCACATCGGCTCAATCTGCAATCACACTAACACACTAATTACACGCTACTCATATCTTTGTTTCTTCCACTTTGCTGATGGTGAGGCCTGAGGAAAAGAATCTGCAGCCAATAAGAATCACAATAATTTTATTATTCATTTATCTTGAAGTATATTGTCTAATTTTAGTGTATTTCCAATACATTCAATGAATTGTTTAAGATTTCACTAAAACATGCTAAGACATAATAGATGTTCGTTACCTTTCGAACTGCAACGTCTAGAAACAAACATGCAGCCAAGAATTCAACAAAAAATGTCAGAAATTTCCTTTTTTTTGTGAATCCCTGAACTTGTGGTATGCATTCAGAACATTATGCTGCCTGGAAATGAAAGTTTAAACAAAGTGCTCAAATGTACCAAAGACAGTATAAATATTTCCTTCAGTGCTCCGTTTCTGTTACACACAAACTCACATAAATGTCTTGATAAAAGCACCACTCCTACTCGCTGCTTCCTTCCTAATCATTCCTCCTCCTCTGCGTCAGGGAGAGATATACATCCTCTCTCCTTTGGACAGAGAGACAAAGGACCACTACACCCTAACCGCGGTTGCCCGCGACAACCCTGGCGGCATCCCAAACAACAGACGAGAGAACTCGGTCCAGGTAGAGATCACATGGTTTAAACGCCTGTCATCTGTTGTTGCCATGGATGTACAATATTAGGGGCCAAACAAATATTAGATTTTTGAAGCTCTCACATTTCATCTGCCTGTTTGTGCACGTCAGGTCCTGGTGACTGTTCTCGATGTCAACGATTATCGCCCGCGCTTCACGGATCGCGTGTTCAGCACCAGCGTGTTTGAGAACGAGCCCAGTGGGACGTCTGTGATCACGGTGAAGGCCACTGATCTGGATGAAGGAGAGAACGGTGCAGTTCTCTACACCATGCTGGGAGCCCACTCAGGTATGAATACATAATCATAAAATCCTCAGCAGGGTCACCGTCTCTTCTTCTAGATGAGCTGGTCTTTAATAGTACCATCATTCACTTTATTACAATATAATTTAATATTTCTTTAAGTAAATAAATAAAGAGTATTGATCAGCCTGTGCTCAGTCCCTGAACTTTGCTCTCTCTTTTTAGATGCGTTCTCTCTGGATCCAAACACAGGTCTGGTGCGTTCTCGCCGCCTGCTTCAGTCCTCGGAGCGTTTTAACCTGACCGTGGTGGCTACAGACCAGGGGCGTCCTCCCCTGTGGGGAACTGCAGACCTCATCATCACAGTCATTGACGTCAATGATAACAGGCCTGTATTTGTCAGGCCTGCAAATGGAACCATCATCCATATCTCAGAGGTATCTATCTGCATGTCTCATTGTTGGTGTGTGTATGCGTGCTCTTCCTCTTTTTGTGGCGATGACACATGAAAAACATTTCCCCTCAGCTCATAATAGGTTCCAGAGGCCAGCCTCCGTCAGCAGCTGTTTGTTTTCAGCATAAACCCACTACTGTATATGCAACTGTCTGGCACCAAACAGCACACAGCTGCTGAACATAGTGGAGCATTTTGCTGCTAAAGAGCAGATATTCCCCTGTGGAGTTAGCAGAAACTGAAAACACAACTAGAAGGAGAGTAAATATTGAACTTACATTTATCAGCGCAACATAAACACGACTCCAAATGAATGATAATGTTGCTCCGTATCTGCTGCATGTGTAAATAAGCAACTGTTTGCTAACGAGTTCACCACATCAACCTAAAAGGTGATTAAATATGTCAGGGATGTGTTTACAGCTTATGGCAAAACAAATCAGTCATTGCAGGTTTAGTGCTAATAATTACAACAAGGCTTTTCCTGCTATGACTTGTCAAATGTATAATTACAAGCACAAACTGACTCTGTTTGCCGTCCGTGTAGGAGCAGCCCCCGGGCCTGCCGGTGTACGAGGTGCATGCAACGGACTCAGACGAGGGCGTGAATGGAGAAGTTCGCTATGGCTTCCTGCAGACTGGAGCAGGTAACAGAGACTGGGAAAACTTCCACATCGATGCCATGTCTGGAGTCATCACTACCACTGTGAAACTGGACCGGGAGAAACAGGCCCTGCACAGCGTGAGTCCACTCTCTCTGTTTCTGTGCAGTGAGGGAAGTATGTTCTGCTGTATGTTGCTAACTGAGTGCAAATTACTCTTTCAGCTTATCATTGTGGCCCGTGACATGGGCCAGCCAGTGCCTTATGAGACCACACAGCCTCTGCAGGTGGCGCTGTTGGACATTGATGACAATGAGCCTGTCTTTCTCAAGCCACCAGTGAGTTTGAAGCAACTGAAAGTTTCTCCAAACACTAAATCTGTATAGTGCTAATGTTGTTGTGTGTACAGATAAGTTTCCATTAAACTGTGTGTGTGTGTGTGTGTGTGTGTGTGTGTGTGTTGTGCACCTCAGCGTGACAGCCTGTCTTACCAGAAGCTGACGGTGCCTGAGCACTCCCCTCCAGGTACTGTGGTGGGGAACGTGACCAGAGCTGTGGATGCCGATGAAGGCTCCAATGCCATCGTCTACTACTTTATTGCAGGTGATGTCCCGCACACATACAAAGATCATGTTGTATGATTTTGTCTGAAAGCTCTGGTGTCCATTGTGTGTTCAGATGAAAGTCTTCTAACTTCAAAAGCTGTTGTATAGAACCATCCGTCTTTCTTTTCTATTTAAAGTGGATTCTTTCAGTCCTTTAGTCCTAATATGACTAAACACAAATCCTCTTCGTCTCTTCCTGTAGGGGGAAACAGTGATGGAAACTTTGGCTTGAGTCTCGAAGGAGAGCTGAAGTTGAATAAAGATCTGGACCGGGAGGACATCGCGGTCTACTCCATCATCGTCAAGGCTTCTAGCAACAGGAGCTGGACTCCTTCCAGAGCTCAGAGGGCAGCACGGGCCAAAGCCCTGGACCCTGCCCGTGACCCCAGTCTGCTGGTAGTCCGTATTGAACTGGAAGACATCAATGACCAGAAACCACGCTTCACCAAGGCAGAGTACACTGCAGGTAACCTGCCATCTCTGGTGACTGTGTATGCAGGTCAACTATATGTTAAACCACAGTAACCTTCCCTCTTTGCTGCTTTGTTTCAGGCGTTGCAGCTAATGCCAAAGTGGGCTCAGAGCTGATCAAGGTTGTGGCGATAGATAACGACATCGGTAACAACAGCTTGGTCCAATATCACATTGTTACAATCCGCTATTTCCAGTCACAGAGCAATGGTAGCGAGGACGTTGGCAGCATCTTCATCATAGGTGAGCGTCCTCATCTACCGTGTTTTAATTACAATTTAGAGACTGTCGATATTTTACGGTTTTTATTGTTTTGAGGAATCATTTTGTCATTGAGTCAAGTCCATGTACTATTAAAAGACTCCATTCTGTGCCATGATATCCACAGGTTTGACAGATGGCATCATCCGGACCTATGACCTCTTCACAGCCTACAATCCAGGTTATTTTCAGATGGAGATTTTGGCGTGCGACTTCGCAGGACACAGCACCACCACCAACGTGAATATCTACATCCTCCGGGACGACCAGAGGGTCAAGATAGTCTTCAATGAGATCCCCGATCTGGTCCGAGAAAACCAGGAAGATTTTATTAACCTGCTGTCCAACATCACTGGAGCCATCGTCAACTTAGATGACATACAGGTTTGTTTGTTGTTAATGTTTTTCATTTGTGTGTGTGTGTGTGTGTGTGTGTGTGTGTGTGTCTGACATCTTTGTCTTGCTCTGCTTTTATTCAGTTCCACGTGGACAAGAAGGGCAGAGTGAATTATGCTCAGACTGACATGCTGATCCATGTGGTCAACAATCACAGCAACACCATCCTGGATGTTGAAAGGTCTCGTCCTACCGTCCTTAACTGAACCGATCTTTCACTGCGAAGTTGCTTGTTAACGCTGTCATACACAGTGTATGCGTAGTAAGGCCTCCTCCTTGTTTGCAGGGTAATCCAGATGATCGATGAGAACAAGGAGCAGCTGAGAAACTTGTTCAGGAAATACAACGTTGTGGACGTTCAGCCTGCCGTCAGTGACAAACTGCCCGATGACATCACCACGCTACAGGTCTGCGAGTCCTCCAGAAAACCGAAAGCAGTTGCAGATGTTTCGTGTTTCTGTGCTTTCAATCTTTCCTCTGTCTCTCTCAAACACAGCTGGTCATCATTATCCTGGCCGTGTTGCTCTGCTTGGCAGGAATTTTGTTTGTGACGATGAACTGGCATTATCGCAGAGTGTAAGAATGCTTCCGCATGTCATCTATAAAATTGGCAATTTTGTTATCACACAGATCTATCAGCTTGTGTACTGAGTCATCTGAAATCTGCTCAAGTTTTTATATTATACACAATATTCATAAATATTGTACTACATGTTTGGCTTCTTATAACTTGTAATTCTGGTTTTGCAGACATGAGCGGAAGCTGAAAGCCATTGTTGCAGGATCCACAGGTGAGAGCAGACATCCGGCCATCTGCTAACTACAGGATGTGGCTTTGCTATCTGCTAATGTACAACATGTCATTTTACTGTAGTAAAGCTGTTTCACACAATCATCTGTCTTCTACCATCCAGGGAACCAGGGTCTAATGGACATCCTGGACATGCCCAACACTAACAAGTACTCTTTTGAGGGGTGAGATAATAGATGCATTTTAATCACTCTACAGCACACGTTGATTTATTAATTTGTGTTGTTATTCTGTTATTCAAATATTTCATTTCCTATAAAATTACTACCAGTATTTTTTGAGTTTATTCTAAAGATCAAGAATATGCTTTTCTTTGACTTCAAGAAAACTGAAAATAGGTGTTTAATATGTGTGACTGTCATTGTTGCCAGGCAACAAATGGGCTATAGATGTTAATAAGTGAGCTTTAGGGGTGCTGGTAGGCAGATTTATAGGAGTTGTATAGATCTTCCCATGTCACTCTCACTAATAATGTTTCCCAGAATATCACATTATTTATTCATTCATGCTTGCTGCATGCAACATGCTGATAATACTGTTTAAACTAGAGCTTATCTCATAAAACAACCAAGAAAGATTCTTGTGGATTTTCTGCTATTTGAGTTATTTTGTCGCTCTTTTGCATTTTGTTGATGAAATAATGCTGTTTGCGTCTGCAGGGCTAATCCAGTGTGGTTGGACCCGTTCTGTCGCAACCTGGAGCTGGCCGCCCAGGCTGACCATGAGGATGACCTGCCAGAGAACCTGAGCGAGATAACCGACCTGTGGAACAGCCCTGCACGCACTCATGTCAGTACCGATGTTAATTCATTTATATTCCACAACAATCCTCTGAAGGGTTTAAGGCCGAAGATGTCTGTGTCCTTTACCATGACGTTGTCCCTGTCACACAGCTGTACCATCGCACTATTCTGAAGCAGCACACGTGTGTTTAATCCTCACAGGGCACATTTGGTCGAGAGCCTCAAGCGAAGCCTGAGGATGATCGTTACCTGAGAGCAGCCATTCAGGAGTACGACAACATCGCTAAGCTGGGCCAGATCATGAGGGAGGGGCCTATTAAGGTGAGACACTTACACGTCAGTTTAGCCAGAGACACACATAAACATGTCCACATCTCAAAAGCCTCTTTTTCGTTGGTCATGTACTCTCTCCTTCCATCCTTCCCAAAATGCACTGGGGGACAAGGTCAGAGGACGGGACCTAAGACCTCCTCCAGTATGTCCTGGGAAGAAAACAAAGAGAGAGACTCCCGGGACTCGAACATAGGCTTCATGAGCTGCTAATATAAGGGGCAAGACATTGCTACTACAGTGACAGAGGGTTAAAGTGTGAGGTGTGGTAGTCTCTGTTTGATCCTAACTGCCGTTCTGTCAGGGATCCTTGCTCAAGGTGGTCCTGGACGACTACCTGAGGCTGAAAAAGCTCTTTGCAGCCCGACTCGTCACCGTATCCACAAGCCAGGGAGACCACTCGTCAGTCACTGAGGTGGGCTCGGAGAGGCACATTCTTGTTCCCGTCTATCAACGCTGGGGAGTGATCTTGCATTCCTTTGACTTCCTATCTGACGTTCCTGTTTGCTCCTCTGACGTGGCACCTTCTCACTTCTTCTGCTATCTCTGCTAACACGAACCAGACTTTGGGTCAAATAGATTGCACTCACAAGTCTACATGTCCTGATGGACAGAGTCTGTCTGAATAATACAATCTCTACACCTTATCTATACTATCTGAATTGTTATGTTGTGAGAGACTCCACCCATTTAACCCAAGTCTGGTGTGAAATCTACTACTACTGAATATATTGAGATTTCTCTCCTGAAACTTCTTCCTTTTCTGGTTCCAGCTCTTCTTCAAAGCTGTTTCTGGTCATGTATGACGCTTTGTGAAAATGTTTAGTTAATCAGCAGCTTCATTAACACTTGTCTCGTCTTTCTTCTCCCCATCATCAGCTGATTCAAAGTGATCTGGACGATGATGAGGATGAGCGCCTGAGCATGGGCGGAGGTCGCGGCACTCTCCGCTTCAAACACAAGCTTCCTGTGGAGTTGAAGGGTCCCGAAGGTGTGCATGTGGTCCACGGCAGCACAGGTACCCTCCTGACCTCTGACCTCAACAGCCTGCCAGAGGACGACCAGCGAGCCCTGGCACGTTCTCTGGAGGCGCTGAACACTGACAGCGGGCTTTATTCTGAGCGCAACGCCCGCACAGAGTCGGCCAAGTCCACCCCGATGCACCGTCACAAGGAAGGAGACACCCTGTCGGAGAGTCCCCTGGAGATCACAGAATTATGACTAGCCGAGGCCTCGCTGGTCTGAGCCCAACCATGACGTGTGTGTTTGTGTGTCCTTATGCCTCCACAGTTGGGGAGGCATGAGGAGCGTAGACGGAGTGTGTGTAGTCTAGAGAACATCAATGAGACAGCCTACAAGAGCACTTACTCACAATCGGGTTGGTTTGAGTGGATCATTTCCAAATGAAATGGAAAACCATCAGCAGGGCACTTCAGGTCTTCAGCAAGACAAAAACCAACAGGTGTCATCAAGTTCATCCAAAGAGCAGCATGAACAAGAGAGACTAAGCCTCCCTGTGGGAGATGCTTGTTGAACCGCGACCGTATAATCGTCAAAAGGTGCCTCATTCTCACTAATCCTTCTGAAGTCATACCTGGACTGCATACACCCGCACAAACACGAATACACACACTCAAAAGATGAAGTTACACACACTCAGACCAGTGAATGGCCATCAATGGGACACAGAGAAAATGACACAAATCCTCGTCATGTTTTAAAACTTTTTTTTTTTTTTCAATCAGTGTTGAAGGGGACAGTAAGAAAGTTTTTCAAGATAACATTAACTTTGTCTGGAAATTATAGACTTTCAATGCAAGAAGAGCACTTTCAGTTGTTTCCCCAGCGATGCTTTTAAGACACCAAGAGGAGGAGGAGGAGGAGGAGGAGTCCTCGCCTCCGTGCAGTTGTTGACGTACTGTAGTATTTTCCTGACAGGACAAACAGGCGTCAGTGAACATTCAGACGCCGGTCCAGCTCTCGTCTTTAGCGTCTACTGAGTCTGTCATGTACAAGGAGACCCTCAATGATCACTGAAAGACTCAAAGGATGAATGAAGATGGTGAAAGAAGATGAACATTATCTAAAACTGGAGCCACATAGAAACAAAAAACAACTTTTATGATAAATTTGATATTAATGGCAGTCAAAAAAAAAGCTTCTTTAAGGACTAATAGATGGAATAAAAAAGAAAAAAATAGTTGCATTTTATAAATATAAAGATGGCATTGTGCCCACACAGACTTTACACTGCCACCGGAGGGAGTAAAAGTCATGCTCAAAATGAGCAGTTTGCTTTATTTTTTTATTTTATAGAAAATGTGATGGAATTAAAAGATATTTTTAAAGAAAAATGCTGGCTTACCAAAATAGGTAAGGACCTTTTCTGGATGTCTGTTGGAGTATGTGTAAATTGTGCTATGGTGACATACTGTATGTTGTTCTGTTTTCCTTTATATGACAACAACTGGCGCTGTTTCTGATGAGTGATGTGTTTTTAAAATTCATTTTTATATTCCCATTTTGTAAGTTTTTATTTCTTTGTCATTATTGTCACCAGCCCTGAGATCTGTGTTGGGAAATGTTGTTGGATGATCTGTGATAATAAAAGAAATATGCAACGGCCTCTGACTTCAGTTAGTGCACATCGCAACCGCAGATACGTGTATTCAATCTAGATAGAAATATATTCATTCTTACCTTTTACTACTTATGTTTTTTAGTATTTTTAACAGTGCTTGAAGTAGTGGAAAAGCATGTGAATAGTGCCATCTAGTGGTTATAAAGAGTAAACACACTTTTTTAGCACACCACTCCTTTTATTGTTACTGGGTGACATAAAAAAATTATCATTAATGGTTTTCAAAAAAAAAAACTTGAAAGCAACTGGAAGAGGACTCCGTCTCTTGCTGGTTAGACTGCTCGGCTTGCGGTGGTCGCAGATGTCACAGTGGTGGTACTTACTGGCATCTTCTTCAGTGTCCTGTTCAACTGCAGGGAGACATGAGCGACATCAGTGACACAGACGATGGAAGTGGCAACCCTATGCTTAACATGAATCTAGAAACGTGTGTATATGTTTCTATATACTCAATACCAACACTTTAAATTCTAAAACAAAAACACAATTCTGTAGTTTTTTCGTACCCTGCCAGAAGCATGATACATCACTACTCACCTCTTCGAACTTGTGGATCTGTCTGATGAAAAAGTCTCCGTACCGACGAGCCACTTTAGTGTCAGCAATGTGGATCATATCCTGAGGAAGTTTAACAGAGCATAAAACATGATCATATAACTGTTTTATAAGCAGCATGTGTAGGATTTCAGGGGGCCCATTACATGTGAACCGACCCAACTCATTTAATTACAGGACTGTACCTTGTCAATGTAAAAGTCGACCTCAGAAGCAGACTGGAACTCTCCATCCAGAGCCGAGATGCCGCTGGTCCACACCAGGTTCTTCATCTTGTGTTTGAAGACCAGCAGCTGGATACGGAACTCCTGCTCCGTCATGTCCAGAAATCCTGCCAGCTTGGCTACCGGCATCGTGGTGTACAGCTTAAGGAAACTGGAGGAAACACGTAATGAAATTCAGACACACACACCTGAGTCAACAGGTTGCTAAAAGTCTGAGTACCATTTCATACGGATGCACAAATGATATCCAGCTAACACACAAAACATGCTGTGCTCTACCTGCGGATGGTGGAGAGCTGAGCCTGCTGTTGCACCTCCTCAGCAAAGACCTTCAGCTGCTGCTGGAAGGGCTCTTTGTGGTAGTTGGGGTGGACGTTGTCGTAGTTTGGCACCACAGGTGACAAAAACTTAGGACAGGCGAAGCTGAACAACTCCTCAAACACCTGCAGGTCTCTGAGATGGAAAACGGGAACATTCATGTCATTATGGCTGCTGGGTGCCAGAGTTACTGACTGAGAACCGCAAGAACCCATCGTATCCAACGGTTCTTCAGCAGAAATATCACTGCTGCTATGGTTCTAGCTGGTATATCGTTCTTACATTGTACTTTACAGTATCAACAAATAAACACATCTACCCCATCTTCATTTTTATATATTTTAGGTTTTTCCTTTACTGACAGTGAGGCCAATAAGAAAAGAGACTTTAAGGAGGTAATGGAATATGAAAATATAATAAATGCAATACATAATGGTCACCCTCTCACCCTTTCTGCATGCGCAGCATCTTGTCTCCGTACTTCTCCCTCAGCTGGGTGTGGATGCTCTCGTCGATGCGCATCGGGTACATGGTGAGGGCGATGGCCAGCAAGCCGTGCATCTGCTCATTTTGTTTGTTAATCTAAAAATATATATAAGTATCATGTGATCTGTTTCGCTCTTTTGATATGTATATTATATTGATTTAAGAATTCATAGTTCCCTTATTTAAAACATTTTTACAGAATATACAATTATCCAAAACAAAACAACCCAAAGACTATTTATATGAAATAATAATAATTAAAAAAAGAATTTGAAAGTCAACATCATCAACAACAAAAATTACTGGTGAGATATTTTCTGGATGATCAACTCACCATCTCATATTTATACGTTGACCTCTGGAACATGTTTCTCGTCCTCTGGATGTAGAGCAGGATGTTGGCGAAGACTCGAATGGCGTCCTGGTAGCGCCTCATCATCAGGTAGGCAAAGCCCACATAGTAATAGGTGGTGATCTGGCACTCAGGCACACGGGAGTACATACTCTAGAAAAGAAAACAGATATAGGAATGAAATCTAGGCAGTAGAAAGGAGATGATAAGACAAAATGACAGATCAATATAACATATAATAAGTTCAGTATAGCACGTCATTGTGTTCATTAGTCGCATCACCTTCTTGTTAAGCTCAATGTTCTCCAGGACTTTGATGGCTTGGTAATAATCGCCGAGCAGAGAGTGGAGTCTCAGGAGCCCCACCAAGCTGAAGTAACCCAACATCTTGTAGAGGGAGTGGCGTCCATATTCCCCTGCTACACTCTCTGGGTCTCCTACAACACACCAACACATGACATGTTAGCCGCCTCATATAACATCTATATACAGCAAGTCTTCAGGGTGTAGTTACTTTCTCACCAGAAAACCCCGTAAACAGATGTTTTATAAGACTATACATACATAGAGAACCTAAATTAACCAGCCATTAGACATTTAAAGGCCTTTTTTACATTAACATTTAAAAACTCTTTTCCTCAACTATGTACAGTATATCTCATTCTCTCACACCTCCACTGGTGTAGACCTCAAGCTGGCGGTTGATGTTACTCTTGTCCACCAGGGAGTGAAGAACGTTGAGGACGCTGTGGACGTTCCAGATCTTTGGGTTGTTCCTCAGGAACTCGATCTCTTCCTCAGACTTCTTGGCCGTCTTACAGCGGTACTGACTGAAGGACTGAAACTGAAGAGCAAAGAAGTGGAAATGTATCCTGTTATTCCTTTATCTCAGTTCACAAAAATCAATACAGTATAATAAAAAATAACCCATACTCAAGTATCAATATTTTTACAACCATATGCCCCACCCATCCAGGTTAAAGCTATCTGTAAATACTGTTTGGCTTGTATAATTAGTCACCGTACCTGGTAAATGAACTCATCAATAATGTCCCAGAGCCACTGGTTTGGCAGCTCCAACGGGGCAGGCCCATCAGCATCTGTTTACAGTCACCAAAAATTCATTTATTCATTCATCACTTGTTATATTTCACTGATGACTTCATCATGAGGTGAGAGGAACAAAATATTCTTGTGACTTACTGAGAATGTAGTTGAAGAGGTTGCAGTAATTGTAGTACGATTCGAACCTCTGATCCAAAGTTGGTCCACCCTAAATAAAAACACAAGAAAACTATATTTACAACTCAGCCACAAACACTCAAAGGTTCACTCAGTCACAGATTCGCTTTTAAAGGTTTCACAGTACGCTGGTACTCACGCTGACTTTAGCATAGATGTGTCTGTAGTACAGTTCCTTATAGAGGATGAGGAACACAGCATCTGAAGGAGATAAAAGGCAAAAATAACATAATACACCTCTACTGCTGAACTACTCAGGAATATACTGATTACCAGAAAAACCAAATGATTAAAAACTAATAATTTAATATTATTACTGTATCACTAATTACTGGCCACTTGCCTCAATGGTATCTTGTAAACCATGTTACACAAAACTCAGGGACCAGCTGATTATTAATCTACACCAAAAACTGACACAGTGAATTTTCTGTTGTACTGTAACTTTACCTTATTTACACTAAGCCCCACACAATCAAATGTATCTTTAATTTTCATATTCAAAGAAAGAGTTAAAGGAGAAAATAATTCTTATAGTGAATAACAATTGTCAAAAAGAAGAAATGTGATGGACATCAGACTCACCGTTACCAACGAGTGATGCGATGGCCTCAGCCTCCGGCCACGGAGAGTTCTTGAAGAAACGGTCGGTCAACTTGTTCCAACTGAAATTGAACAAATAAGAAATGTAAGAAAGTCCTAAAACATAACACAGCTTCATCACAAAAACGCATCACTTATGTCTCTGGCAAAGGAAGCAACAATATGACTTAAATCTACGATGCTGAAGTTATCTTATGATTCAGGTTAAGGGAGAAATTATGGGAAACATGAGTCATGATGTTTAGCAGCTGATTCTGTTTTTGCACCACTTACACTTTATTTTGCTTAGAAAAAAAAAGAAAAAATGTCAATTTCACTGCCTTTTTCCTCAATCCAGACCACATAAAACTAGACCTAGTTAACAGAATTGTAATGATTATAATCTGAAACTGTGTTTTACTGAGTCTCAGGAGTCTCGCTGGTAATCTGGTCCAGATTTGACAAGTGAAAAATCAGAATCAGTTGCTAAATTATCATTATTTATGTTTCCCTTTGCTTCGTCCCTCAACCCTGAACTAAAGGTTGACTTCAGCGCCGTCCGTCGTGTTAAATCTACCTGTTCTCATAGACGTCTTGGATCTCGTAGATCTTCTGCTCAATGCTCTCGCTGGACACACGGTTTGCCTGCAGCTCATAAACCTTCTGGTCGATCAAGTCAGAGATGGTCTTGTGGAAATACTGAAGGAAGTTCTTGATCACCTCTGGGATGACATGGTAAGTCTGCTGCTCGTACTGCCTCTCATATGCCAGGTCTGCTTTTGGGTCACCTGCAGAGAAACAGAAGAGTGATGAGCTGACACAAACTAACAAAAGGCCTCAAACTGGAACAATCATTGGCTCATAGAATTAATACAACTTATCTCTGAGGTAGAGAAGTGAATAAATGCGTGTTTACTAACCGGTGTGCAGGTCGTAGTCGTTTGGGTAGGCGTAAGGATCGTACTGTGAGGAAACAGAGCAGATATTTATCAGATGATGCAAAGTCAACATCTGTCAAACAAGCTGTCACCACTAACGTTACCTCACTTTAGCTAAACAGCTAGCATCTAAAGATACATGTCGTTACAGAGGCTGATGTTAGCATGTGTACTAAGATGTTTTTACCAAGAAGATTCGCATTAACACCATGTTATACCGGCGGAGTAACGTTAGCTCGCTATACAGCTAGCTAACCTCTCATCGCTATCAATATGATGGAAGGAAAAATACACATATATAAATATAAATATGTATACTGACCTCTTCTCCCTCTTCGTGGTACGACATTATGTCAGAATGAGTCCGAGCTCGTATGATACTGGAGCGAAAAAGGGAGATTATGCGCTCAGACTAGCTAACCCAGCTAACAGCTAAACCACGCAGCTGGCGCTGGAGAGAAGACCGGAAGCGGAAAGAACGTGTGACGTCGCGCGGGTGACAAGCGGCAGCATTGATGATGCATCATGGGAAATGGAGTCTGTTGTGTTTATGGTTTGGTCATAGTTAGATATTTTATTTTTATTCGATATTATTATTGTTCAGTGACGTATATGTAAAGATAGTATAGAGTAGTATAGATAAGATAATATAGAATATTACATTGATAATAAGCGGCCATATTTCTGACATATCACAGCCTGTCTGCGGCCTTCATCGCTGAAATATGTTTTTGATCTTTGTTAACAGTTTGTTACAGTCTGTGTGTAACGTCTGTAACTGTTTGTATATCTGGACTTGTAACACCGTTGAAGCGCCGTTTGGTGGCGTTATAACCGCAAGCTGCTGCTCTCTCTCTCTTTATGAGGACAGTTCAGATGCCTGCAGACTAAGAGCTCCACCAAATTGCACATTTATCATTTACTTATTCTTTCTGTTGGACTGAGATCAACGCTGACTGTGAGAGTTTCAGTAATGACGTTTCCTTAATATTCAGATCATTTAAAATGTCTGATTGCTAATTTTCCTCTTAAAAAACTAACAGCTCGATAATGTCGTTTCTCCGTCTGTGTATTATGTTAAGTCAATGTATTTATAGAGTACATTTAACTCATTTAAACATCATATGCTGTGTAGGCAGTATGACTCTTCCTCCTGACCCTCCCAGCAGACAGTAGCTGTCTGAACCCCTCCTCTCTTTGCCAAACTAATCTCATAACAAGGTCTTCTGGAAAAAGGGGATTTCTCGATGTCTTTTCTTTAAAAAAAGACGAAAAACAAGAATACCTGACGTGTTTGCCTCAGCTACCAGCAGCAGACGGAGTCCCTTAAAACGTACACATACCTACCTGCCTACCGGTGGGGGAACTGCCTGCATCCGATAAGGGATATAGTCCTGAAGTGTGGGAGGGGGTGTGGAGAAAAGAGAGAGAGAGAGGGAGAGACAGAGAGAGAGAGAGAGAGAGACAGAGAGAGAGAAGAGACACCGAGGGAGGGGAAAAGGTCAGGGACACGGGGGGTTTATCTCACTGCCAGAAATAAGGAGAGTGTCTACACAGACGGTTTGGCAGACGAACCCAAGACACGAAGTGAAATAAACCAGCGCTGTCTTCTCCACCAGAGATCTTTTCTGAAGGACTACTTTGGATTTTTAAACCTTCGACTTCTTCCAGAGACAGTGTTTGTGCTTTGGTGAAGTTCAGCCAACGCAGAGTCAATTTTGGACCGTGCGTAATTTGGAGAGTTTATTGCCACGCTGCGTCAGGATGCGCGTCTGTCCGCTGCTGGTCTTCATCTGTCTGTTGAGCGCCGGACGCGCTCAGAAGTTCTCCGCTCTCACGGTAGGAATGATCACATACCTCCTACAACACTCACCGTCCACATCCACTGCGTAAAAGTTAGTTTGAAATATTTAAATATTTGCTTGTGCACTTCATGCGTAATGGCTGGAAACACCAAGAGGAACACATACTGCCTACAACAACAGAAAAGCAGCCCAGACACACGTATTCAGTATGTATATATGAGTCAATATGAGCTGTGAGGTTTCCTTCTAATAATCAGGCTGAAAATAACAAATAATCACAGAGATTGATTTAAATAAATGTAACTTCTTCATGGCCCAGGCAGACATGATGTGTACATGTGATCACTGTTTCATGTTATGTTTCATATTTGGCAGAAATTCAAGCTTAATTTAAGATTGAGAATCAAACTCAGCAGGTTATTAACTAGAGAGGTTTACATTGTTCTCCGTGAGCTGAACTCTGTGTCCCGGTGTTGTACAGTGTGTCTCATGTCTTGTCTGTGAGGAGCCGACTGGTCTCTCGTGTTGCGTTCAGTGTCTCTACCTGCCTGTCCTTCTCTCTCTCTGTCCTGTTCGCTTTTGTTGTTCTGGTGGCTCTGCTGGGGCCACGTTGCTAGTTTCAGGTCTATTGCATCAAAGCACATGTCATTGTTTACGGCAACAGGACAGCAGCAGCAGAGCAGTGCATCCTGTCCATTTCCCCCCAGATGAGGTTCATTTCATGGCCACGATCAAGTGCAGGTACAGTGCTAAAGGAGGAATAACAGAGAGCGGAATGTGCACTGTCAGAGGCTTCCCCCTTGATTTAGAGGTTGATGTGACAGCCGCCTCCCCCGGCACCATTATTTATGAGGTGAAGATGCCTTAATATCCAATTGGAAACAAATGGCCGTGAGTTGTTAACCTGCAGGTGAAGGGTCGGAGATCCTTTCTCCCTGACAGCACTACGGAGTCGTGGAATGTGGGAGGAAGTACTGAACAGATGCTCCCGTGAATTTTAAACATGATAATACATTCACACCCAGAGAATATCTTTACAGCAGTGAGTGCAAACAATATGAGTGTTTCCTGAGGTGTCATGGGTGGTAATATTTACCCGACAGTTAATGAAAAGGGCACACAGATGCAGCTGTGTGTGTGTGTGTGTGTGTGTGTGTATGTGTGTGTGTGTGTGTGTGTGTGTGTGTGTGGAGTATTTGGATATGACAGCATCCACCATGCTCTGGACATGACTGCAGCTTCTTTATTAGAATAGCACATGGAGCACTGGACGTTTACAGGCCTTTGTGAGTGATTAATGTTTTATTGTATGAATGACACAGGAGGATGTCGTAGCTGATTTCAAGAAAATGGCTCCATGTGATGTTTTGTGCATATTTGAGGTCGAACAGGCAGTTAAATATATGGGATATTTTCCCAGGTTATTCGTGAGCTGGAATTTTTTCCATGGTTTATGAAGTATGAAATACTGTGTGAAAAGATGAGGGCTGCCTCGTTGTCAAAGCTGTACAAAGCAATTTTAGTATAACATATGGGCTCCTTTGCCCCCCATGTTTTCATCAAATTGTGCACCTGCCCAGAGAGACTGTTTTATTGTCACATGACTACCAGTGGCCTTTCACACCACCTCTCTTTCTTTTTAACATCTTTCACAGCAATTAAATGCTTTTTCCTTTGATTGAGTTAGTAGCCTGGTTAAAGGCTGTCACTTTCTTCCCTTTCCACCATGCTGGAAACTAATGATCCCCTTTGCATCCTAGCGTCCACGCAGGAAACTCCCACCAAGGCCATTTAACACGTTCGCCTCGGCTCTCAGCTGGGGCCCCCATTGACCCTGCGGGGCCGTGGTGTGAGGGGCCTCTCAGGGCGCTGGAAGCGGGGGCCTCCCAGCCCAGAAGGCCCTTATCAGCCTACAATGTGCTCTCTGCTGGAGGCTTGCCTCCTCCATACTCCATTCAATCCCACAATGCCGCAGAGCCAGGGGGAGGTAATAGGATTTGATTTGTATGCTGGTTGGTCTTGGAAAAAAAAATCCCTTACACTCCTCCCGACTCGTCCTCTGTTGCCTGTCCCTTGTTCATTTGCCAACCTTGAGTATTATTTGAGCAGATGAAAAAAGCATCTTGCTAGAGAGGTCATGTGAAGAAAAAAAAGAGATCATGAAAGGAAAGAGAGCAAACTAAAGAGAAAGAAAAACTGGAAAATACAGCAGTCTGGAAGTAGACAAGAAAAGGATTTGAGCAGTAAATGGATTTGAGTCACAATATGTGTTCTGTCTTGTATGAGTCTCCTTTAATGATAAATCAGGATGCAAGCTTGTGCTGCATGTAGCCGAGACAATCCATCACTCTCTGCTGTGTAGCTGTTCATGGCAAGAGTGTCGGCTGGGAAAGGCAGGAATGAGACATCAGGGGAGTGTCAGGGCTCTGCCTCAGCCTCGCCCATCCATCACCACAGGCCAAACGCACAGATATCTGCAGCAGACAGCTAACTACTAGGAGTACACAGGAGGAAAAGGTCCTGAACACAACATTAGTCCTCTCACTGGCTTTCACATCTTATTTCATTTTGTGCTTCGGTGTGGCCAACTGTGACTGAAATAAACACTTGGATGTCTAATAGAGAATCTGGGTGGCTGATTTCATGGCTAACTGTGTTTTCCATGCTGAGTTCTTGGAGCTTTATCGTAAAACTTGCAGGCTCTTGGCGCTCCGCTGTGTGGTGGACAGTGGACATCTAGCAGGATGCTGAGCTGCTGAATGAATCTGTTTGGGTTGTCAGTCTGCTGGCTGGCAGGGGCTGATGCTGATAATACTGGTCTGGTGTGGGCACTGGGGTGGCCAGTATGGGTTGTGGCGAGGCTGGCAGCCCACCACCGAAGCATGGTTGGACACACTCAGACATTATTGGAGAGGTTACTGGCTTTTACGTGGCCACAGTCTGTGCAGATACTGTCTTCATGAGTAGCCTGTCACATCTGCTGGACTTGTGAAAGATGGAGCGGAGGGTGAGAGAGGGTCACCGCTGCAGAGGGATGTCCTAACTGGTGCAATGAGGGCAGAAAGAAAGCGAGTGGGGGTACCGACGGGAGACTGTCAGTCAGATGCACTGATGCAAACAATCCAAGAAACTCAGAGACACTAACAAGGAGGGGCTGAGGGATGTTTGACCACCAGTTAAACCAAAGAAATGAGCAGAACTACAATATCTGACCTAATCTGTTCATACAATATAACAGTTGTTCATTGTTCCATGAAATAATAGGTGCCTTGTTGACGAGGGCCAATGTGGCTTTCTTTAAAAGAAAGTTTCCTAAAGCAAACTTCAAATGGAAAAGCATCAGAACAGAATTTAAGTGTAATAAAATAAGGCTCGGCTAGACACTCTCCATATTTCTGTCTTGAAGGATGAGCGCTGAGACTTGGACACATGTTGTTCTTATGAAGCAAACAGCTCTCCTGCTCTGCAACGTCAGGATTCATTTCATCTTCTCCTCATGACAACAGATCAGTTTTAAAAGGTGAGGAAGAAAGGGCTTGTAAAAAACCAAAAAAAAATTGGTTCATGAAAAATTTTGTTGAGTCCAAAAGACTCAACTTCCCTCCCTTGCGGCTCCTCTTCCGATGTGTTTGAACGGGCCTCTCCTCTCTGATTCCTCCTTGGGAAGATTTATGAGCAGAGTTGACAGAGTGGGTTGTACCCCCCCACACACACACCCCCCACGCTCTGGCCCAGGGCGACTCTGCCTTCCCTGCCAACCCTCTTCCAGGTGCAGCCCCTGCGCGTCTGAAGGCAGGGGGCTGCCACCAAACCTCATCTCTCACTTCATTTGTAAGACGTCAGACACAACAAATTTCTTTTATTGCTGATCAGCCCGCCCTCTTCGTGGATACGTGTCTTTTCTACTTGCTCCGCATCGTGCCGTGCCCTTTCTTTTGAAACAGATATATATGGCTTGCCTTTACGTGATGGCTTTGGCTCCCTGCTTTGTGCCTACGATTGATAAGTGCGAGTAAGAAAAGAGACAAAGTCTCTTTCTGTGTGTGTGCTGACATTTAAACACATTTCAGATCCGCTAAAAACAAATCTCATATGTGCAAATATTTTCATTATAAGAGAAGACTAAAAGTCTTAGGAGTGGTATTTATTTATGGATATGAGCGACTGAAAACAGCACCTGCATCTGTGTGGGTATACTCGCTCAATCCAGGTCATTATCCCACCCGACTGAATGAATCACGCAGACTTCATGAAAACGTAACACTCACACTGTAGCAGCACAAAGCTCGCTGACATCTAGTTTATCTTCTCATTCATTGTAGCAGTCACAGCTTGTTGCCACCCCCCCCAACCACCGCCGCCCCATTGTGTGGCCTAGTGATGGGGTTTCATACCACGGTGGCAGATACAATGGTGGCATTGACACAGGTGATCTGATGCGTTCAGCCAGGAGTCTGCGTTGTCTTGTTTCTCTTTTCATGGCTCAGTAAAACATCCTCAGGAGCATTTCCAGGTGAATACCTGTGCAGGTGTTGGCACAGACAAAGAAGCGAGGAAGCATCAGTCACCTTTTCTCCTGGCCTTAGGACAAAGACAAAGCATGGCTGCTCCCTGACAGGCTTGTAATGACACTGTGTCTTCTTTGTATGTTTATCAGTGTTTTATAGTAAAGAATTAACAATTCGTACGGTGACACTCATCCTTTGACTTTTTGGCAAAGAAGCCTGTTTTTATTTTACACTTGTTGTTGTGTAGATTGAACTCGTTTATTGCAGAACTCCCTGATTTCAAGAAATGACTCATTTAGCAAATGTTTTCTCTGCTTATCTCCTACTTTCTCACTTCTGCAGTTCCTGCGGGTGGATCAGGATAAGGAGTGCAACATGGAATGCAGCGGGACTCCACGCAAACCGCTGTGCGCCTCCGACGGCAGAACCTTCACGTCTCGCTGCGAGTTCCTCCGAGCCAAGTGCCGCGACCCCCAGCTGGAGGTCATCCGAGGGCCATGCAAAGGTCAGGTCATGAGTCACGCTTCAGCGCCGCCGAGGGGGTCACAGTAGAAACTTGTGGGTTAAATTCATTTCAGCATAATTGATTCTTTGAGTGCTGGGAGGATGAGTGGGGTTGACACGCTGAGAGTGGGGGGGTAGCTGCTGCCAGGCTGCAGAGATAAAGGAAATGTACGTTAATTGGTCAAAATACACACACACTTATTTTCAGGTGAAACGATTTAAGTTCACTTAGATTTCATGCTTTGATTGATTAGGAATGGCTCACACTCTCTGAAATCAAATTATGCAGAGGCGGGAACGTTCGAACGAAATATGTTGACAAGAATTCGGTCTCATTTTCATTATACTCGACGTAAAGTTGTATATGTTTGACCGACAGAGGACTTGAAATAAAAAGAAAACAGGGGGAAGGAGAGCCAGTGTCAGCGTCAGGCAACTCACAGACTCCCTCATTGTTACTCAGTGTTGGAAGGAAGGACCCCCACACCCCAATGCTGCAGCCTCGAACCCCCGCCTCACTCAATGACTCTATACTGCCACTTCATCGCTCTACAGACTGGGGACAATGCCTCATTCTTACACATTACAATATTAGATCACTAATGCGGAGAGCGTGAGCGACAGGGTTCGCTTAAAAAGAAGTCTCGTACGATGGAAAAGCATTCTGCGGTTTTATGCCCGTGCTGGGTCTCTATGGCAACGTCTCTAAGCGGACATCTGGATGTGGCGGACAGCGCCGGGACACAGAATAGAGGATTCCAGCTAGGAAGCTGAAAGGGACGAGAGTCCATGAAAGTCGTATTGTATGCGTCAATAACATCGGGTCTATAAGACTGCGGACCCCCCTCTGCTTCTGGATGGCCGGGGTGAAAGACACAGCAGCAGCAGCCGAGTCAGCAGCAGAAATAAACCAGAGTCTGCTCTGGCCTAAAAGCACAGAGATGGGATTGTGTTTAAGGATGGTGAGACTGGCACCACATTTGTTTTCTATCACTGTGTGCAGATGATTCAAGTGTCCTGTCATTTTTTCCAGTCAGCTTTTTGGTCGGAGCCCCCTGGAGTACGACGATGGTTTGGGGTTTTTCCAGTGGAGCTAACTTTAGAGCTCCTGAACTCACTGTTTTCCTCCATCCGGAACATCCAGCGTCCTGCTCCCTCTCCCCACTAGTGACAGTGACACACACACATGGACACGCACACACACTCCAGACAGAGCGAAACCAGTGCACATTCCCCTGCATGTGGACAATCCATTGTAAGGCATGCCAGCAGCCTCCTGACCAAACTGGTGGACGTTTTTTAGCTTAGCATGAGTCATCGTTTTAATGTGATTTGAACCTGCAAGCCAGACGGGCACTGCGTGGCAGCTAATGTGTCACACCAAGTTACCATCAAATCCATCGCTGAGAGTTTGCACAGCTGGTGCTGTTGGCCAGGTGAGAATGACAAGATGATCCTTGTCTCAGACAGATGTGAAAAGACTTGAGGTGCACACAGGTGAAAAGTTGCTGACCCACATTTATATCGACAAACACTTAGAGGACAGTTGAGGCCGAACTGAGGAGACAGGAGAGAGAGAGGCAGACTGAGACGTTAAGGAAGGGTCTGGTTTTCCCTGTGCATCAGCCCTTTTCTTGGGTGCCTGGAATGTTCTACAGGAGCAGCACGAGCTGCCTCGCTCAGTAATGGCTTTACCACCAGGCACAGTGCAGGCCTGACCGACGTCCTCCTAATAAGACTGGGGGTGTTGGTTCTATTCCCAGCCACACAAGTATCTGCCGCTTCCGAAATGTCTTGAATTGTTTCCCCTCCGTCTCCCTCTCTCCCTGCATTTCGCTTTCATTCCTCATCATCCGTGAGATTCAACATCTTCCACTGACTTTTTGAGTGTGTCGGTTTTGTAGTCATGCACCGTAAGAAAATAGTTGAGCTGTGGGTTGAATCGTGGCTTTCTGTGATGTGTAGTGATCGTGGTGATTTGTGGTGCTCCTCAGATACATCCAGATGTGTAGCGGAGAAGAAGTACACAGAGCAGCAGGCCAAGAAGCTCTTCCCTCAGGTCTTTGTGCCTGTGTGCAACCCTGATGGCACATATAGCGAGGTAACAAAAAAACACAACAGAAATAATTATCTGTTAATATATAGGAAGTTAATTAATTAATTCTGAGTTTTTGAAACTGTCTCTTCAGATTTCATTCTCACAGACGGCAAACTTGTTTTATCTTACAGGTTCAGTGTCACAGCTACACTGGATACTGTTGGTGTGTCACCCCCAATGGCCGACCTATCAGTGGCTCAGCAGTGGCCAATAAAAAACCTCGATGCCAAGGTGGGTACGACCCCATCGACCTGTCTCATAATGAGCTGCTGTCAATAATTACACACTTATGTGTACTGTGTTTGCAGTCCAGTGTACTTGTACAGGATTCTTGTGTAATGAGTCCGACATCTAAAATTACTGATTTGCACCAGAATGTGGTTTCTGTAATTTTGTGAAGCAATGAAGATAAATTGAAGTCGAGCATGACATTGAATGTTTGTGGGGGATGTAATCTTCAGCCCTGTGGGATAGTGGTCAGTGACTGGACCGATGGCTGCAGAGTCGGACGGCCACCCGAGGTCTGTGCGTTGCTTAAGTCATGGGGCTGCGGTGTAAATTACCCCAGTAGAAAATCCCTGCTGCAGAGTTGAGCAACAAAGTGAAACTGTAAGGAATGTGAGTGTTTCGCTGAGGATGGCGTCTGCCAAACAATCAAATAACCAATGCCACATGTACTGTGCATCTGCGTGGGGCTGTTTCAGCTGGAGCAGTAGTGGTAGTAACGTAACGTCCAGCTCGACTTTGATAGTTCAAATGTATACAAAGAAAACGTCATCCACGTGCATTAACCGGCCACTGCACATGAATTAATAATATCTGAAAATAAAAAAGAGAGCAGAATTTTCCACTGTGGTTCGCTCCTTACAGTCTCGCTGCTTTTCATTCTTGTGCCACAAATATGAGGCTGGATTTTTATTTTTTTTTAGTGTTAAAAGATGTGTTATCTTCTTTCATTGTTGAGGATATTATGAAAAAAGTGTGTTGCTGTTGAATTTTAATTCATTTCAACATATCGCTTGTCAGGATCAAAACAAGAAAGAGCTACCACAAGAGAGCCAGGAAAAGCAGGTGAGAATTTACTTCAAGAAACATTCATTCTCGAAGGCAAATTGTCTCCTTTTTACATCTATGTGTGCTTCTGTGTTTGTCCATGTGCGTGTGTGTACTTATCTAAGCATGCATGTACGTGCGTGTGTATTCATTTCTATCTGTCTGTGTTGGTGATGTGCAGGGTGGGTCGCCTGTTAAGGCTTGCCTCTCTAATATCTTGTCAATTCAAAAGAGTGTGAGCAGCCTGAAGGCTGATATCAAAGGTGTCTGTGACTGAGTAACAAGCTTCGATGTACAGCGCCAGCAGCTACACCGTCAATAACCGCCTGTTGTCTTATAACCAGGCAGCCAAACGAGGAGCAGCCAGAATGGAGAAACACTGACTTCTCACAAGCTCTTCTTCTCTAACTTTATCACTCTTACTCATTTGTTTTTCAGCCACAGTGTCATACAAGGAAATGTTCACACTTTATCCTCCACCCTACTTTCACTCTCATCAACATCTTTTCTTTTCCAGATATTTAACCATTAAGGTTCCCTCCTGCTCCAGTCCAGATACTGTATCTGATGATTTGTTTAAGTGACGTGATTTGAATGCTCAGAAAGAAAAAGTGTAATTTGGGTGGTTTCTGATTGATTCCTTATGTGATTGTATGTGTGCATGTATGTGCGTGTGTTTGTGTGTGAGAGAGAAAGTGTGCATGCATCCACTTGTGTTTGTCACAGGGGTTATTCCTGTCAGAGTGACATGTACATCTGCGCCTCCCTCTCTCTCCCTCTCTCTCTCTCTGTAAACAGTTTTGGGTATAGTGTCTGTCTGAGCCCAGCCAACTCATTACACATAGATCAAGTGGGAATGCAAAATTTGAGAGAGGAGGGATGGTGGGAGAGGAAAAGAGGGAAAGAGGGAGGAAAAGAGGTGGAGGAGGGGGTTGTGGTTCAATTTGAACTGCTTGGATAAACAGGGTGGTGAAAAGCAGAATAAACTGTAGATTTGTGGTGTGCCAGCACTGAAAATAGCAGTGATTGCATCAATATTTTGATTCAGGAGAAGACTGTCAGTACCTAAGCATTCCACGGTGGCTGTCGCTGCACTTCTATTATCAAGACATTTGGTGCAGTTAAACACCAAACGCTCCACCATAAACTCATTTCTGGTGCTTGACTTGACAAATTCGTTTGCATGCTGGAATCATACGCAGCTGACGACTGACAAACAGCAGTAAAACTAATGCCGTATGACCACAAATAGCACAGGGGTTTCCTGGCAGATACTAGAAGAGGTGTTACAGTCATGTAAAAAGCCGCAAAGTAAAGATGGACCATTAGTGGTTTATCATAAATCCGAATCGTGGATACACTTTTTCAAAATGACATTTCCATCCATTAAGTGAGCAAGGTAATAACATGTCTCAGTCAGTCACACGGACTGTATGTATTTTTATCCACTGAGCATGCCTGGCATAACAAACTTGTATTATATGTAAAATCCTGATTTTGCAATGGAGATTTCTTGTTGTTGAAGAAAATAAGTCTAAATTTAATTCCTGTTTGTGGAGCCAGCCATTAGATATTTCCTGACTCATGCTTTAACAGAGCTTTACTTTGAGGTTAACCACACCTACAGCTGCGGTTTCACCCTAAGCAGCTCAAAACCTCCATCTCCGTCTCCCCCCTACCGCAAATCAAACAAACAAACAGAAACCAAACAAACACTGAGCTGGATTCTCCCAGTGTGATTTGGTTCAAACTTGGCTACTTCATTCTTCATCCCTTGTGTCTCTCCCACCTTCACACAGCTCTTATATGCAGGCGATGGAAGGACGGAGAAGAACATCAAGGACGACTGGTCCACATTCACTCTTCATTCATTATAACTGACCACAATCTGTCCTTCATAGCATAATGATCTCTCTTGTTGCATGAAGTCAAACGATGGGAATTTATGACCACTATACTTGTTTTCCTCTCTCCCCTTTCAGCTTCCAACATACACACTCCTCCCTTTCTCTTTTACTTCTACCTCCATCCTTCTTGGCCGGGCAAAGTGCAAATCTCATATAGTGAAGTGTTTTCTCATCTATCTTACTCTCGTAATTGTAGTCTCCTTGCAAATATTCTCCATTCTAAATGCAGATGAGACCGGCCTAGAGGTGGATCCACAGCCGACTGTAGATGAAGAAGGTGAGTTTTTATCCATCGCACTGTGAGTAAAAAAAAGTTTGATCCTGTGCCCGTGTTTACTGAGACACGGCGGACTCAAAAACATCCTTAAAAGGCCATCAGTGGCTGAACATGAAGCAGTTACATCACAGCGCTTGAAAACAGGACATCAATGAAGACGTGATAATAACAACATGAACATGTACAAAATACGTTGTAAATATAAATGAAAGCTATGAAAGGAGATGCTGCAACATTTCTAATTGAATGCAGATATAAACCATCCCTGTGAGCATTTTGAATCTATCTCAGCTTTTTATATTTTAATGGAAGAATGTCACCATCTCATGTTAATAAGTTTATATTCATATCAGAGATCATAGTTTGTCTCTGTTTGCCTCTATATGTCGGCCGCGGCTGTCGCATGCCATTTACGTCCCACATCCACTCCAGCAGTTTGTGATACGATAACCTTGATGTGTATTTTACAGCCTGTGAGGTTTGGAACCACCAGGTTTGGCTCTCATGATATATGAGCGTGTTTCCAACTGAAGCCAATAAAGCTGTCTTGGTGATTTCTTTCAGACATCATTTCCCAGTACCCCACTCTGTGGACGGAGCAGGTTCGCAGCCGACAGAACAATAGAACCAGAGCGCCATGTGAGTTTCAAACAACACTTCTTCTTTGATGACAGCAATCGGGGTATTAGTAGACCTCAACTTTTATCCTACTTGTGTGAGCAATCGTGGCTTTGGGGCTGTTGCTGTCTTTTAAGGACAGATGGTGGGTTGTGAAGCTCATACATCTTGGCGTTTGGAGTGCGTCAGGCTTTGAGGATCTGCTTCTCTGCACTTCTTCCAAGTTGTAGTGTATCTGTAATTATCAGCACATGTCACAAACACAGGATCTCTTATTCTTCTGATCCATCCTGCTCGTTTACACACATGTATGTTAATCTTACCACACAGATCAGTTACCTCTTTGCTTTTTGGGGAAATATGTTGCTTTCTGCATTACATTTTGCCATTTTGAGGCCATCCTAGAGATGAGAACCCTGAGTGTATGTGTGCGTTTGTGTGTGAATCCCATTATCATAATTTACAACCAATAAAAAAGCCTGACAAATGCAGCATTGATGGTTTTGATTACCATGTGCTCTTTGGGGTATTGAGGTGAAAAAAAAACACCCACCCCAACAAAGAGAGTCCATACGGAGGAACTGGAGCGAAGAGAGTCGGTTGAGAAAGCAGGAAGGCATTTCATATGGTCTCTTTTGTGTGGGTAAAGATCTCCAATGAAAATAAACAAAGAAAAGGGATATCCATAATCCCGCAGTAGCTTCCGAGCCTTGAGGCGAGCACCGAAAGAAGGACATTGGTGATGAAAGCCCTCGTGGTCAGAAGTGCTCTGCTTCTATCCCTGAGTTTAATGCTAAAATCTCTGTTGGAGAGCTGCATGGCAGAGAAAGAGACTGCTGCACAGAAAAGGTCTGATTAGATCCTGCTGAGGCTCTGCAAAAGCCCATTTTTCTCCCATCAAGACCACCGTATTCTCTGTACATGCGGATAAAGGAAAGGATCATGAAGCACTGCATTTTTCCCTGAACATGTAAACATCCTAGGAGTAGTGTGTCAGCATGTGTGTGTGTGAAGGCAAAGGCCTGACTGACCACTGCTCTGCCTTTGTCTTGTCTGTTTCTCTCTCTGTCACACACATCCACAGAGGGCAGGTGGGTGTCCAAATATTTACTTAACTTGGGGTATAGGGAGCTGTGCTCAGTCATTAGCCTGTTAATGTCCGTAAACAGTGCCACAGGGGGCTGATATAGCAGTCTACACACACTCTCCGAGCACTCATCCTGCACATTTTTGTCTTCTCCAGCGCTCCATCCTCCTCTGCTGCTTCTTCAGAGATTCTGCAGCAACGGTTGGAGTGTAATAAGAGAGCAGTGCATACTTTTAAAGAGACATTAATTCAAACCTACTCTATAAGTACATGCACAGAAATACGTGTTGTTGCCAAGTCACACAACCTAGAACCTGACTATCCACTGACACCTTTCTAACCTCTGACCTCGCTTTCCAGCCTCATCATGTGACCAGGAGCAGCAGTCTGCCCAGGAAGAGGCGAGGCAACACAAGAACGACGCTGTATTCGTGCCTGACTGTGCCCAAGGAGGGCTGTACAAGCCGGTCCAGTGCCACCCCTCCACCGGCTACTGCTGGTGTGTGCTAGTGGACACTGGACGGCCCATACCTGGCACCTCCACCAGGTAGGAGAGACTACCCCCATCAAACAGCACACTCTTATCCGGGGTTTATCTCTGCTACTTTCACTTAATTTACAAAGATTCCTGGAATTTACTGCTTTGTGGCAAACCATCCAGACGGTTGTTACACAAAGCTGGAAAGTGATCATGAGCCACTCTAACAGTTAACAGACAGGCTGTCCTTCAACTCGATGCTTCAAGCTCTTTGTTGGTAAGTGCTTTATCAACTGCACTGAAAAAGCCTTGAATGAGTCTGAAATTCTGCAGGTCTGCCATCATGCGAGCTTCATAGGAGGATGGCTATTTGGAAGAAAAAGTGGAAATAAAGCGACATTCACAATAAAAAGAAGATTCTCTATTTCAGAAGTCTGACATGAGCAGGCAGACAGACGTCTCCATTTTCTGATGAGACAGAGTGACTCAGTTAGTCTGGTGAGGGACAGGTCAGAGGTCAGTCAGGCTGGCAGAGTGGGGCACTGGTACACTTATACTGAGCAGCGAGGCTGGGTATCAGATTAACGAGGCTCCAGGCAGAGTGCCAGACAGCACATTAGCACACATATGGAAGCATGGATTTTCCCCCTTCTCTCCCCTTGTCCCTGGCCAGCTTTTGGCCCAGTTGCACAGCAGCGATCGGGGCACCACCGGCTCTCCAGGGGAGGCCGTGAAAGCTTCCTTGTGTCCCACGCTCCCTGTTTGCCTGTCTGCCTCTCTCCTTCTATCTCTCTCTCTTTCTCCCCCTCCCTCCCCCTCTCTGTCCTCATACCAGGACCAAATCCTTCCCTTCTTTTTGGATGTGTTTCAAAGCCTTTGGTTTGCCACAAACAATTTTTTGAATCCCTGAGATTTAGCTGTACGGGGGAATTGGAAAACATGGGATTCTGCTCTGATTGTACAACCAGGATCGCTTTACTGTTATAAACAATCTCTTTCATCCATTTCATTTTGAGTGAAATGGCATTTGCTCAAATGGTGTATTCTGTGTCACAGGTATGAGCAGCCAAAGTGCGACGGCAACGCCAGGGCTCACCCAACAAAACCTAAGGACCATTATAAAAGCAGACATCTCCAAGGTAGGTGTCCGTAGACCGGCTGCAGTCTGTTTTACCTCTCTGTTCAGACCACATGGTGAAGTCGGCCTCCAACTGCTGCCGCTCTTCCAAGGTTGTGATAACAGCATGAGTGTGTGTGTGTTTGTTGACATCATTAGCACTGTTGGTCAAGGAAATGCTTGGTAGAATTGAGGATTGCCAGATACCACCCCTCATTGGTCAATAAGCCCCAAGACAGAGACTGATCATGGGGGGGATTAATCTTCAACTGACATGGTGAGATGGAGGTTAGTGGGATGATAGCACCGAGGAGAAACAGCAGGGAGGAGAAACAGCTGGAGATAATGGATAATAGGATGCCAGAGACAGGTGGTGATAGATAGACTGACAACAGTGTAGATAACTAAATTTAAGGCGGGAAAGTGGTTTAGAGAGTGTGGTCATGGTGGTTGGGTTTGGTTAAGGTAAAAATGATTTAGTAACCCTTTTAGTCTCTTTCAGCTCATTGTTTTGTTTTTACAACTTTCCCAGCACCAAACATCAGACCAAGTTAGAGACTAACTCATGAACACACATGTTGATTTACATGTGTGGGATTTACAGACGATGATATTATCAGAGGTCACATTAGATGGTGGCAGATTCTGAGAATTAATAAAAACCAGCAGGTTGTTTTCCTAAATCCTAGATAAACAATCACAGTCAACAGCTTATTTTAGAGTTACAAAATATTATGATGCAACATTGATACTGTGATATGAAACTAGGTATTGATTTTGATTTTAGATATTTCTCCTGTTTTGGCCTTTTTTGCCTTTGAGCTTTGAGCTACCATGAATACTGTGCTTGAACAAAATGTCATAATGTAATGAGTGACCATAATTGCCAATTTTCAGCGCTTCATCTTTGTTTTAACATTTTTACATATTGAATAATAAATATTATTTAATTATATCCTTCAAGACGTTGTTAAATGTCAACATATAACAAATGATGTGCAAAGCAGAGCAGAGCTACAGCTTTCAGGTGCTGCATACTGAACCGTTCTTGGCAAATTCGTCGTCTTTAGCTGTTTTTTTGGTGGTTCGGTATACATGTTAATAATCCAACAGCATATGAACAGAGCTGCCACTGTTCCTGTCCCATCCATAACTGTTTATGTAACCGTGTGCCGGGCCAGAGCTGTACTTTCTGCTTGCAGGTGCTGCATTTTAGCTGCAGAGCAACACTCTGTTTCGGCTCAGGCATCGCAGACTCTTTACAGTGGGACAGACAGTCACAGATGAATGCTCCTTTGACCAACAAATGTTACTCATCTTTGCCTTCCAGTGGCACTGATGACATTGCTATGATGTTGAGCAGTAATGATTGAGTGTGAGTGGTGATGGGATGGAAAAACAGCCTCAGCTATCCCATGAGAAAGACGTCAAACCCAACCAAACATCTCCTTAACACGTAACGGTAGGACAGAGAAGAATATACATATTCAGCCATGCGATCACCCAACACAGACTTCATTGTAAACTCGTCAAAGAAACCTGCACCGTATCAGCCAGGTCTCCCATTATAAAATACACAAGGTCAGAGTAAAAAAAAACTCAGCATCTTGTTTTTTTTATGAGCAATGGAGTCAACAGCTGTAAACCCTGTTACTGTATAAACCAGGGATAATTATAAATGTTGCTTTCACATTGCTGCAGCCCATTTGCTGCTGAAGCGCTGGTGTTGAGAGTTTTATGGGGCGACAAGCTAGAAAGGAGCCACTTGCCCTGAAAGAGGCAGGAGAGGAAAGGGGCATATTTGGCTTACTTTCTCCCCAGAGCGGGATCATGAGATACCATTGGGGCAGGTATTGGGAGCTGCGACAGTGAGTGCTGACAGGCCTCTGCCCCATGTGGCTTCATAGAAAAACACTGCTTCTTATTGACAGTAACACAGCGGCACACACATGCAAACATGCATACTGGCCAACTTTTTTACAGCGCACAGGCAGCAGATATCTGGAGGTGTAGCTTTTCAACAAGAAAACACTCAAATCATTTGAGGCTTTCTCAGCTTGATGCCATCCCGTATCTGTCAAACTCAGTCATTACATAATTAGAGTCATTACTAAATAAGACAGCAGCCGTTTACTGCTGCAGCCTTGAACTGAACGGAAAATGTCCAGACAATTTCCTTTGAATGGCAGCAGGAACGTATGTGTCCTGCCCCTCAGCTAAACAGTGTCCAGACAGGCAGAAGCTGATCTGTCCCTCCCCCCACAAGAAAAAAACCCTCTGCTGCCAAGAGGAACGGATTGGAGACTTACCTGATGGCTTCCCATTTGAATGGACTGCAGACATACTCAGATTTCTGCAGCATTACAGAGAGGACGTGTGCTGTCCATGAAAAACACTCAAACAAGTCCAACTGCATCCCACAAATCTCCCCTCAGCGAGTAGCCAGATAAAAACACTTTGCCATCTGAAGGTGTAATTGTGTGTGAGTGTCTAGACTCATTTACCACAAGAGGCTCCGCAAGGCACCAGTTTGGCCATTAACAGGTGGGTCCGATATTTTATTGGGCTAGAGCCAGAGAGGACATACTAAAACTTAAATGCAAGTCTGCTGAGCGTGTAAAGAAGACGGTGGAACAGTTTGGACATGTGTATTATTCAGCTGCTGGCTCGGCGCAGGCTGCTAAAGCCCTGCACTGCTTGGGAAAGGTGGAGAGAAGGCTGGGTGCTGGGTGTTTACGCCGATGCTGGTCGCCACCTGTTAGAGAGGGGCAAAGCATGCTATTATCTCCAGCACAGGAGAATCTGGCCCCGCAGGCCTGGGCCATAAAAAGAGTAGCAGCAGAACAGCAGAGGGGAGCCGGACTGTGAGAAAGCAGAGAAGAGCTGGGAGAGGAATCCAGGAATCTCTCAGGCCTCCGTAGCCTTCAGCTCTTCCAGAACAACCTTGGCCTCCTCACTCTTAAAACTACAGTATACAGCCTAACAGACAATTACTATCATTAGGGTCATTCCACCCCAGTTGTCCCTATTTTTCCCGTCATTCTGCATGTAATAGTGCTTCTCTGTTGGTTTTAGTTGGGATAACGATAGATTTTACCTTATATGTTTATTCTACGAGTCAAACTATATCCGTCTTATCTCTGGCTAAATAATCCCACCACACACTGACGATCAGGTGTTGTCTGTCATTCTCTGGATACCTGCATACCTCCAATAAGACATCCTTCAGAAAAAAGTCCTAAGTAACAATGTGTCTGTCACAAGCCTGCATTTGGTCCACTTGGAGACTCAGGTGACTCTCAGGTGCTGCATCGAGACTCTTGTCCATACACACAATATTCAGTAACGGTGCCTCCAGCTGTCAAAACCACTCAGGGGCCTCCTGGATGATTGGCAGGTATCCTCTTCCTCCTCTTCCAGATGAGGGGAGGTCTGACACGTTATGAGAGGGAGTAAAAGACAACTGTGAGAGTGTTGTTTGGGTTTATTTTCTCCTCTGCTGTCTTTATGTGCTGCTCATGTTAAAACCACACTGCCTTTTACATGACGTCCTTCCCCAGACATTTATTGGGCCACCTATGACGGCAGCATTCCACACTGTTGTAATGCTGTCCACTGGAGGATACTTTTTCTGTGTTACAGTACAGTATATGAATGAACTGCATGATACATGCTCACACACAGTCATTCAGGTATCTGTGGTTTATTTTCCAGGCTGTCCTGGGGCAAAGAAAACAGAGTTCCTGACAAGTGTTCTTGACGCCCTGTCGACAGACATGGTGCACGCCGTCACAGATCCAGCATCCGCCGGAAGGTATGACAATCGGAAATGGACTTGTTCATCTTACAATTTACCACAAAGTCATAAAAAGTATCCTGCCCTACGGCTGATTTTGATTTGATTGATCGTCTTTGACTTCCACAACAAGTGATTTGACTTATTCTAGATAGTGGATTAACTAGCCATGGATGAATGGATGGAGGGGTGATAACCTGATGAATTTGTGTTCTAGGATGGCCGAGCCCGACCCCAGCCACACGCTGGAGGAGAGAGTGGTCCACTGGTATTTCAGTCAGCTGGACAAAAACTCCAGCGGCGACATTGGAAAGAAAGAGATCAAGCCATTCAAGCGCTTCCTGCGCAAGAAATCCAAGCCCAAGAAGTGTGTGAAGAAGTTTGTGGAGTACTGCGACATCAGCAACGACAAAGCGCTGTCTCTGCAGGAGCTGATGGGCTGCTTGGGGGTGACCAAGGAAGAAGGTGAGTGGAAAAACACCATCTTCTCCTCGAAAACTGTATAAAAACTGTGGACGTCGCCATCATGACGTGGCCCATTGGTTTGTGGATTAACTAGCCAGGAGTTAAAAATTTGACCATCGCCATCCCGTTTTTTTGGACCATATTTGAACGAGATGGTGGAGCTGACCCTGATGCTAGCTACTAGCTTGGTTAGCATAGTTGAGTCGCCCCCTGCTGGCCACAGAATGCAGGATTAATTTACTGTCGCATCAGTTTCAAGTTTCAGATACAGATCTTCCTACTTTATTCTCCTGCACAAAATCATGCTTCAAATCTACAAGTCAGGAAATGATGTGATAATCATAGCAGTCAGGTGGTAAACTAGAACTAGCTAAACCGGTCCCCAAAACAGCGACCATCCGGTCGTAGCGAACTAACTGTCACTAAGAATTTCTACACATGCCAGTGAACTGTTGTTAGCATGATACTCGGTAAAACCAACAGTCACCAAATTAAAATTAGAAACCTATTCATGTCTACATCTTATCTGAAGTCAGGGACATTATTTTAATTAATAAATGAGTTTTTGTTGTAACCTCCACCCTTATCATTGTGATATGCATATGTGCAGTGCTAGATTGGAAACCTTTTTGAGCTGACTTGCAGTATTTCCTCATGTTATCTTTGTTGAGGTTTAAGGCACTTTTTGTCTTGCAGGGGCGAGAACAGGAGAAGGTTTATCTTCCAGTAAACTAGTAAGTAAGCTATTCCTCCTAGCCCACCAAATATTATTGGCTGTATGAGAAATCATTGGCATCGGTTTGACTAATATTATTTTATCACTGTTAGTCTGGGATGAGGAAAAGTACACACTCGGTATAAAAGTTGTCGAACTAACTGCAATAAAACGAGTGCATGCCTCAAACTAATATATTTTATTTTTATTTCCTCTCCTCAGAATCCCTCGAAGAAGCAAGGCTAAACTAACTGCGATTTCCCCTCCCGCATGGAGATTCTGCCCTCACCGACGGGCAATAATGGAAACCATAGTATTTGCACTTTGTACTTTAAAAAAAAAAAATGTAAATTCACTTTGTAGAAATAAGGTATTTAAACAGACTGCTGAATCTGTGAATGATGTAGTTAGCTTTTTATGTCCTGACAAACAAAAATTATTTAACACATACAATGTATGTGTCCTTTGTGTGTCTAAAAGGTATACTTTTCAGAGATGTACAAGTTCATGTTTGATGTTTCATTTTGTGCCCCTTCCCAGGTGTACTTTTCCTCTCATGTTGATGGCGTTAAAGCAGATATATGCTACACAGCTCCAGTAACTTAGAACAAACCATCTTTTATTTTTACTTCCTGTGCTTTGTACGGCGGTTTGCAACAATGTTTTACACATGCATCATTAAAACGTCCTACATGTTCACATGTATTCATGTTTATTAGAAATAAAGAACTCTTTTATACACTTTTGTTCTCTGTGGGTGTCAAAAAATTAGCTTAATTAGGTCAGCAAATCCCTGTGTTGCTCTGTAATCCAGTTTGTCCTCCGTATTCTCCTTCTTGTTATATAAATCTTGTAATGCGTTTGCCGTTTTGTGTTTTCTTGCTGGGTCTTTAATAAAACACCTTGTTGACACAGTCTTTAGGAGCCAGGTATTAGTCATACATAGCAAAGGTCGTGTATCATCCCACTTTCAGACAGCGTGCCAATTTCCCCCGAGGCAGCATTTTGGAATTGGAAAAACGGATGGTACTTATTTCTGTACTCATCACTGATTTCCCACGTAGACTGAAGACAGATAAATGGACCAATCTCTGCTGTGTATGTAATGAGTGCCCATTAAAAGGTGTCATATGAGCCAGTGTGTGTGTGTGTGAACATGTATATTTGCATACTTACGTGTACCGTGTACTGTATACGGTACACTTTAACAGTCAGCGGAGCTTGAATGGAGTCTTTCTTAAAGAACAGCATTTGACTGCGAGCCGTCCTGGCACATTACACTACTGTACATTGTTCCAGCCTGATTATGTTGGGCCTACTAAGTGGTAATCTGTGGCTTTTCACACAGAAAGTCTTCTATAGGCTGAGCGAATGACCTGAAACTGACCTGCTCACTCAGACTTAGCCCCGAATTTATGATTAACACGTTGGTCTCCTTTCCGTGATATAATCCAGCCCAATGGTCTGGTTTTAACACTCCGGGATACACAGAGGAGAGATTATGACTGGCTGGTGGTTAGCGATGGATAACCTATGGCCTTCTACTTTCTCCATCCACGGCACATGAAAAAAATAATCTGTCCCACAACGATGCATAATGCCAACCAAACCACAGTCTTCTAATCATAAACTCAATTCAGCTCCATCTTTTTGTAATAATCTGCCCACAACAACATTTGCATTTCCCAAACAGCCATGTAATCGGTTAATGTGGCAGCACTGTTTGTAGGTGTAGCACTGCAGAAGCTACACCTTACTGTCACCACTGCTGCTCCCTATCCAACAAACTCATCAACCTTCACCTAAATCTCCAGCCAACCCCTCGACTGTTGCTCCAGCCTTCACCCAACATAATGCTATAGCCTTGTCATGTGTGATTTCTGCTCCCCTGGGCTGAGATGCACGTAAACACCTTTTACGAGTTGGCTGGATGCATGGTTTTTCAAATATGTTCCCCTGATGGGTTGGACTCTTGCCTGAACTGATGGAGTAGCTGAAGAAACGTATCCAAACCTTTTGGCCCGGTTACGAGGACTGTCTCCCGATTGGCAAGGCCTCCCCTTCTCCTGCTCTTCAGTCCTGCTTCCTCACTTCTCTCGCACACACATGCACGAACACACTCCCTGAGCACAGAGATACCATTGAGCGGGATTTGTGGGCACAGTTTGTGTGCCTTAATGGGCAAGAGGAGGCACCCGATCCCACCACTGGCAGGCCCTGCGGGCTGTGGACTCATGAAGAAATTACTGTCAAAAGCCATCAGGGCTTTAATAGTCTCTGGCCCAGCCGTGGCTTCCCCCTGGCCCTCAGAGGGGCTCTGGTCTGTGGGTAAACAGAGAAGGGACGGCCTGCACCCTGGGATCCTCTCTTACTTTCTTACTGCTTCCCCTGGTGTGGCCCAAACACCCAAACTGCAGACACCAGCAGTCATTACTCTCAAAAACTCACCACTTTTTAATGGACGTGGTGCCAAAGAAAAACAAGCAGTGTTAAGTGTTATATATGCACTCACACAAGGAGCCTTTTCACAAACGTTTATTTATTTGTCACATTTATTATTTGGTTCGGCACACAACCCCCCATAAAACACCGAATTGTCATTTTTACAGTTTGGGTTTTGTACAGACTAAACAAACTAAATCAAATGTGTTATTTAGTGAGCTTGAGAGGTGTTGGTAAGTGGATTTTGTCACATTCAGCCTGCACTTTAGCTGTTTCCTGTTGTTTACAGACTTCATGCTATGCTGTAGGTTCATGAACAGAAGGTGAAGGTTGGTATCAATATTCAATATTTAACTCTCAGCAAGAAAGTAAATAAGTATAAGTACAAAAATCCTGAATACAAAATACCAGCCATCCATAGCTTACTATGAGCCCATACAGATGGTATTTTACTCCTTGGTGCATCAAATACGTAGCAACTGCTGTTGTTGTACAGCTACACAGTTTTATCCGCCTTCCTTGTTTGAGATGGACACAAACAGCATTAGTCGCCTCTGCCAAACAGTCAACCGAGCAAGATAAAATGTTACGCTCGAGATAGTGTGTCTGCAGTGTCTGAGGGGAAAGCGAAGGGAACGTCATCTTCTCTGCTCGTCGGGTGAATTGTGCAGCTTTTCTCATTTATGTGTTCCAGCTGAATGGGGACGTTGCCAAGTTCAGGATCTGGCCTGACATCAGAATTTCCCAGGGTGATAAAGAGACTCTTGTTTGAATCACAGTCAATAAACAGTGGGAGAAAAAAACAGTGATACTGAGAGAGTGATATGAGAAATTAGAGTTGTGTGTGTGTGCATGGCCTTCACACCTACAGACCCACTAATTACACACAGACACACTCACAGGTTCATAAAGTCAGCAGAACAGCATCAACTTTCTAATGATGTAATCTTAACATTTATGCGGGTTAATCGAGTTATTCAGGTTTATATTAATAATATTGCAGAAATGTATCAACACGGAGTAGACAGACCACTGTGACCCTCCAAAACAAGTCTGCAGATCTGGACATAACAATATTTGCTTTCATTCTTGAATATTTGGGGGGATTAAAACCTCTGCGCCTGGGAGCTAGACGGTGGGTGTGCATGTGGGGGGTACTCGTCCTTTAATCTCATTCTCACAGTGTCTACCTTTGACATAGCAGTATCCCATTTGAGCCTGACCAGGGCTGAGAGGGAGAGCCGTGAGCAGGGAGCAATGATGGGAGAAGGAGAGAGGGAGGCAATGAGGGGTGCTGCAAGTATAGTGAAGGAGGGAAGGGGGGTGACTGTCGGGCCTAAACTCAAGGGATTAACGGGGTGACTTCTCCTCTGGAATGTTCCCCTGACAGCCAAGGCCCGCCCACCCACAGCTGCCTGCTACAGACAGGTGCACGGCGGAGGCGAGGCGAGGCGAGGCGGGTGGTTAACAGGGACAGGCTGGCTGAGGTGGTGAAGAAAACAGACTTCCATACGTAGCAACGAACTGATGAGTAAGTATATCAATAAACTATTTGGCCAAAGATCCTCACTGGAGCGTTTCAAAGCAAACCGGTCCATCAACCTGTTGAAGATGAGCGACTTCAGTCGTGGCGTGGAGAGATTATACCGCCTGAAGAGAGCAATCAATCCTCAAAGATAACTGTAGAAAGATTTTTCTCAAGAGCAGTGATATTGCACAACTCAAAACAACCCTGGAGGTTTACGCATTCCACAAACAGCTCATGATTTAGAGTAAAAATGCTCACAAACACCTTCCTAAGTAGATTTAAGAGTCAGGTGAATTTGTGGTCTGGTAAAAAACCTGCACTGGCTCACCAGAACAATGCCTGTGTATCTCAGTCCAGTCATTTAATCAGCGTGCTGTATACAAAGCAGACATGGCAGCATTTGGTAACACGCACAACAGTAGGTGAATTCATTTGTTCCACCATAATTTATGTTTGGGAATGTACAAGAGCTTGCCCATGCTTGCTGCACAGTGTTAAGTATTACTTTGCAAAAATGGAAGACAAAGGACTAATTTTCTGCACTATTATTGCTATGTTGCATTAATTCCATAACGGTAAATGTACCACAGCCTTAGTAACATCCTCAAGTAGCAACAAAGGACAATAAACACTGCTGCTGATCCGCAACAATCCCATGTTCAGAAGCCAGGAAAGATCCCTCACACGTTTCCCTTTGAAGCTGCTGGGATTCCTGTAGCTAGTGTGAGTGCGATGCTAAGATGTTTGATTGATAGAGGGTCTGTGAAATCTGACTCTTTGTTTTGCTCTCCCTTTGGTGACCTGCCCTGTCATGTCTCCCCTGTTTTGAGAAGCAGGTAGTCTATCCAAACATCAGGTGAACATTGGGGGACGACACACCGCTCAGGCAGGTTGTGAGGCTCCAGTCTCTGACGGGTCAAAGGTGACCAGCCGGGGTCACTGTGGGATCCAGGTGGATGCTCCGCAGGAACGTCACAGATTTACCAGTGAAGAAGAAAAATACTGAAGCAAGACCAGTAAATGTTGTAAATTCCCCCCAAAAATGATAATGAATCACAGATTTGATCTTTTAACTGTTTTATTGCATTATTTGTGATTAAACTGATCATACGCCATTGATTGGACTGAATTATATTGCTTTTGCTCATGTGTCATTTACAAATAATAATTTAATAATTTCACCTTATAATTTGACTAAACCTGCGTGGGTTCAAACAACAGGAAATGAAAAGATCTTGGATGAAAGGTGTAGGATGAAATTCAGCATTCTTGTGTATTCAGTATTCTGAAACTGAGGCTACTTCAAACCTATGGTGCCTTGCAGTCTTTGCAATTATACAGGATGGATTTTCAGTTGGCCGCAGTAGTGAGGAAGATGGTGTTGACAAAGCAGGTGTGTCTCTGCCACCCCACCATCCAGGTTGTTTTGGGCAGATCATCCAGGCATGTGTGCAGACCACCAGGCAAGGCTTTGTACTTTCCCTGGAAGAGTCTGACTGTTGAGCTCCGGCTTTAAACAAGTCCGGGACAAAGCAGCTTTTCATCACATAACTCTCCTCCAGTCACTGACTGCACAAAACTGGAATTACAGAGCTGGATTAATAAATCTCTCGACTCTCGAATAAACCAGATGCAGGAAGGCAACTCAACAGGCCGACAGTAAACACATCTCATGATTCTTTCCTTCATTAATCCTGCTTAACTCCACATACGTAATTGGAGTATGGTGCCCTCTATTGAAATACTGCTCAGCTTTGGTAATACAGCATTTTTTATTTGACTGAAGTCAAACTCTACAAGAGCATAATGTGAGTTTAAATTCTAGCCTGTCACATGAATCCTAAATGTAATCAATATGACTAAAACGGTGGACGTATCGCCTCCTCTGTGCTCCGTCTTCCTTTCTGCCTCTGTATATGATTCTCACGCTGCTCAGATCTTTCTCCCTCATTTTTTGTAGTAGTGAATAAGGTGATTTAATGATTTATAGATGTGCTGAATCCAGCAAAGCTACAAATCATGAAGGGCTTGTGGTCACATTGTTCAAACGCAGGGAGCCGTCAGCCGCTGTAATCCGCGCTGAAATGCCCCTGAAAGAGGCTCTTGTTGCTGCCCTCCCACCCCTCCACCGGCTGGAAAATGTTAGAAGTCAGGTTATGTGAATGTCCAGTGTCAGAGGGGCTGCTTAAATGGCATTAGTTTTGGATGTCTGTATCTGAGCAAAGACCATTTCTACAGAAGCTGCCTCAGATCTGGCTGCTCTCGGCCTGAGAACGGGACGGAGGTTAGCTTTAGAAACAGAGATGCTCAAAGATATTCCTTGTGCAATAGTGGTCGAGTCAGAAAATATTGGTTAACATAACTGGAACTACCCAATGAGATGCTTTGTGAAATTATGCTTAAAAAACTGAGGAGTGTTGTTCCTGTTTTTAGCCATAATAACGCTCCAGGAGAAGTAATGTTGGTCCATCCAACTGTGATCCAGACATTTTAACAACCGCTGAATGCAACATACAAACATTTATGTTCCCCAGAGGATCGAGCCAACAAACTCTGATGATCCACACACATTTCATAGCACCACCGGCAGCTCAGCGTTTTCACAGATCCTACAACATATCTGCACCAAATGTTCCCAGAGGATGAATCCCAATGACTCAAGTGATCCTCTGACTTTTCCTCTGCAACCATCATCGATTAACATTTCTGCTTTTTAGTGAAATATCTCAATAATTATGGGATGGATAGCTGTGACATTTGGGACAGACTTTTATTTTCCCTTCAGGATGAAATGTAATAAGTTTGGTGTTTCCCTAACTGTTCATCTAACGCCATAACGATCAAAACTCCTGATATTAATCAGCCTCAGCTCCTTTGTGTCTAGTGCTAATTAGCAAATGTTGCCATGCTAACACACAAAGCTAAGATGACGAACATGATCAACATTATACCTGCAGCGACTACACATCACCATCATGTTTGACGATGTGTTTTCTGCTGTCATCTAATGATAAACAAAGTTTTTTCGTCTTTTTAAATCTCTTTTTTCTGTTATGACATTTCCTCCATTACTCACCAACCAGCAGTCAGACTCTCAGAGACCTGCAGAGGTGCAGCCAAGTGATGACACTCCACCTTTAAAGGTGGACAGGGGGTGTCAACAAATGACAAAGCATGTTATGACAAATTAGACAAGGCGATTGTGGCACTATCATGGCTTGATGATTACACACAAAGCACTTCTTTGAGAGCATTTTTTTTCTTCTTCTCTTGGCCGGGGATTCAGTCACATCCTTTCAGAACAGGTCCCGGGGAGCCAGTGACACCCCGACCCACGATCACACACCACCCTCCACCCCCATCGCTCTCATAGCCCACCATCGCTATCAAAGGCTTAGCGTGATCTGTAGACAGATGAAGGGGAAAATGTGATTTTGAAGGAAAAAAAGCCAAGGAACAGAAAAAAATGTAAGAAGCCAATGAAGTGTAAGGGAACTGAGAATAGCTGAGTTCATGTGGCCAACAAAAAGTGTTGATGGATGTGGGCCATTATGAATCAAACAGAAAGCTGTTTCACCACATAATTCAACACATTTCATGGAGTCCGAAGCTAAGAGAAAGAAAGAGGTTATGCAAAGTTTGCTTTGGACACTTTTATATGTTT
The DNA here is from genome assembly GCA_036937835.1 of Pampus argenteus. Taxonomy (NCBI): domain Eukaryota; kingdom Metazoa; phylum Chordata; class Actinopteri; order Scombriformes; family Stromateidae; genus Pampus; species Pampus argenteus. Next base: position 1,266,253 of record CM072871.1, on the reverse strand, counting down.
TTCTTCATCAAATCTGACCAGAGAAAATAAAAAGCAATGATAGAAAAAAAATAGGATTTTGCTGCTGGTTTCTAACAAAGGGGGGGTGTAGAGGATGGTGGGGATGAGAGATGTGTTGTTGAAGGAGACAGCATCCGAGGTGTCAAAGCAAACAGGACTAAACAGAGGAGCCACAGGTGTGCAGTCTGCTCACCTGACTAGGAACAGGCTGCAGCACAGACAGCCTTAAGCGCCCCCAGCATGCATGCATACCGTACAGCCGCGTGCCCTGCAGGACTCCTGGCCTCCTCCATCCACCTGGAGTGAAGAAGAAGAAAAAAAGTCTGCAAACCTTTGTTGTGAAGTTCAACACTCTATAAATGACACATTACACCACAGAGAAAAATGTGACAGGGTTTTATCTATTAGCATCAAAATGTTTGCATGTGATAAATATAATGGAGGGATTAAATATGACCAGCATGTTTTGGGTCCTTCAACTCTTTCTCTGCTCTTCCAAACACTAAATCATGTTGCAATAACTTGTTGTTTGCAGATATTTTCTTAATCACTTGTATCAGCAAAGTAACTGGAATCTTAAATCTGATTTACTCAGACATAATGTCATCCTATGTATGTGTCGTCACAGAGAAGACAACAATCTACCAATGTTTTCTCCTTGGCTCGCGTCTTTTGTTCCTAAACCTACAGTCTGACTCCTGCCTGAAGCTTTCCAAGTCTGATTTTACCCTCCAGTCCTTGACGATGATTTCTCTCCGTCTCTCTTACACTCTGTCTTTTTCTCACAGCCACGCTGCACCCCCAGCCTCCCCCTCCGAGGATAAGCTGTGGTTGGGCCCTGACATCCCAAGTAATTTACTAAGTCAACACAGAGTGAAGAGGGCCCGTGTGCTGCAGAGAAAGCCCCTCTATGCAACAGCTGCAGTCCCTGAGGAGACATGGCACACCACAGCACAAGGCTGCCATGCTGGGAATCGTTTAAAAAAGTACTAATCTAAAATATGTGTGTAAATACATAATAAATATATAGTAATTTATATGTTTAAAATATGTACGTATCCACACAATGGCCTGTTCAGTGGTGCCCTAAAGGTTGGAGACTCAAGCTTGTGACCAGAAGATCACTGGTTCAATCCCTGGACAGGCAGGATGAACCTGGAGCTGCAGCTGCTGAGAGGCCAACAGATCAGACTGAGGTTGTACTGAGCAGCTTCCAGGTGTGAAATGTGTGTAACTGTGTGAAACTTCCCAGAATAAATAAAGATTAAAAAAAAAAAAGGTTTAGCTCTAATAACTTAATGCAATATATTATTTCCATTCTACTGATGGTCATGTGATTTGAATCCATGTTTTACCTGATCCAGCATCTATTTTAAATAAACTGGAGACACTCACCACATTTCTTTAATACTCTTCAATCTAGTGTCTTCTATATGATCATATGACACACTAAACTCTAACTTTTACAGCCTTTTTCCACCTTAATGGACAAATCACATATTTGTTTTAGTAATTATATAATATGAAATAAATTACATCAAAATAATAATTATATTATTACTATAATATTAATCATAACAAACATGTTTCAAGTTAAAGTCAGATTAAGAGATGAACAACAGTGCTGTTGATTATTATAGTTTATATCATATCAACATGACATAACTACAAATAAACTCATTAAGATACAGTCAATTCAAACTTCAACATGAACACAAATCAATGCATGCACACACACACACACACACACACGCTGGTTCAGGTGCAGCGTTCACTCTCACTGCAGGCTGCTCCTTGTAAAGGGGCCTCGGTAATCACTGTGTTTGCTTTCCCATTAGGCCGCTCTTCAGATGTGAGGGCTACTTGGGACTGTTCGCTCCCCGAGGAGAGCTTTTCACTCCTCTCCAAAATGCATTATGAAGAATTAGTCTCATAAACACCAAACACTACACAGATGATCTCCAGGAGACGTTTATCATCCACCCAAATGTTCCCAAATCAGGGTTTACTGTAGAGGAAATCTCTGACTGACTTTCACCGTCTCGTCTTTCGTGGCTACTGTTAATGTACCCTTGAGCAAGGCACTGAAAACCAAAGCACTCCTCTTCAGATGTAGTGTTTGTCCTGGGGCAGCTCCCAGGTGTGAATGTGTGTAATTACACAAAATGTGAAGTAAGGTGCTGCTGAAAAAGAGCATGCATGCTCAGCAATAGCTTTCCTTAGATAAATAAAAGTTTAAAAGGAGTTGCTTGTCTGAGACTAAATGGCTTTGGGTTAATTTTGTCCCAGTTTGTCTTCAGTTTCAGCAGAGACTTGTTCTGAATCAATGGCAAAACTCATGCAGGTGTTTACTTTTGATTATTTTTCAAGATAATTGACTGGAGTTTGTCTACAGCATCACTGAGGTGAACCACAGCTGTACGCGACTTTGGGCCATCACTGCAGATGTTCACAAGAGCCGGATTAGGGAGATAGAGGCATCCAGGGAGGTGAAGGAGCTTTCAACAATGAAGGCCCTGAGAGAATTTACTGCCCGGCTCCGTGTGGACAGAAGAATGGGCTGCTTCACAGCAGAGAGCGAGCTTTACGCAGTGACGGACGATGAGTCAAGACGAACCTCGTCCTGAACCCAGCGCGGAATGTTTCATTTACAGTCACCCACATGGACACCCCGGCCTGCGCCTCGTCTGCCAAGACACAAGAGGGATGGGGATTTCAAACAATGTAGATAATTCAGAGCTCAAACTTCCCCCACCGCACAAAAAGTCTACGAGCACTCAGATAGACAGAGAGGCACTACCCACTCGCTCTCACTTTGTCTTCCCTTCCCACACTCAGTCCCTCTCTGTTATCTCGCTGGCTCTGTCTCTATCTTCCGTCAGTGATTTGTCATCTTTAAACGATTCTACCAAAAACATTTCAGCCCAAAATATGCTGCATGACACCAGTCCTACGGTAATTATTAAAGCCAACATTCGCAGCAGCGTAAGCAAACAGCCACAAACCCTCCCTTGTGTGTATATTTTTATATAGTTTCTTAAGGCTTTGAGACAATATTTTGACTGCAGTAAATACAGTATATGAGATGTAATCATTACAGTAGTCAATGAAATCAGGTGAGACGCTTACAGTTGGCACCTGAAGATGGAGTTTCGATGTTGCCGTGCTGGGATTGAATGAAGGCTTATCTTTATGAAAACATCATAATGTGGGTTATGTTGCAACTCTGATGAATGTCTGGCAAACACCATCTGAAATCAAACCATGAGAGAGGCATCAACCCCAGGTATGTTTTTCCTTGCTCGAGTTCAAACTCTCCACTTAATCCATCCGGTTCGAGCTTTCTGAATCTTCACAGACAGTACGCTGGGTCTACGCCCAACATATCAAGGTGTGCGCTTGATTTGCACTCAAAAATATATCAACGTTCGAGAAATATGAGGCAACATTATGACTCTTTTTGCCATGATGTTAGCTGAGTAAAACCGTGCAGTGTTTAGTGTCGGTCAGTGCTGGGAAGGCTCCTCACTGGGCTAGGTCATGTACAAGCCATGGTCATCAATCACAAACAGCGGGGACTGCGTAGCGACGAGCTGGCGAAAGGAGTTGACGGCTTGACACGACTTGGCCTTCGTTGCCTCCTCGAATTCCAAGCCATCGCTGACTGAAAGGATTACTTGCAGAATCTAATATTTGGTGGCACAAGAAAGCATTCATGGCTCATTTTGCTAAGTTTTTATTGGCCTTTTACATGTGATTTAGTTATGTGTGGCTTCCAATCCTGATATTTGTCTTTGCATATCATTAATAATATTTCATTAGAATTTCAATTTGTCAGGAGCATCAACATTTAACTATTCATTTAACCAACCAACCAACCAACCAAGAATCTATTCATTCTCCAGGTAACACAAGCCCCTATTCCTTCATGCATAGCCCCTATTGCATGCAGTCGATTGATATCACTTCCACACACATAAACTCATTTCTTAAAAATGCCATAACGCTTGTTTGTTAAAGCCAAGTCATTGTTGGTAGGTTGGTGACACAAATCCTTTGTGCTTTCTGAAACTGAAAGGATGGACATGTGTTAGTTATTTAAACAATTCAACTTGTCATGGAGAGCAGCAAATGTCTTGTGCTCTGACGAGAAAACAGGTTGAAGTGACAGATGAGGACTTTCCTGACACTGGCAGTCACTAGAAATGACGCTATCGGTGCTAGTATCACTTCCTGCAGAGATGAGGAGTCACGATAAACACATGGCACCCTGGTACTCTCCTCTTTGACGACATTATCTGTGTCTCATCCTGCAGACCAGAACTCTCTTCACCTCTCTGCCTCATGCAGAACGGGGGGGAAGCAGTTGTTGACCCACAGCGATGAGTTTACATAGCTCAGATACCCAGAGAGATACCCAGGCCTCTCACCGTGCACATCCCCGTCACACAAAGAACTGATAGGAACTAATCAGTTTATGGAGGTTTTAACTGGCAGCGGGATCTGACATGAGCTGGACCCCACAGGATCTCCAGCATATTATCTGGATGGGGGACTGATTCTATCCCAACAAAACCGGCTTTCTTACTCGCTGTGTGAAGGCTGTTTTTATAACAGCAACTTTTTATGCAACAGTTTCACCTGCATTTCCATTAAAACGTTAAAACAGAATTAAAATGTTGATAATGCAAATAATAATAATTTGTAAATGCGGGAACATTTTTGCAGAGCTATCGTCATATGCATTGAGTTAACTCTCAAACACAAATGCAAGAAAAAAACATTTTTCCCTAAAACTTGTCTTTTGACAATTTTGCAAGATCAGGCCTTCACATAAAAAAGTTAAAGATGAACAAACTCCAACACAGATGGGTTTTAACAGCTTAAAATACATCTCAACTTCAATGAGTGTGTAATCAGCACAAGAATCTTCTGTTTAAATTCAAAACTTGTGTTGCTCAAACAGCTGGTCACCAGACAAATCTCTGCTCTTTATAACAGAGGAAGGATGAAGCTTTCCATCAAAGGCTTCACACGTCTGCAGCGCTATAAGCTCCTGGGACTTCATCTCCACAGTTTTACGACTGTACTTGAGTCTGTGATTGATTACTCTTAATGTGCATCCTGGAATCAATGATGCTATTTGTTGAAACAATATTTTATGTGTTTTATTAAGGTGGAAATAAACAATCTCTTTTAAAGTTCTCTATCGGTTGGATTATATGACTTGCTTTGTAACAAGCCTCTACATGGTGAAGACATTGTTTAAATACCTTCAGGTCACTGCCTGCTACGCTTGTTTTTTAATAAACAGATTTCTGGGTTTTTCTTTAATTTAATATAAGTAACATTTAATGGTTTAAAGGTTTCTTGCTATAAGGCCGTGCAGTGGATTTAAAACATGTATGTTGGCTGGAGTAAAAACAGATAATAAATGCAGCCTGATAATAAATGTGTACTGTGGTCACAGTGCCACAAGCCTGAAAATTAACTAGTCTGGAGGGATACGTTTCCATGGTAACTTGGATCAGTCTTATTTAAAACAGAATTTCCTGATAATAAGCCTGAAAATAAGCCTGACTTACTGAAGTAAACCTGGTTTAGAGTGACTGTTCACTTGCACGACAAATGCAGAACAAAGGTTTCACAGATCTGTTACTTTAATACATTTGGCCGACTAACAGTTTCTTAAATCTAAAGCAGTTATAGTCTGTAAACATATTTGTGTGAAACAAAATGCGAATGATGCTTCACAAATTAACAGAGTCAACATGAGGCTGTTGTGGGACGCTGTGAGCGACAGTATACAGGGGGGTGACAGAGTTTCTGTGGTTGGCTCTCCACACAGACCTGCTCTGTCCCGACCTGCAGAGCGTCAGGCTCCCTGCGTCAGACCTGGCCTTGGAGAGAAGGGCTATATTATAGGGCCTTGGCCCCTGACTCTCCCCTGTAGTTCACAACTTTTTCACCACAAGAAAATGTCAGGGATCAAGTTTTTTATTTCACCCGGAAAATTTCCCTTTCTAATCACGCGTCTCAGCTCTTGGCTCAGGCAGCTGGGAAACTCAGCACCCGGTCGTGTCCAGAAACACGTCTGTGCTATCGGCCACTCCATCAAAATCTATTTGCCATCCAAACACGGCGATAAATGAATGCAGGTCCTGGACGCTCTGGCTGTACCTTTGCAAATACCTGCGCTGATATGTGATACCGGGAGGATTTACATAAGTGCTTTGTAGACCATGTCAGGAGAAATGTATGACCAATAAAGGCAGCAGACCTCTTACCACCGCTGCACATGACATCAACCAGCACCTCTCGTGTCTTCCTGTCACACTGGAAAGCCCCTTGATTTTTTCAGCTAAACCTTCAGAGCTGAAAGGACAAGCGGGGATTGAGGATTTAAGACATCCAGCAGATAAAAGTTTCCCACAACCTCCACCAACAACTCTGACATTTTATAAATGGCTCCATGTGGTCCACAGCTTGACCTTCGGCCCTCGATATATAAGTGTCAAATCCTGGTCAAAGGTGGATATCATTCAGTATAAAACACCTTAACAGTCTAGCACTTGTACAATTTCAAGCTCTCATTCTTCAAATATGTGAGGACTGATGCTGGGAGGAATTTTCAAACATTTGCTGCACATTATCTTGTTACAAACACTCCTAATCCTCACTCTTTCCCTGATAGGAGGGGAAGATAATTGCTCCTCCTCAGGGAGCAATTCGTAGCAATTGTTTCTCTTATTGTGCCGAGAACTGTCTGCCAAATTCATCGGACCTGAAATGATAAACTTGTTTGATGTGTGTGACTTGGCTTCTGAGATGAAAATATAATAAAAAAAATAAATATCTTGTGAAAGAAAAGTCCTGTATGGGTCCTAGAAAATGTCTGCACACAATGTTAATGACATGCAAGTTGCAAAGGTTGTGGGATAACACCTCAAAAACAAAAAAGGTGCATTTCTCAGCAGATTTTTCTTTCGCTCTATGATGGCTCTGGGAAAACCGGCCCCGAGTCTTTGTTTGTGCAAAATCAAACTTTAATCCGGCGATTTTGATAGATGTTGCCTTTCATTTCAAATGTTTATGGAAGTACCAACAACAGTCTTGTGTGGTCCTGTGTCTAATGAAACAAACTCACGTACGTCTCTCACAGCCATCAGATCACTGGCCAGCACACCGAGGAGTGTGGTTACTGAAGGGGGGCGCATGGCTGGCATGGGGGAGGACAAGTGGGTTCACCACATTTGTAAAAGTGGGTGCTCGGAGGCTCCCAGCTCACGGCTCTCCAGGCCAGCTGTGTTATGTGCTGTCAACCTCTTCCACCTCCGGTCCATCTCCTCTGGGCCACATGAGCTCCCATGGAGGGCTCCAGGAGGATTAGCACACCAGAGGAGGGGGTGAAGGGTTCAGGAGCAAGTGTTCAGGGGTCAGCCTGGGGTTTACATTTGATCTCCTCTCTAGTACAAATTAATGTGCTCTGATGTATTATTTTGATTGAACCAGCTTACAGTGACATGAGCCTCAGTTCGTCTCATCAAGTGTAATTTACTCACATCCAGACTTCTGCTTGTCTGAGGGGCACAAGATCACCTGAGTCCGGTGTTTTCCTGTTGAGAGCAACAGAGGAGAGAGCTGCAGGTTGTTCTGGTTGGTGGGTGGAGGTGGTGGTGCTGCTGGAGGTCACGAACCATGTAGCACATTGAGTTGTCATCCATGTTTAGCATATAAGCACTTGTGTCTTGGACGCCGACAGCTGAAGCGAGACCTCACCTTGTTCTTTATCTGAACAAGGGAACGAGGAGCTTGTGAGTTTCCACATTTGATGAATGGACAGACAGATTGTAACGCCACCCTGAGGGCACAAGTCAACTCTGTCATACTCCTCACAGGTGGAAAAACTTCAGGAGTCTTAAAATCACACACCTGCGTGGAGGCAGAGACCACAGCAGTTCTCAACTCAGCCTATCGCCTGTGGTTATATTCCTATGAACCCAAAGCTCAGGGCTAAATATCTCAGCACAAACTCATCTCACAAAGATTAAAAGGATCAGAATCAGATGCTGATCAGACATGAGGGAAGTTTAGACAAGGCAACTGTGGTTCTCCTGAGTCTGAGTTAGTGTTGCGAATGCATTGTGATAGCTTAGTGGATGTCTGCTGGTCTTCCTGTGTACAAGAAGAAACTTGCTCTGTCAAAATAGCCACCCTTCTAAAGGAGGAAAGGATATGTAGTTGTTTTGTTGTTGTTTTTTGGTTTCATTCAGTATCCTGACGTAGCCAAACTAAGCTTTTATGTCTCTGCCACCATCTTGATAAACATGAACAGTGCACACAGGACACAACAGCTGACATTGTGTTGCAATGACAGCAGAGCTTCTCTGTGCTGGATGGTGTTCACTGGCTGGCTTCCTCTTTACCCTCATAGCACGTGTGCACAAGCATGAGGTTGGACAAGAGTCTGTTTATTTTATGGTATAATACACATGGCTTTGTTTTTCATTTGGGTTTTATTCTGTCATTATATGATATATACATAATCGCAAATATTCCAAACAAAGAACACAAACTCAATGGAGCATGAGATATGGATGGATGCAAAGGCAAAAATAATATACAGTTCAAAATAAACTACAAATAACATGAAACACAAACAGTAACACTGTCTACACAGAGTCACGGCTAATGTATGTTTCAGTAATGTTGCAGAAAGGACATGGTGACGTTTTCAGTCACACATTTCATGTCAATGGACAAATGATGAAAGTAGTGTGTGTGCAGCTAAACATGCCAACACGCTAACATGCCAACACGCTAACATGCCAACACGCTGCCTGAAACATGCACCCGCTTCGTTTTCTGTGTTAGCTCGCTAACATTTTCTCTGGGAATGTGATTAGCTTCATAAAGTATTGGAAACATTTGGACCTGATGATGGCACTCGATAAAAAGCTAACGGATCACCAGAAATGTATTGAAATTCATCCCGAGGGGAGCATGAATGTCTTTAGCAGATTGTATGGCAAGCCGTCTGATAGTTTCAGGAGTTTCACTTAAACCCACAAATGTAAAACTTAACGTGTCACTACAGGAAACGTCAGACATTCACTAAAGTCATTAGGATACGTTTGGGGACCATGAGTGTTTTCATGGCGAGCCATCTATAGATGTTTCAGTCGTCCATAGAGACACGTCGCTAGCATGGCAGAAACCCTTCTTTCTTCAGAACTACTTTATGCACTATTTCACAAAACGTCTCTTTGGGCAGTTTCATTGAACCACAGCTGTGCTACAAAAAAAAAAGTTATTGCACAAGGAACATCTTTGGCCAGAAGAGGAAATGTCGAGTTCTTGCTTTACAATATGTCCCATTTTGTTGTACATGCTGAAACTTTTCTCAACTCTATTATCCAAAAGTACCATTTGTAATAAAAACCTCCGTGTAATGTGTCTGTTCTGTTCTGGTATTTGGGCAGAAGCAGAGGTGATAGCAAGAAAACCACAAGAGACATTGAGGTCTGTATTAAACTATTTTAGCATTTAAATCTGATTATCCTTGTAATAATATTCCACTGAATATTGAATTCAGTTATGTTTCTACTCTGCAGAGACTGCATAGCGGCATGTCTCCAGGACTCTGCAGATAGGGTCAGTTAAGTACGATGTCCAAGTCTTACACAGCTCAGACGTCTGTCTCCCTGCCTATGAAAAGATATGAGCCCTTTGAGACCCGCCATGATAAGTCTCCCTTGTATGGACTTTGACATTTTTATATCCACGTCTGAAATGTAGCTTTCCCCAGGTAAATGATGTCTTTCAGACTTATGTCTAGTTAATTCTGTTTTTCTCCTTCTAAAGCCCAAACACACGTGTATACTGAACACACATAAGTTATCTCAAAACTCTATAAAGTATTTGTGGGTGAAGCAGGTGTAAATATATAAAAATGAAACCTTCACATCACATTCATGGTGATTGTGCTTGGCACACAGTGCCAACCTTGAGCATTCACAGAAAATAAGACATTTTCCAAACGGCTCTGCTGGCTTGTCATACAAGAGGTATAGACCATCTCCTGCTTTAAATCCTCCATGGGAACTTGGCTGATACGAGAACATTGCATTCATAGGCAACCCAACGCTAAATCAGTTAATTTAGACTGATGTCTTTATGATTTGCAGCATGGCAGTAAGTCTCACTCACTCACTGAATAAACAGAAATGTGTTCGGCTCAAATAAAATTTGATGAGGAGATAATTTTGCGAGCATACAGCATGAAGGTCTCTCTTATGTGGAGGGGTGCTGCACTCTGAAGACGTAGTTCAAAACATGCTGGACGAGACGATAAAGGGAAATATGGCTGATCAGGTCCATCATTAGGGACAATATGCCCACAAAACAGTCAAAAATGCAGTTGAAAAGTTTCTTCCTAAAATGATCCAGCAGGTCTGTTTAAATGAGAAATCACCTGGCTGGCATGCCCAAGGGAACCTTAATTAATAGCCCATTACATTATTTAATCTAGTTCGTTCAACTTTTTTTGGCATGAGCAACTCTCAATCAAAGCTAAAACCCACAGAAACAAGCCTCTAATCTTAGATTTCATCAGGTGATAAATACTCGAGCTGCTCCACTGACAATGAATAGAAAACTGACGTGTCTGAGCTTCTGCATTCAAGTAGGTTTGACAGTAACTGCAGTGCTACCAGTTACAGAGCAGAACATATCTTAAATACCTTGTAAACCTGGTAACTGTCACTAAATCTGACCGTGTCAAAGGAGCAGCAACACGTTGTGTTTCTTGGCTACAGCTTTGACTGCGGCTCCCATCGGAAGTGACCGAGAATTTGATGTGTAAATGTGCATCCTATAAGAACCTTTAAACTAAGGACTGCTCGAGAGTCCTGCTGGAGTCCTGGACGTGCCTCATGGGTGACATAAAGTTGGAGCTTTACGAATAGAAATCATTTGGGGTATTAAAAATAAGTTTAAGGTTTCAAACTACTAAAAACCTTTGAGACAAATTCACTGGAAGCTTCTCTTAAAAAGGATCTTTCTACATAAGAAGCTGCAGATAAAGAACAAATGTTTTATTACCAGTAAAACTCACATTGGAAATAAAACTCCATAATCTCTCAGTTACTCATAAGAGGAGGTCGACATGTGGCACATGGCTGCATGTTAAAGGATAAGTTCACAATTTTTCAAGTCTGTCTTGTCCATATGAACAGTGACTGTAATCATTGCTCCTGTTCATACTGGCTGTTCAAAGATCTGCTTCAAATGTGCTTTCAGTGTCAGTGATGGAGGTTAAAATCCACAGTGTGTCCACACAGTCATTTAAAGTAGATGTGAAGCTTCTCTGAGGCTTCATCAGTGTGAGTTAGTCATATCAAGTGGATATCTGACACATTTACAGTCTGTTTAGCATCAAATTCCCTCTTTGTGTTTCCCTGTTGAGCTGTGGTGGAAGTATAGGAACAAAAAGAGGGACTTTGGCTCTAAAAACACTGTAACGTTGAAACATATCTGCTGGATTTGAAGCTTCATATTAGCTTCACATAAACGTTTGAAGACTTGTTTGCACAGAAGGAGAACAGTCTGGTGTAAGTTCATTATGAAGTTATGAACAGGAGGGATGATTTGACCAAGAAAAACAATTTTAATGTTCTTGATGACATTTTGAGACAGATGTGAAAAATTCATTCATTCATTCAAACAAGCGGCGCTGTCGTGGTGAGAGGTGGCAGAGAGAGGGAGGCTCTGATGTCAGACACAAGAAGCCACTTTGATCTCAGAAATTCTCTATCGTTGCCTTTGTTGATGACAGAATACCTACGAAAGGGATTTTCAATCAGAGACCCTGCATGGGAATCCCCTCACACACACACACACACACCGAAATATGTGAAAATACACAAACCCCCGGAAATAGTTTGCAATCAACAACACCCATCATAGGATTTGCCTCTTTTTAGGCATCAGAGTGTCTTATGTATCATATCAGATTTTCCTCCTTTGAAGCAGTAAACTCACAATGACTACATAAGAAAAGGTTGTTTTTTTCCATGTACACAGAGCTGACAACAGACTCACTCCACACATACACAAAGACACTCACTCAGTCCCACATATGACAACACGGCATGTTTACCGCTCTGACTTTCATCCCACACATCCTGTTTGTGGCAGCATCTTCTATTGTTTCCATCTGCATCTACCTGAGCAGGTACAAAGCTTTTATCATGCTGTTTCCACTGCAGCTGTTCCTCAGCAAGTATGAATGATACAGTAAAAGGGATCCCTGCCCGTGTGCTTTTGTTTTGTTATCAACATTTTGCTGCTTTATCGTTTCTTAAGTGGATGGAAAAAGGGAGAGAGGATGGAAAATCTGCTGATAAATGCAGAACACAAAGAAGAAACCACACAAAGAGAAACCTCCAAGGAGACAAAGCTTTCTGGATTCAGCCTCCCAAAGTAGTAGGTAAAAAGTTGTTGTTTTTTTAGAGAAGCCAGGGTGGAGGAGGTTAAGAGATCACACACTTGATTACCAAAAAGAGGGCACCTTCTGGGCGAGAACCCCAGCTGATGTCACCCTGCAGGAAGTGCTTTGAAGGGGATGGGGGCATAGGGACATCCAGGCATCACAATGCAGTGTTGTACTGTATGCCAGCAGCATCACAAGGACATGACGCTATCCCTGTGAGGAGGGGGCTTCACAATGCAGGGGCCTACCAAAGAGCACAGGGATGATGTGAATTTGGGTAAACAAGTGACTGAGCTCCATATCTCCAAAATAAATATCAGCTAAAGGAACCAGCTGTTCAATTCAACTGCATAACAGCAAGTATAACAAATATAAAATAGACACAGGCTATATATCAGAAAATAAAAATAAAACTTTAAAATAATCCTGCAAGAGGGAGAAGTTGTGTGACACTGCCCTCTAGTGGTTCAAATGTATTGTACTAATGCATGTTGACAATGTGAATGTTTGCTGCTAAAATGTCATTCAAACAGCATTTAGTCCACATAATAGTGATCAGGCAGATCTGTTTATTATCAGTGTGTGTGTGTGTGTGTGTGTGTGTGTGTGTGTGTGTGTGTGTGTGTGTGTGTGTGTGCACTGCTCACACAGGTGTACACCGCTCCTGGTATTTTGGTATGTCTTTGAACTCCAGGTTGAAGATAACCAGAGATATCGTCATGAAAGAATCTCTCCACCTGTGATACCGAGTGAAGCAGCCTCAGTTTAGGTGAATAGTTTGCAGCTTGCCTCATGTTGCTGCTTCTGCCTGTGATGGGGGCTCAATCATTCTCTTATGTACGTTTTATCAGATTATTGACAATAGGAACAAGTGTTTCATTTGACTGAGATTGATGAGCAACGGTTCAGGTGGAAGGGAAATAAAAAGGGAAATACTTGATACCTGCTGTATGAGTCATATCGTTGTTGTGAGGCTGAAATCACAGCAAAGGTCAAATAATTAATAAAGTATTTTAAATTATGTTAAGATTTACTGCAGTATTCATTGTTTCACCGAGGGGAGGAGAGCTGGATGTTAGGGCTCAAAGACATTAATATGATGAGGTTTAAAATAAAAGAATTATTTCTTAAAGTTTGGGAGTAAATATGTAAGACAATATGTACTTATGACTGTCCTTATGTGACGTACACATCATATATGTATGGTGAGTATATATTGGCTGTGATTATGTCCAACAGTGTTTAACTACTTCAAAGCTACTGATGGTTTAATTCTGATATCAAGTAGGACAAGACATGCGTGTTAATGTTAGTGATGTAACAGTGACATATATATAACAGTGTGTATTTGTGCATCATATACTATATTTCTCAACACCCACCAACATTTTGAACCCCTACAAACAATTGCAAGAAGAAAAAGGTATTTTACTGCCAGGAGGTGGCGCTATTCATCTGTTTCTGCAGTGAAAGGTGAGGAAAATCTGTTTTTCTGCTTTCAACATCAAACTAAATAAGTACTTTAATGTAAAATGTGTTTTACATGTATGCAGACAGCAGATGGATGATATGCAATAGATACATTCAACTTATATATATATATATATATATATTTATATATATATATATATATATATATAAATGTGTGGATGATTGAAAGCTGTTAAATATATGATTTTCACGTGATATTTTAGTTTTTATTCTTTTATTTTGTGCTCGTTTGCTCATAATGATGTTATATATTTATTGATCCCTTCACTTCCCCTTAAATCACCTCCAGATTTCTACAAACTAGCAGCACAACAAAGGAGTAGTGGAAGTAGCATAATAATAAGCTCATCATGGCATGTGGTATTATGCTGATGAATGTAGTGCATGCCCGGGCAGCTCGTGAAGACGTGAACGGGGAGGATCAGTAGGCTACCAGATGTTCACGGGGACTCGGGGGGCAGCCAATGGGGAGGGAGCCCGTGGTCTGTGGGAGGGGCTCAGTGTGTCCTCTGTGCTCAAGATTCATTCTAACAGGTAGTTTAAAACCCAAACAGGTCAGCAGCAGCAGTGAGACAGGAGCTACACACATTTCTTCTGCATTGTGTTTCTGGATATGCCCGGACGCCGCTCTGCAGCATGCTGAGCAGGAAGGGATCTTATGCGGGGATGATGAGCGCTGCAGCCGGAGTAGACCGCAGCAGGGTCGGGGAGAGGCTGCAGGCTGCTGTGGCCGGGCTGCAAGAGCTGCATCTGTTGAGGGACAGACACAGCGACATGGTGAGCTGGGCCCTGAAGGTGGACCGAGAGGAGCCGGTGACTTCTGTGCACACAGACCCGGAGGGTCCCAGGATGATGGGGGCCGAGGAGCAGCGGCTGGAGGCGACTCTTACAGCCCTGAAGCAACAGCTGGTAGGAAATGATTTCAATTAAAGGTCATCAAACTGAATAATACCACATGTGGGATAATACGTGGTAGCTTTTAATAAGGCTGCACCATAACAGCCACGTATTTTAATAATAGTTAGTGTTTATACTTTGGGACCCAATAATTTACAGTTACATTGTCAGCTGATGCTCATGCGCATTCAGTCTTCAATTATTACCAGACACGCTCTCAGCTGGGGGTAGGAAGTAGGTGTCATAAATCAAGGTTCATTGCAGGACTAGATGACTGTAAGGTGTGTGTGTGTGTGTGTGTGTGTGTGTGTGTGTGCGTGCGCGCACCCCGTGCACGTGCACACTGCAGGGGGGCACCCCCAATCATTAACCACTAATGCCAGGAAATAAAAAAAGATGGATATGTTGAGAGGCCTCTGAGTGATACTGACAACTGGCTGTGTGGAGTTTTCCATGACAAGCTGCTGTAATTATA
The DNA here is from genome assembly GCA_036937835.1 of Pampus argenteus. Taxonomy (NCBI): domain Eukaryota; kingdom Metazoa; phylum Chordata; class Actinopteri; order Scombriformes; family Stromateidae; genus Pampus; species Pampus argenteus. The sequence continues at coordinate 1,250,897 of CM072871.1, read as the reverse complement.
ACAGGAAGTGCAGGATTAAGGTGCTGCGCTTGACATTCAATAGAACTGAAGCATATAGTGTGCAACACTGGGACAATATAAGGTTCAAACCACCAGCCATCTAAAACACAGCAGTGTTTTAAACCAGATGTTGAACCCTTTTACTGGGGGGCATCTTTTCCTGATGTTTAAATAGAAATCAGCTGAACTAACTTGAACTAGAATAAAACATGAATTAAATCACATATTTTGCACTTAATGAGTCTGAGCCCGTACAACTGTAACAGTAAAGCCCAGCCCTGGCTGCAAAGCAAACAGTCCTTCATCCCAACCCCCAAGCTTTCCTCCTCTGGTAGTTTACACAATGGCCAGGCCTTCGCTGTGGGGGAGAAATGAGTTACCCACCACTGCTTCTTCCACTGCTCCCCCATGTCCTGCTGGGGTTAATCATCAGCCACAGCTGAGTTGGTTTTGTTTTTCAGATGGCTGTACATTAGAGCATCCTTTATTCTAAACAGATGTTCTCTCAATGAAATTATAGCGTTTTTTTTACCTACATCTTGACTTTCCTGCTTAAATGTTCCTTCTTTGTAAATGGAGCCCTGAATGAGAACCGGTACAGATGATGTCTGTCAGGAGCTTTGTTGCGAAACACTGTTGCTCTTCCAGACTCGCCTTAAGGTTTGTCTGATCATATTTTGTGGGTTTGTTTAACATGTCACGTGTTGCTTGTTTTGCAGTCTCGTCTTCGTAAACAGGATGTAGGCCTGAAGACTCACTTGCAGCAGTTGGACCAACAGATCAGTGAGCTGAAGCTGGACGTGAACAAGGCCTCCACAGAGCAGCTAGAGAGCGACAGCAGGCCAAGTTCAGGTCTGTAGGGACACATATACTCAGCTGTTTACTTTCTAATAATAAAGCAATCATACAACCAATCTACCATCACATGATTAAATACTGAGAATATTCTCTCTCTCTCTCCAGGTTTCTATGAGCTCAGCGATGGTGGCTCTTACTCGCTGTCCAACTCATGCACCTCGGTGTACAGCGAGTGTCTGTCATCCTCCCAGACAAGCCTTCTCCTCCCTTCCATGAGCCCTGCTAATTCTCACATTAGCCCTCCATTACAAGTTGATGTTTTCCGCCGGCGTTCAGCTGATGAGAGCACTACCCAGCCCAACCCTCCACGCGCCACAGGCCTCCATCTGGGCAGCAGCAGGATCCGAGCAAGCACGACTGGCACTGAACAGGCGCGCCCAAGACCTGTGTCAACAGGTAACCACATCTCTCAGTCTCTTATCGAAGCCAGTGTTGAAATGGAAACCAGGCAACTGTTCCTGAGCAACTCAACATGTATTTTCCTGCATAATAACAGTAATAACAATTTTTACAGTGGTTTGTGTGATTTGAAAGGTAAATCAGTATTTTTGTGTTGTCTGTGTGTTTATCAGGTGATCTTGATAGGATGATGGCTCAAGGAACAAGCTACTACAAATCTGCAGATGCAAAAAAACCCTTGATGTGCCAAAACTTGAAGACCTCCACAGTGGACCCCAAGTTCCAGAGTAACCTGGTGTCCCGCAGTGGGACTGAAATGTATCAGTACCCGAGCCCTCTGCACGCTGTGGCTCTCCAGAGCCCAATCTTTGGGGCCGAACCAGACACACCCCCAGTGAATGATTCTGACACCCTCCAGAGGGCAAAAATGGGTTACGACAGCAAGACCTTGGGTTACATTGATAAGCTCCTCCAGCGCAGCTTGACCAAAATCCAGAGTGAAATGAGCACAGAGACTCTGCAGACATACAGCGACTGTCACAGGAAGCCCACTGAGGTTGTAAACGTGTTTCCTGAAGTGTCTCAGCTGCAGCCTCTTCCAACCCAGAACACAAACATCATCCCACCAGATAATGACCAGAAGAGGACGTACTTCAGGCAAGACACAGCTGATAACACAAACCACCAACAGTCAGTGAAAGCTCTGGAGGTCTCATACCGGTACTCCTATCCTACTGCCATGAGGGAGTACAGCTCTGATGAGGTCAACACTTCATCCTTGAGCAGAAATGACAAAACACAGGGTGAATATGGCAGCATGACGAGAAGCCATACAGAGAAGAGATGTGGGGACAATCCAGAAACAAGACAACTAGAGAGGAAGGGCTACAGGCAGAGACCAGTCATGGCTCACAGCTCCAGCACAGAGGAGAGTCAAAGCTTTGAGCTTCACACAGCTTCCCCTGAGTTCGTCCACGCCAAATTTGTCCCTGCTGGTTCTCAACGGGTCAAGGTGAGACAGGCAGACCGTAAAACCAAAGCTGTAAAACTAAGAAGAAAAAGCAGTGAGAAGCCCCGAGCAACGAGGCAGCAACACGGCTACTCCTCCGGTGAAAGGGCCAGAGAGAGCAGCGGATCCAAAGGAGAAGCGAGAAGATCAGGAAAGGGAAAGGTGATCCCGAAATTTAGCGCCTGTAACACAGAGGAGCGCAGGCAGGGCTCAGGCTCAGACTCAAGCCATTGTGGCCCGGGGCTCATGTACACCCACAAGGTCCATCCTAAGCCGCATCCCATCCCTGCTGTTACCAAGTCCAACAAAAGCCGCAGACTGCAATGTGTAGAGTATGAGCAGCCTGTAGAGCAGAGGAGGAGAAGACAAGGTGCTGCCAAGTGGCCATCCGATGTGGAGATGTTCCAGGCCTCGTGTGCTCAGCGTCAGAGGTCAAAAGAGCCCCGTGCTCAGGCACCAGGGAGCATGCAGATGGTCCGCAGTATGAGTGCCAAGCCAGGCCAGTGGACAGGACCTCCTCACCCCTTCCAGTCCTCCATGTCCTCTAACTCTTTTCTCCACAGTCTCAATGCCAGATATCCTCCAGCACCCTTCCACGTGTTGTCCCACTACCCACCCAGATGCGAGTCTGAGTACTCGGCTGAATGCGCCTCACTCTTCCACTCCACCATTGCTGAAAGCAGCGAGGGGGAGATGAGCGATAACACCACCAACCGCTTCGGAGATAGCGAGTCCAGCCAAAGCTTCCAGTCCTTCTCGGACTCCGACAGCAGCTTGTCCCTGGACGAGGGGGACCAGGTAGACAGCCTCGAGGAGGAGGGAGGTCTGGTGTGGGCTGAGGCTGCTCTGGGGCCTACTGCTGCCGGAAGGCCCCTCCAGCCAGTCCCTCGCCCCGAGCCCCCAGCCTGCCGCATCAAAGCCTCCCGAGCCCTGAAGAAGAAGATCCGTCGGTTTCAGCCTGCCTCCCTGAAGGTCATGACCCTGGTGTAGCAGACTTCCCCCGGGCACAATGGAAACACAGAGCTGTGGGAAAAGCTCTGGAGACTTGTTGGAAAGATCTCGGCCTTCGTCATCACTGAGAGAAAAACTGAAACTGTACAAAAATGGTGCATTTATAAAAGCATGTATGACAATTATTATACTTAATTTGTATATAGTTATTATAATTGAATTTCCTCATAGCATGTGGCTGCATTTGATGATTTCATTGGTAAAATTGTCATATAATTGTCTATACATTGAGAAATAAAATCTTCTTTTTACATTTTTATTACATTTATATTCTTTTCTTCATTTTGCTTATTGGTTGTAACTGTTCCTGCCGCTCTCATAAGAATAAACTGCTATTTAATGTATGTTGAGACAGCTTGATTTTTTTTTATGCATTTGCCAGCCTCTCTCCTCTTCTGGTGACTGTTACAAAAATCTCCACTTAATCTTCACAAACGTCCCGCTGAGGCACCGATAGCTGCAACAGCTCCTTATCTGGTTTCCTGATTCAGCCCAGCTGTTGGTTTAATAAGTCGCAGCTTCAACAATCAGCCCAGACAGTCGTGTTTAATTAGGAGGATGAAACTTATCAGCACTCAGACATTTAAATGTGGGTAAACACACTCGCGCTGAAGTACTTAAACACACAATCACACTGATACAATTTCAGGCACTGAGATGACGGATTTTGCAGCTCAGGTTTCGGTGCAGAGACTTGAGGTTTTAAAGCAGTTGGTGTATATGGCAAACGTCACATGGGATTTAGAAGGAATGACAGATGATAAGACGCTCCTCATTTCTGAGCTGTCATGAACAGATTAGACAGTTGGCAGCTGCACAGAGTTGCCCAATAATCTCATTTCCAAAATCTGCCTCGGCATTTCCATTAACATTCTTTCAAAGACGGGGTGAGGAAAAGGCCACTTGAGTAGGTAAGCAGCCTGGCCTTCCAAACATCAGCTCCTCTCCCGTCGTCCTACCTAATGTTTTCTCCCATCAGGCAGCCACTGTGACCTTAAAAGTTCCCAACTAAGAAGCTTACAGGGCTGACAAACATTTTCAGAATTTCATCAAACCACTTTGAAGTTGTGTTCCCTGCAGATTTAATCACTGCAGCGACCATTATTTTTAAGGCTTATGAATCATGCATTTAGACTTTCTCTCACTCGTCTTTGCTCAGTTTGCTTTCAAAAGAAAAAAAAGAGACACGATTCTTTGAATAAAAGTGCTCACTAAAGGGCATATGTTAATTTAACAGCATTCTTTTCTCTATGCATCACACAAAAACAGGTCCAAAGGGCAAAAACCTCAACGCACATCAAAGATTGCATTTTAAATTCAGCAACTTGCTTCAATTGAATCAATTTATTAGGATTTGCACATCCATCTGACCTCTGTGCTCTCTGTAAGAGCGGCAGCGAGAGGTCGGAGGGATTAGCGCTGCTGTTTTCAGCCAGGCTCAGAGGGAGCAGGACAGGCGCTGGACTTGTCTTTGATGTTGGGTCTAGTGCGGCCGTGTCGGCTTGACCTTGTGTGCTTACTGACCTCTCCAGCTGTAGCGCTGGCTCATCTCTGGAGGCACATCTCCCCACAATGGAGGGGTCAGGGGCCTTTTTTGTACACTCCTCTCTGGGCTTGTCTTTTTTTGTGTTTCTCCATGTTCAACATGTCTGTCACTTACCTTCATTTGACTCATTGTTTGAGTCTGTCTGTAAGAAGATGAGTCGACCTGCTTGCTGCAAGTTGTTCTCTCAGAAATGTCTTCTTTAAAAATACTTATAAAAGCTGCAGACTGCAACGTGTGGAGTATGAGCAGCCTGTAGTAATGTAATCGGATGCTGGTTGCTGGTTGGAGATAATTTGTCTAGGTGTGAAACCTCTGGGGGTCGAATTGAAAGCAGCAACCTGTGCAGCAGGTGTAGGACAGGTGCACACCATGATATTTTATAGGGTATAAAGTTGATTGCACAGGGGGAGTTACCTTCACACCGCTTTATAAAATGCTCCCCACGGATGGCTGTCAAGTTATACTGAAGGTCTACAGATGTTGTGTGGGATCTCATTACACAGCTTCTGGTTGAAGCGCTTTGACTTTCACATCATATACATGAGGACAAATTGGCAAATGGTCACAGAGGAGCATGCATACAACTGTAAGTTCATTTTTAAAAAGAGTTTGATATTTTGAAGGATTTCTGTATTTGATTTTTTTTTTTTTTGATACCAATTAGCTTATGTTAATATAAAGACTGAGAACAGCTAGCTGGAAAATGGAAAAAGTAATGTAATAGTAATGTATCCGAGCAGTGAAAGTACTGAAAGTGAAAGGTTTGAGCAGCTAAATGATCGAGGTAACAGTTAATTGACTTCACACATGCTCTCTAAACCAGTCGGCAGCAGGACGTGCTCATTGTCCAGTGAGATAAAAATAGGTGTAAGTGTGATGCCGAAGTACTGGGACAGGTAAACACAGGTAAACACAGGTAAACACAGGTAAACACAGGTAAACACATGCCACTGAGCTGCTTTGGACTGTTCCTCTAACATTTGATTAACAAACGTTTCTAGGTCGTAATATCTAAAGCGATAGTGATCCAAATAATAAATCCAATAGTGTCCAGTTGTTTTAACAATTCTGTGACAATGTGACATCCGTAAAACAAGAAAAACATGACAAACAAACGTAAGAGAGAACAGAAAGAGGAGTAAGAACAACAAAGGCTGCGCTGCAGACAGGTGCTAATTAAACTTTGACTTGGTTCCCATTAGGTCACAGTTGGAGGAGGGGTTCTCCTCTTACATGTGCATGAGGTAATGCTAAAAACCAGCCGTTCCCAAGCTGCCTCCACGCTCAAAACACACAATACTGCTTCCAGCATGTAATATTAATGTGTTTTTTAATTTACTTTGAGTATAGTAGTATTAATACTGCATATCTCCAAGGATTTGGAAAATGTTCAGCTCATCTTGTAGTTATCTGAAATATTTTTAGATGTTTTTGAGTCACTTTGTTACTTCTAGAGAGAAGGTGCTGCGCTTCAGATATAAAATGTGGATTTTCTATATTGACAAGCGGGAGGTCACAAACTCATTACCACCCTGATGAGAGGAGCTTTTCACTCCTACCCACAATGCACCTCTGGACACATAGAGGACAGCATGCTTTTCCAGGGTCCTGTGAAGCATGTGGGATTATCTACAGTTTGACATGTGGTGAAATATCAGCACCAAATCTAATCTACTTACAACAATTTTCAGTTTTCTGGACAGAATCATGCAGAGCTGTATATTAAAGGTTTTGATAGCATCAACACTTTGTTAGATGCTGCAAAAGATTACAGTAGGACAACAAGGTCAACAGCTACTAACTATTTTTGTGGGCTCTTCTTTGGATTTGCATTGTATACACCAACAATGTAGTAGCTTTGTCTAAAGTGAAACTACTAGAGATTCAGCCAGCTCGTGGGGGATGGGCTCTATAGTGTGAAGTGGCTTTTGTCCCTTTGCTTACTGTACATATGAATGGGGCTGGACAGGAATGTCCAACCTCATGAATGTCAATTGTCTGAGGCCCGAGTTAAAGAGCAGGCTTCTCTGGTTGTGTAGAAGTGGACAATAGAGATAGAGAGTGGAGAGATGAGGAGATAGAAAGTGAGCAGGAAGAGATGAGCTGCGGTGGGCAAAGATGTGTGAAAGATCGAGAGCGGTGGAGACAGAGCATGAAGATGAGCAAAATGGAGAAAAAGGCACAGAGAGATGTTGGATGTTCCTCTCCTGAGGCTTAGCTGGTCCTTCTTCAACCACCACCTGCTCCTCTTTAAGCACATCCTGTCATTTAATACCTAATCCCTTCATTCACTCCAGTCTGTTTACTAACCATTGTCTCAACTCGCTTCAAGCTGTGGTCAAGAGGTGGTTCAAAAGTTCGCGGTGTATGGAGAGCACGCAGTAACAGAGGGCATTGTGAGTGCGTTCGCCCCTGCCAAGCAATTGTCTGAGACGGGGAAAAAAATCTCTTAAACATCAGTGACCCTCTTTGATATGAGTCAAGCAATATTTGGGGATAGATAGTTGTATTATATATAATAAATGTTATATAATAATAGAGGTGTGTATTTTAAACCAGCAGCATGTTTTCATATTATAAGATTGCAACCTGTATTTATCAAAAAGATCTTGGAATAATAATAATAAGTGTTTGATATGTTTTTTCCACAGACGCTATAATTACATGTTTAAGTCCTTAAAACAGCATCTCCTCCTCCCTCATTAAAAACATCCTGAATCTATGAATATGCAACTATATTTAATTTCCAAAGTTGAACTGCTGGACACAAGATGTCTCCTACTTCACTGAAAGCTTAATTCTCAGCGTATATAGAGACAGAGTCACAGCGTATGGCTAACGTGGCTAAAAATCACCGTTGTGTTGTTAATGTAAAAGTAGCTGCATGATGATAAAAAAGAAACTGAAGCTCATCTAAAGATGTAATCCAGTAAACCACCGAACACACGTTTACTGGACTGAAACATGATGCTTTTATCTTAAACTTTATAAAAACACTCTTGGATCAAACTTTGGTGATTCGTAGGCAAAAATAATGACTCCACAATCTCCCTGCAGCTTAATGGGAATCTGTTAAATTTTCAAAAGAAGACTTGAGCTGATGAGAGAGAACAGAGGCAGTGTATCTGTGAAGATGCTTCAGATGAATACATGGCACTTCCTCTTCTAGCAGCCTCAGTGTCTGTTTGAGGACGTCCTGGCTGTTTTATGAGCAGGACGTCCTGTCAGCTCAGAAGGTTGCCTCTCTTTTGTTGAGCCCCAGGCTCTAAACAGCTCAATTGAACTGCCGCCGGCCCCACATATCCTCAGAGAGCTGTAACTATCTTGCTCTATCTTGCTTTTTTTTTCTACCATGGGGTTTGTCAACTGGCTTGCCAACAAAGAAACCAATTCTCATTATGAACAAAAACAAGCCTCGACTCCTCTGAAGTGGTGTGTGTGAGCTCTGAAGGGGGACATCAAAAGAGCGGCGAGAGTGACAGCTGGTCCTCCTCTTGGTCGGGCCCCCTGATAAGATCAGAGTGACAGGAGAACATGGGACCCAACAGGTACCTCCCTCCCGCCCCAGCACCCTCCTCGCTGCTCCCATATGGCCACTAACAAGCCCCTCACTGACCTGCAGCAGTTAGTTGTTTCCCATAAGGCCGTCTAAGAGGTGAACATCAGTGTCTGCAGCGTTTATTTATATTATATGCACACATGTAGTCTTCTCCAGCATCTATAGAGCTACATGAACATTTTACCGTGTTTCTCATCACCGTCACCGTATTTGACTGTCCTTCACGTGTGACCGCTCTCTTTCTACAAGACACCATAAAGCCGTTGGGAGTGTTTTCACAATGACCACTTGAAAGCTGCAGCTTCCTACAGCTCCTGGCCTAATGGACTCTGGTCTAACACCTATAAAAATGTTTTAGGTTTCCAGTGCATGTGCTTTGTTAAAGAAAGGTGCAGCTGGCAAATCTGAAAGAGTCAATATTCTATTCATTTTAAAGGCACTAAACTGTTATTATATAGTTATTCTTTTCTATTAAACAATTTATTTTAATTGCTTTTATCTTCTTCATGATGGTCTACTTGTGGGAAAACATGATTGGTGTGGAAATAAAAATCCAAATTAAATCGAGGTAAAAAAAAATTTTTTTCCAAAGCTGTCCAATTAAATGTTATTCAGCTGGGGAAGTTGATTGTTATGGGGGAAACCGCAGCTTTTCCTTGGGGTCAGTATCTTGCTGTTTGGTTTGTTTGCCTTTGTCTCTCAGGTATAGTTAGTGGTTAGCTTGTGCTCCTCATCTGAGGCAGGTCCCAGCTCGCAGGTGCAGTGGAAAAGATCCAACGCTGAGGATAATAAAGCCTTTTCCTCAACAGTATATCTCCTCTCAATCCTCCGTTCCACTTCTGAACTGAAGAAGCCTTTTGGATGAAAGAAAAAAGTCCAGTTGCTTAAAACTCAACTCCTTTGACTACGATGACCTGGATGAGAATCTACACAAACATCTCAGTTTCACTTGTTTTTCATTGCTCTCTATTTCACTGTTTTTTGTGTCTCAAGGCAAATGAAAGCAAACACAAACTGCGCAGCAGACAAATGTAAATTCAGCCGGCTCCACTAACACCCTGAGGTCTTGTCTCTGGACTGATTTGGACAGGCCGGCCCCTCTCTCAGTGCAGGGGTCAGGGGTCGCGCAGGGAACAGACTGATCCTCCATGCAGTATCAAGTCTCTGCATCTATAGGACACAAAAAGTGGACAGACAGGTTCAGACAGCGATCACCGTCACACTAACCACTATCAGTTCAGTCTGAGTGGACACAATAACTCAATATTTTAGAAATAACAGTAGAAACTATTTGCATGTCGTCATTATCAGAGGAGGGACCGTTTACACCAAAATATTTAGAGTTGTTTATCATGTGAAACTGGCTGAAGGCTGACGGGGCCAAAAGTCTGAAATGATGCATGGTATTGTGATTTATATATGTTACACTGATGAATGGGTCTTTGAAACATGACACAAAGCAACAGACGGGGGAGGGCTGGCCTTCACCCTTTGTACTGGGGTATTAGTAAAAGTTGAAGGGGAAGGCTTACAGACAAGAAATGAGAGAGGATTTATCAGCAGAAGTCAATGCAGAATACTTTTGTTTCATTAACTGTGTTGATTGTAAATAGATGGACAGTGTGTTTTTACAAAGGCAACATATGGCAAGCCTTCCTTTATCTGCTGGCTGTTAACACCGCAGCTTCCTGGCATAAATATGTTAAACGGGTGGCAACTGAACTGCCTTTTACAGCTCTTAAGATAAACATTAACACCTGACAGTGAATGTGCTTCAGGATAAACCAAGATTAGTATTTTGATTTATGTCCAGGTGGCAAAGATGAAGAGACCTCTGAAGAAATCCCATCATGAGCAGGCTAATGTTTCATGATGTTAACAGCAGACAAATGGATAAATCTTCCAAATCTGGACAACAACTCTGTGCAAAGCGTCCCCAGAGGCCTGGATGATGACATGTGGATGAAATGTTTATATGGTGTGTGTACCGAGGCAGTAAATCTCAACAGGCCTGGAGTGTAAGAGAGGATGACAGCCTTTCTGGGGCCCCGTGTGTTTTTAGTTTGGGGGTAAACTCTGTCACTTTGAGCGAGGTTGACCTGGCAGGTTTGACCCTAGAGCTCCTTTGAACAGGACAACCCAGGGTGACACTCTAGATCAGTTTGTTGAGGGATTTACACATGAAGGACTGAGGATTTAGAGAATCTCAGCCTGCAAATGAGATCCTTCATCCTTTTTTTAATGTGACATTTCTGACATTAAAATAAAAACAGATGAGGTTCACATGTAGTAAGACATGTTCCCACAGGAGGAATAAGGAGTCTGGTGAGTGTGTTTTTACAGATATCTGGATGAGGTCAGGTTTTAACATCAAAGCATCCTTGAAACTCTATCTAGCTTCAGTTAACCATCTGCTCAGATAAGCCTGGACTGTCTCTGTGGGTCACAGAAACTAGGTAAATTAATAGAAAGCACATAAAAACACGTACATACCCTTTAATAGTGCACAGTACTGTAACTAAGCATGTGACAGCACATGCAGCAGCCTAACTGGAGCTCAAGGCTGCTTTATTTTCCAAGACCAACACTAATTTCAAACATTGGTGAAGCAAGACTCTGTGTATTTTATATGTTACAGTCGTGACGTCTTCCAGGTCAAAACAACAATTACATTATTTTCCGTGAGAACTCATCACATTATGGCCTCAGTTCGGATTATGTAGTCACGCTACTTCAAATACCACAATCATTAAATAAATACAACAAAAGATGACAGATAGGGCGACGCGGGACTCGTTTGACACCACCATGCTCATGACTACCTAGCAAATCTGTTCTATTGATCAGAGCTGGATGCACTTAGTTGGATCAATGCCCATCCCCTTTCACTGCTCTTTACGACCTGCAGCACCAGCACGTCCTTCCTCAGCGGGATCGCTGACAGACACATCCTCTCCTCCCCTCTGGACATCGAAGACATTAAAGCAAAGGGCGGAAGGTATGGAGTCAAACAAAAGAAAAAGGATGAGGTAGAGACAGTTTGTGAGAGAAAAGGATCCAGCTCTGTGTGGATCTGGCGTCCAGATGACCTGCGCTTGCAGAGCAGATTAGCTTTGACAGTTGTTTCTGGGGAGAGAGGAACTAATCTAAAGATGTCTGGAGATCCTCAGTCATGCAACATAAAGGCCAGAGCAGGTATGCTGTGTGGAAAACCCACAGAGCAGTTCATCTGGCCTTATCTCCATGACTCGGGTGTAAAGATCCGTGGAGATTAGGAGTGTTTACATTTGGGTGAGATTTTCATCCTGACATTCCTCCAGAAGTTGGCATGCTGTGTGAGCCCGGAGTGGATTCCTGTCCCAAACTAATTCTGTGTCCCTGCAGTGAGAGGCTCCTTATTTTTGTGACAGACAGCGCATAAGCCAAAGCCGCTCGCCCTAACAGAGAAGGGCACTGCTTGGGCATATCACAGTGTGTATCCACCTAACAAACACCCCGGCTCTCTGGGAGATCCACTATGTGTTGTCATGGCAGTCCTCCAAACACAGTAGGGATGTATTTAGGGGCTTTGTATTTCCTGTGTTTACCGAGCGTCTTGGGCAATCCTGCAGTGAGGCACAGGATGCCGGCCTCCACAATAGCAGCAGCGAAGTCTTTAGGATCCTCTATGGACGAACAACACACACAGGCAGAGAAGGGAAGCTAATCTCAGATGACAATAGTGTGCAGGGACTGAGCTGTTATGTCACTTTTCCATCGTACTGGCTAGAATGCTAATGGCAGACATCCTCTCCGCTCTTCCTCCTGTCCTCCTGCTTACCCCACCCGTCACATCAGTGGGCAGGACTCAACATTTGTCTAATTCCTACGCAGAGGTTAGGACATCGCCGTATTTATAGAAGGATCTAAGTAAGGGTCAGAGGACAGTAATCTGACCTGTTTTGGCTAATATAGCCTACTGCAATCTGGGCTGGAGCTTTAAGTGACTTTTCCAGGTGTGAGATCAATTTCCCAGCATGCATATTCACAAGTAATTGGCTACTGTAAAACCTTAATGCACCATTGAGTTTTCTGGATTGGTGGCAGGGGAATAATTGTCATCAATCACCTTTTGTAAACATCAGCTCAATTATGCAGTAATGTAGCTGGTGTTTAACATAATGAAAGGCCAAGCTTGCTCCCCTGTTGATGAAAAGATCTTTACGGTGAGGCTGCTTTTTAACATGTTGGGGCTGTTAGCTCTCACTGGAGAAACAATGTTCTCACCATGTTGGAAGTGATCGTTTGGTTGATCATATTATTACTGACTACAGAGACCCTGGAAATGCTGTTCACTCACTTTACTCATTATACAGACAAAATGGGCTCAGCCTTTACAAACAAAACACTGGTCTAAACTGAACTATCTTAATAACTATTGGGTGGATTTCAATTACATTTAGTACAGACAGTCATGGTCCCCGGAGGATGGATCCTAATGACCTTGGTGATCCTCTGACTTTTCTTCTAGGTTCAAACATGTGCCCCTCAGGATGAATTGCAATCATTACTGATCCTTTAACATTTCATCTGGGGTCATGAGTAGGTCAGATTGTTCATTTGTCCAATACTTTGGTTAATGACCAACCTTCAATAAGCCACAGCTGTACTTTGTGTTAATTGGCACATGTTAGCATACTAACTAGATGGTGAACGTAAAAAGCAGCATGAAAACACAAAATCGTGAAAACTTCGATGTTAAACATTATACCTGCTGGATGTCAGTATGTTAGCGTTGTCATTGTCAGCATTTTAGTATAATTACGTTAGCATTTAGTGCCTAAGTACAGCCTCACGAAGCTACATGCTACTTGGTTGTAGATACAATTCAATGTGTTTGAATCACAATCACAAGATAAGATAAGATAAGATATACTTTATTAATCCCACAACGGGGAAATTTACTTGCTACAGCAGCAGAAGGAGGGAAAAAAAACACAGACTACATATTTACAGAAAAATTTACAGATAAAAAAAAAAAAAAAAAAAAAAAAAAAAAAAACAATTACAGATTTACAGAAACTATAAAAAACAGGTATGTACAAGAGACTACAACATGATCAAGTGCAGGTGTTGTAAAGTCTCACAGCAGCAGGGATGAAAGACCTGCGGAACCTCTCCTTCTTACACCGTGGATGTAACAGTCTGCTGCTGAAGGAGCTGCTCAGAGACCCCACAGTGTCGTGTAGGGGGTGAGAGGTGTTGTCCATGATGGATGTCAGCTTTGCTAACATCCTCCTCTCACCCACCTCCTCTGTGGAGTCCAGAGGACAGTCCAGGACAGAGCTCGCTCTTCTAATCAGTCTGTTGAGTCTGCTCCTGTCCCTGTCCGTGCTGCCCCCTCTCCAGCAGACCACAGCATAAAAGATGGCTGAGGCCACCACAGAGTCATAGAAAGTCTTAAGGAGAGCTCTGCATACTCCGAAGGACCTCAGCCTCCTCAGCAGGTGGAGACGGCTCTGGCCCTTCTTGTACAGAGCATGGGTGTTATCAGTCCAGTCCAGTTTATTGTTCAGGTGAACACCCAGGAATTTGTAGCTCTGCTCTACAAATGTACATTAATTTAAATTAAACTAAAGGAATCCAATGTAAATACACATTTATTCCCCAAATCCGTGGCGTGCAATATTTCAAACCTAAGCAATGATGTTCTTAGTATATTTGCTAGAAATGTTTTATTAAACAATTTATTATTAAAAATGTGTCTGTGAATATTCTCATTCATCCAGGTCATAGTTATCTCAAGTAGATTAAATCGATCGCAACTGGACTTGGTTATTTGTCTTTGAAGACGTTTCACCTCTCATCCAAGAGGCTTCATCAGTTCATGCTCGCTTGACTAGGCTGGGACTAGTCCAACTAGCTGGTGTAGAAACCCAGGTATTTAACCTCTGTGGAGGCAGTCACATGGCCAGTGATGTCATTGGCTCATTAACACTCCATGTGCCCAACGACAGTCGTTTAGTGCAAATGTGCAATTTCAAATTGCTTTACAAAAACTGAAAAAAAGTGATTTTTAACTCAACAGAAGGAGAGATGAATCCGATTGCTGCCGTCCTTCATCCTCCATGAGTCCGTTTGTCAGATGAGAGGCTGAGATTCAGACCCATTATTCACCATCGTCCACGGCTCTTCGTCTTTCCCATCATGTTGTACAGCATAGCTGTTCCTAGCGAGCACTGTGGGAACTGAGTGGAGGTTAAACTCCATTATTACTTGTGTTTACAGATAGTAAAGAGTGCACCGAGGCACTCAACATAACGTCTGCGAGACACATCAGTCCTGCACAATGCTAATCTTTACGAATGGAGTCACTGTATTCTCAGAGGTGTCTAGTCATTATAAAGTATTAAGAGCATTGTTGTGTTTTAATACCATGACGTTGAGGATTGATTTTCTTATTCAAGCTTCCTGACCTGTACTTATGACATTTTACACATATTGCACAACTGCACTCGTCTTGTTGTCCCACTAATTACAGGGTGAGCAATGATGATGCAAAGATAACATCTCCCAAGTACAGGTTATCATCATGTAATTACATCCATTATGCTGCCAAAACAATGAAACAAAAGTAAACAAGCAAATTTTAAAATGTCAAGTAAAAAAGCAGCGAGTGGCACAGAGCAGCACACTTCATCACAGTGAGTGTGTGTTCGGCTCTGAGCACACACACACAAACACAATGTCTGAAATGAGTTTTGTTATGGGGCTTCTACCTCTTGCTGTGAGGTGCTTTTTTCATCTAACACCCTTTCACCAAATGTCAATCCGCAAATAAGCCCCCCAGAGAAGAGCCTGATTAGTTTACAAATTCTCTTTATAAAGGGTGGGCGGCAAGAAGATGCTAAATGTGGGTAAATAAAGAGTTATAGGCCTTTAAATGGTCGCCACCTCACACAATACTAATCATTTTAAATCCTGCAAACACACAGATGCAGACAAAGACACACAAATACACAACCACTATCTGCATGATAGTTGTCTTATTTCTGGTTTGCTTTTTACACAAAAACATAGACTCTGAATGCTTGGCATGTTATCACTCGCCAATCACAATATGAATAGAGACAAAACGAGTAGAGGAAATATGTTAACAATCATCTGCAGTACAAATCATCTCGAGATAAAGACACACACTGACCAGAGAGTCTCTACAAGCGTCTGGTAGGTGGACAGCATTCCTGCTTTGGCTTTTGAACTTTCTATGCTTCGGGCCTTTTTTTGCCTCTCCAAGGCTACAATTGTTCCAGTGTGGTCTTCAACAATGACTTGGGTGTGTACGCAACGTGTCTGCAGCTCCACGCTCCTCTGAGTCTTGTTTTGCCATCTGAACAGGCCTATACGACACACCCCACATCTCTAACGCTGTCTCAGAGAAGGCAGGAGACATGAGCCACAGAGCTGTGTGAGAAAACCAAGACATCTGCAACGCTTGACTACCGAAGGGCAATTCAATCCAAATAGAAACATATCATTCATGACAGCTAACTGGAAAAAATACAGTTTTATGTGAGCTGAGGCAGAAATCAAAGACAAAACTGAACAAACAAGTTGTTGAATCTATATTTATGCTTGAATTAATGCACAGTGCAATTATTACACATTTTCCCTGCGTTAAGCACAGCTTCAGGCTTTAATTAAACTTCTGGACGAGTAATGACCCAATTACCTCCACTCAACATGTCCACATAGGACAGCCAGTCACCGGGTTCAACCCCACAGGTGTCCAGAGTGCGAGCCCAGAAACATCAAAAGACATCTTTTATGGTCTTTTTTATGGTCTACTTGCTTTGCCTATTCTATTTACCCGTGATGTCTTTCTCAATGCTAAACGAAGCATCCTCTAACGATCTATTGCATGACCAGCTATGCAGATGGACACTTTGTACAGGCCTTTGCTTTCACAAATGTAGAAAGATTAGATATAATTGCCTTGTCATTATATGAAATAACATTTATTTCTGCATAATCTTTGAACACTTTTTCCATATAAGATGTATGAAGTATTCAGTCAGTCTCTTTCAGGACACGTAACAGCACATTCTAGCAAAAATAAGAATGGTGTGGTTAAGAAAGAGGAGCAAAAGTATATATTATGTGACTAATTGCAAGTTTCAGGCAGAGGCAACCATTTCCCATGGAGACCTATGAGAACTCATTTTGAGCATGGCCAGTTTTGTGTGGATTTCTTGCAAAAGTACCTTCTTTTATTACATGTTTATGGCATAATTATGTGGTATTAAAGTGGCATGTGCAAAATACATAGTATACATAGTAAGTATATAAATTGCATGTTATACATAGCATTATGTGATTCCTATGCTGCAGGTTTTGCTTATATGCAATAATACAGAGTTTTGCTTTGTTTTTTAACCCACCACTGCTCCAGGTGCATTCACTGATTAGTTCCTCCTCTCCCCGGCTGACATTGTGCTAATCAGTGTACTAATGAGTTTGGCTGGAATGCAAACCTGCAGACTCACGAGCCTACTCGGCATATGGTTGCACATCCTGGCTCCAGACAGGAATGAATAGCCACTTTTTACAAACCGACTGAGCTAACCACCAGAAAAACAATGCACATCCGATTGTTTATAGCATCTAATTTGTGTCCAAGGCTCAGGCTGTGCTGTCCATCCTGAACCTCCACCTCCGGGCTATGTGCACAGTCTGAGACTACCCTCCCCCCTGCTGCATCCACTCCTTGTGCTAAGTTCCTGGAAGACCACAGGAGTAATCAATGAGTCATGTGTCCTGATTACAACCAACTCCCTATGGGGCATCTTCAAAGGGCTCCAGAGGAGATGGAGAAAGGGCGCAGCATTGCCCTCCATGGGGTAATTACAGGTTGGGGCTCCATAGTTTCTACTCCTTTTCTGTGGAGAGTATGTCAAGCTTAAAGACAGACCAGTTAACAATTCAGCCAGTCCTGTTAGCGCAGTGGGAGGCTCTTACAACAACTGATCACTGACTGGTGGTGCATGCCATCAAGAATTATACATACAAATACACCCTCATGCACACACAAAAACATTATGCTCAAGCACAGTGTTTGCTAGTGAGAGTAACAGATGAGGAGAAAACTGACAAAAACAAACGATACTTCAGAGAAACACAAGGAGACATTTTTGTGTTTTGCAGCTGAGTACACGTCTGTCTATTCCAGGAAAACGAGCCAAGTGTTTGAGTGTTTAAAAGGGTTGTAAAAGTAGACAAACACACTTAAACACTGTCTGGCAACCTTTAGGGCTTTTCTCTCCACATCTTCCACCTACAGCTTCACTAGCTGCACATATGTTGTTTTCTGTATGCATGTATATTTTTTACTCAAATCACATTTTTACACATTTTTATTAAATTCATTGATACAGGTTTGAATAAAAGCCAGCAGTATGAGTTTTACACACAGCAAACCTCATGATATCATGTATGTATATTTTCTATTATTATATAAATATTGTTGTAAATGTTAGCACTGAAACGCTGAATTATAATTACTGTTATTACAGTTTGATCGCTAGTTGCATAACTGGATCCAATGTTGTGCATCTTTTGTCTATTTAGATGTGATCCTTTATCATTATGAGTATGAAAGGTGGTGGATTTGTGCTTGAAATGATGACTGCATGGAAAGTTAACCAGGAGTGGTAGCATGGAGACTGTGTGGCTGCTGGTGTCTTTGGGTTAAGACTCCAGTAAGTCCTGTCTGCACGATAGCAAACAGAGAGAGGTGATCAGAGACAAAACAGTCATTAGCTTCCTGTAATGAGGGAGAATAATATAGCAACAGTGTGTGTATGTACATGTGTGTGCGTGTGTTTGCGTGTAACCTGTGTTATGGATGTCAGTCAGGGGATTCCCATGTAGGTCCTGCAGGTCTTTTGAATGACCCCCCCCCCCTTCCAGGTGCTGTTTGTTTCTTCATAATGTCAGAAATAGATGAAGTTGTTCTGCTGTAATCAGGCATGAATGTATAATAAATGAATGAATATGTAGATATTTTTATTGTTATTTCATTATCCTGAGTTATTTCACACTGTAATTTTTTATGTAATAAATATTACTTAAATGTTTCATCCAAAAACATAGAAGAAGAAAAAAATACTGATCTTTGCAACCTCATCATCAATAAATCAACCACACTGGATTTTGTGCTGTTGAAACAATTCTGAGGTTGAATATATTTATATGCAATGCACACAGTGTCACTTCATTTCACACAAGCAAGAGGAAACCGTTATCCGTTACTGCCCTCTTGTGGACAAAAGGAGCAGCGAAAAAATATCGAAAAAACAAAATAAATAAACCTAAAACAAACACACACAAAAAAAGAAAAAATGGGATGCAGCTGATTATTATATACGTGGATGTAATCAGGTTTATGTAGGCCTTTAGGTTTTTAAAATATAAATAAATGTATTTGTTCTAGTATCACCAGTTAGTTGTGTCTATTTTTACTTTGCATTGATTCTAATCATATTTATTTGGATTCCTTGACATCTAAAAAATACACCTGACAGAAAAGTGAGATTTTTACCTCAAAAAACACTTTTGCTAATAACTTTCTTTGGGATCTTCAAACGAGATTCCTTTTTTATAAAATAAAAAAAAAAATAAAAAAAAGACAATCTAACTGAGCATGTGCAGAGTAAGTGTCATCACCGTAGCTTGTTTCTGATTGGAGGAATTCAAGATATTACAACTGTCCCATGCTATATATCTACTCTCACTTTTTATTACTTTGGAAATAAACTATTGATTGGATTCACTGAACATGACAGGAATCTCTGCTCTATTTTATTAACTTATTTACTATTTTGACCAAATTTTATATTCACAAATCCAAACTCACAAGCAAAAAGCTTTTCTGAGCTAAATACATCAATTAAATATCTGAATTTGCTAAATCACAAGCTGGTAACATGTATAACCACTTGTAAGCTTTACAAGATATGTATTACACATTTTAAATGTTTAATTACAACCTTTAGTCCCTCTGGTGTGTTAGTGATTGTAGACTCAAGTTGTATACATAACGAGCTGTATGCTCGTTGTATAGTTGTTTCAATAAAGCTGTTTAAAAAAAACCTCTCCTAGTCGTGTACATAGACATATATATACATGTACATATATACATGTATATATATATGTCTATAGTCGTGTATACCAGTTGTCATCCTGATATGTCTGACTGCACATGAAGGCAGCATCACACCCTAAATTTTCCGAACATCCGGGAACCTTTCCGGGCTAAAGCAGTGTGGAAAGTAGGAGAGGAGAGCGGCGGAGAGGCGGACTGATGACAGCTGTCAGTGCGGACAAAAACACTACTAATCTCTGAAGAGAAGCTGAATGGCTGCCCCCTAAAAGCACCAGGGGAAAAGGGACAACATCTGTGGAGTGTCGCGGGTCATTTAAAGGTGTCGTGAAGGTAACTTTATATGTATATTTGAGGCAGGATCAGCTGCCAGGTCGCCTTCACTGTCTCTTAGCCGCATTGCTAACTGTCCAGCTAGCCTCGGCTCCCGGTGATTGTCTTTGGTTCACTGCTGTGGAGACGACATGTCTGGGTGGTTTTTATAAAGCAGAGGGTTCAGTGGGAGCGGAGTAAAAATACTTTTTATCGGGTAACTTTTTAGTAAGTAATACGAGAGGACAAAATCCCAGAATCCCGGTTAGCATCCCAATGAGCTGGCTAGCGTAACCTTTCCGTTAACGTAGGAGAATTAGCAAGCTAACGCTAACAGGACAGTTCACATGAGAAACGTTAATGTTGTCTTCACTAAGCTAGTTAATTGTCCATAATATCTAATATAGGGACACTAATGTTTAACTAGTGGGTGGAAACGTTGATGTTTCAGCCGTTTGGCAGATGAACGTTAACGCTTTAGAAGTTCAATAATTATATTAAATTATTGATGTTTATTGATTAATATTAAATTATTGGTCATCGTTCACGTGTGATTCAGCAGGTTTAGACCATTGAAGGAAGCCAGCAGTCGTATCTGTGATCAAGGCGTTTTCTCCGCCGGTCTGTACCAGCTGCTCCTTTTGTCTGTGTGATCTGTTAACTTTGAAATAGTCTGGATGCTCATCACAACACACATGAACGCGTCATTATCATTCTCTGTATATGATGTTATGTTTATATAGGGATTCATACACTTACTGTGGTCCTGCATGTCACATTACAAGCTGGTTCATGTCAGCCACAACTGTTTATCCAAAGTCCCTGTTGGTGCCATGAATGAGTGAGGGTGTGTTTTTGGAGGAATGGGAGTTGGAGATGGGGAGTGTGTTAGTGAAAAATGAAATCCAGGCTGTGTTTACGCACAAACAAGCTGCTGTAGCGTTGAATTCTTTGCTTCTTTTCCTCCAGGTGTTTGCCTACAGTCTTGTGTGTTTTCTACGCCTTGCACATAATTGGTGGAGCTACAGTTGCAGGAGTCGACATGGGGACACAAGGCTCTGGTAGGAAGCGCGCCCCCCTGAAAGATCGATTCTCAGCGGAGGATGAGGCCTTGAGCAGCATCGCCCGGGAGGTAAATTCATCCATCACAACCTGAGCTCTCTTCTTTTTACATTGTTTGTTTCATCCATTGCTTAATCGATGCTGATGTGATTTTTATCCAGCTCATTTTTTGTGTTCATCCTCATCGAGTATAATGGGCTCTTCAAGCACAGGTAGAAGATTGATAAAACATTTTGATTAAATTAGTTTGATAGTGTCCCAAATGTCTTTTAGTTGCATTTTTTAATTTATTTGACCTTCATGCCTTTATGAAATTGACTTAGACAGACTTGAATACATAGACGGGAGGGATCAAACTTTATTTGAACTCAGTTAGTGTCAGTTTGACGGTTTTCCAAAGCTATACTTGTATTTTTCAATGTCTGTTATCTGTCAGTATTGAGGACAGGTTTAAATTCAACAGATTGGTAATTTATGCATCATGTGTTACACTTCAGGCCAGTGTCTGTTTAGTCAGTTTGTTTAGTCAAACCGAGACAGAAAGGTGTACTTAATCTATTACGCAACCAGTTTTGTTGATTTGAAGTGTGGTGGTCAAAGTTGTGTCAGCAAGTGGGCTTTTAGAGTTTATGCTGATATGTGGACATTCAGGTTCTGCTAGATTTGAGTGGAGACAGCTGGTTTGGACCACAGAGAGGCTGATTTGACTTGTAGTGTTTTGGTTTTGGGGGAAACACTCGCGGAGGAGGGAAGCTGCTTGGCGACTTGTACCGACTTGTCCTGGGATTATTTCATTTTGTTCCACTGCAGGGCTGCCATTCCTCTGCCTGTTTTCAGAACAGTGTGACAAAAAATATGAAAAGCAAAGATCCTACATTGTAGTTAAAACGTTCTCGTGTTTCTCATGATTTCTTGCTTTGACAGGTAGGGATTAAGTCCCGGATAAATCAGTTTTTCATAAACATTTGCCTTTTTTTTTAAGAACAGTTTTCCTGTGCTGTTTGAAAGCTGTGCAGTGCCTCATTCTTGGGCACTAAGCACAAGGCTCCATTTGCTCTTTATAGTCATGCAGGCTGATCATAGAAACATGAGTCATCTGACCCTCCCAGTCAGGTCCTAAATCTGAATGTCTTTGTGGAGCAAAGCAGAGATTAGATCGACCGTGCAGGAGTTCAGGGGGTCGGTGTTTAACGTGTTGCACATCGCAACTCCTCCTAAACAGATCTTCATATCAGCGGCTTCTGCCTCATGTTGTCTGTGCACGTTTAAGAGGTCTTCGGCCTGCCTGTGCTTGGCACGGATCACTGCTGAGAATGACTGAGAGTGAATTTGAGCCTGCACCGTCACCAGCCGACTTCTGCGGCCTCTTACATTACTGTGCAGTCAGTCCTTTTCAATACCAGCTAACAAATCTGATGGTGGCCAAGTGTTAGAATTAGATCATGTCATACCCGTTGTCCCTCAGATTAGGATCTAAGGGAGCTAGTGGTACTTGAACAAGGCAATCATTGACTTTGTGTGTGTGTGTGTGTGTGTGTGTGTGTGTGTGTGCGTGTGCGTGTGCGTGTGCGTGTGTTTCTGTGGAAGCTGTGGTTCATAGTTCATTTGATTTTAATGTGTGATATCAACCAGTCATTGTTCCTGTGGATTTCTTACTCACCTCTGTGTACTATACTCAGAGGTGACTGTCCTGCCTTTGTGTGTTTTTCATCTATAAATCAATTATTGATATTATATTATTCATACCTTTCTATCTTGCAATTCTTATTCCCAAAGTCCAAACTGCAGAATAATTTTCAAACTATGATGAAATCTATTGAGTCCAGATTATCTGTGTGCAAACGTTTTTATCTGCATGCTTTTAATTTATTGTTGAACTTTGTGTTGCTGCTGTTCTTGGTCGCGTCTCCTCTCTTGTAAAAGAGATCTTGGATCTCAGTGAGACAAAGCTGGTTAAATAAAAAAATAATGGAAAATGTCACACTAGCTTTTTCCATGTAGGGTCAAGAGAACAAAGCACACATTAACGTGTCGATAACTGACGGAGAGGCCGCGGCTGCAGGGTCAGTTTGACGGTGCCTGTTGTCAATTAGCTTGCATGTTTTTGTCTTATCTTGTAAAAAATACCACCTGAAGTGCAGTTTTAATGCGACACAGACTGAAACGTGATTTATTTGCATAGCTAGAACATTTATCTATGTGACTATTAGTGTTTCTCAACAAATCTACAGATTTTTAGGATCCATGTTTGCTCGGTATTAACTGAATATTAATATATGTTTAGTAAGCTGCCCACAACATACAGTTCAATTATATTGTGATTAATGCTAAATAAAGCTTTTTTATTTTAATGTTTGCAGCCTGTTAGTTCTCTTTAAGTTTTAATATTGCAATATTGTGTTTTTATTACTTTCAGTATTCAGTTTCCCAGAAGCCAGATGTCTTAACAAAACTTTTACTATCAATAACAAAGTATTTTAGGAATATAATACTATAATTTCAGCCCCAGTTGGTTTATTACTTTTATTTAATGCTACAACACATTTCAGTGTGTGAGTGTCTCAGGTGATGTCATGGCTGATAGCTGGATCTTCCTGCCCATCTTACTGCTGGAGGTGTGTTAGTTGGTGAACGTCTGCTGCTCAGGTTACCCTGCCAGTCTCATGATGTGGCTGTTGGACAGGCTATAGATAGGACGGCCACAGAGAGCTCAGCTGTGCTGCTGTGCAGAGCGGGTCATACTGTCAGACAGCCCAACAGGTGCAGAGCTCAGAGCGCAGGGCCAGCCGTCTTTGGTCTGATGCTTTATTTCCTTCTGCTCCTTGTAAAAAAAGACATTAGGCTGCAGAATCACACAGAGCAGTTACACAGTATGGTGCTGAAACACACGACTTTCTTCAGTTAATAATCAAGTTTTAAAAAAACAAATCATTTGTTGACGTTTATTATTAAGATTATTTACACAGGAAAAAAAACTACATGTGATTGAATATTTAATAATTCACATTTATGGGTGATGATTAAGGTTTTATTTAATGATCATTATTGATTATCACTCATACACAGACTGTATGTCATGTCTCATTTAATATCGTCATCTTATCATTATAAAACAAGATGGTTATATTGCTCCCACTAACTAAAACAACTGAATACAGATCAGTTCATTCTACTGCTAAACTCTGACTTCTTCTCTATATTAAATACATTTTCCTTTTCCATTGCACTAGATGTGCAGGTAGAGACGAGCTGGGTTTGTGTTGTTAAACAGTGTTTGTTCACTGCTGTCATTGAAACAGGAATAGCTTTTACCCACAGGCCTGCTCTGGCACTGCAGATAAGACATTGCTGGAATGCTGACAGTGTTTGTCTGCAGTGAGATACTCTACGTTACACACAGTACTTGTGAACTCTTATTTTCAGATAACAGGCCGGGCCGTTCTGTGTTGGTGGGATGTTTAGTTTCAGGCATGTATGATGTTTAATTGGAAGGATAGTCCAACACCTGTGTGGCTCCTCGAGGTTGTGTAGCAGCCTGAAATTAGCTCCTTCATATTCTGACTCAGCTGGAGGAAAATGTGATGACTTTTCTCCCCCACAGGAGAGTTTATTGAACGTAGTTTGGCTTAGCACACTGTTATAACTCGCTTTCTCTTGATGCTGTACTGTCCACTAGTTTGTTTGTGCACTACTGGAATCTCCCCTGTGATGTGTTAAAATTAGCCCTCCAGAAACTGATGGTTCACACATGTTGGTGATGAGGCATCCTGGACTATAAAACTGTGACGTACTGAGCAAACTGGTCAGCTGTACAGTGGAGGTTACTGGAGGTTATTCATTATTCTCATTCTGTACTTTGTTGATCTCTAAACCACTTTGTTGGCATCTTTTTTTATAATCTATAATCTATAATAATGTTATTAAACTATCCTAAACATTAGAATAGCATCAGGTAACAACCAAACCTGTTCCAGTGTAAACTATGCAAATCTTTCTATTAAATAAACCAGTGTTCACATTTTCTTTTTTTATAAGCATGTCATTGTTATTTTGTTTTACTTTAAACTTTTTTTGTTGGGTACGTCTATAGATAAAAGCACCTTTTTTACATGTGTGTTCATGTTGTGTTTGCAGGCGGAGGCCAGGCTGGCAGCGAAGAGGGCGGCTCGGGCGGAGGCAAGGGATATTCGAATGAGGGAACTTGAACGGCAGCAGAAAGAGGTATATAACACAAAATGGAGCCCACTGACCATCATTCAACCCAACAAGTGAGCCAGTATGAGGCGCCGTAACCGCTGCTGCTCACAGTACAGACCTGTGGACTGAACTTTATTTGTTGTACACCCAGAGACAGAAAACTGAAAGTGCTGCATGTCCACAGATGAAACCAACATGTCTATCCTTGAAGTAGATGTCACCCAGTTTTCACGTTGCAGCAGTTTTGAATAAAGTATGATTGTATGTTTTTCCTGGCACTTCCTCCCTCCGTCCAGCTTTCTTACCACTCATCTAGCAGCAGTGGCAGCAGAAAATGGGGTCAGATCCACCAGTGGATGGTAGGCAAACGAGACGGAGAGTGTTGCAGCACTCCCGCTCCACTAACACAGCCTGTCGTGTGGGATTGAGCCCCAGTCAAGCCTGACCAGTTAGCTACACTTGACTCACTGTGCCTCACTGTGGAAATATGCCTCAGCAGTGTATTTGCTTTGGAGACAGTGTAATCTGTGACTGTGTGTATTTGTGGAGCTGCTTTGGCCTTTGACTTTATTTAGCATGGGTGAGTCTGTATGTAAGAAGGTGGTTTGGATGTTTAGCTAAACTCCTCCAACCTCAAGCTGCTTCAGATGTGATGGATTTTTTTACATTTGCATGGGTTTAATCTTGAAGTGTGTTGTTGTATCAACATAGTAGAGAGAACCAGAGTTTAAGTTTGTGTGTGTTTTTCCATTTGCCTTTTTAGAAAGACGGATGAGACAAAAATGTGCAATGTATTAGCTGTTCTTGTATATCATTAGTCTTGCTGCTGTACTCAAAAGGGATAACAACATATTTGTGAATGTTTATGACATGCATTTGGTTATAAACATGACAGAAGGTTTATTTTGCATGGTTTGGGCTTTGCATAGAAACTGTTGAGCATTGCCATGACCTTTCCTCTCAGTCTATGATCCTTACCAACTTTCCTTCCTGACTCCAGGCTGACGCAGAGAAAGCCAGATCCTCTAGTAGTAGTAGATCCAGCAGCCGTCACCACCGGGTCTGTATCTCCCTCACACACACTCCCTTTTTGTCTGCCTGTATTTCCTTTCTTCTTTCTCTTTTAATCCTGCAGTTAATCTCTCATCACCCATGTTCCTCCCTGTCTGCTTTTCTGTTGTGACTCCATGTTTCCACATCAGCAGGGGCTGGATGATGATGTCATGTCAGTGCGCAGCTACAGGGTGCGTACATATTACACCTCTGCCAGTATTAATACACACACCGATGTGTGAAGGCCATTGTTCCTGTTAGGAAAGCACTTTTACATTAATTTCTTGGGTGGTGTTCAAGATAATTTAGTTGTGCTAGAGAAGATTTGTCCTAATGTTTGGCTCTCTTTGTCTTGTATTTGAAGTCAACCTCATCAGCTATACGTGACTTGGGCTCTAACAAGAGTCGACCCAGTTCCCGTAGAAAAGACGCTTTGGTGCGTTGTGTGTGTGTGTGTGTGTGTGTGTGTGTGTGTGTGTGTGTGTGTGTGTGTGTGTGTGTGGAAACACATTTTTGTGTGGGGTTTGGCAACAGGTTGAATACCTGAATTCTCAGCATGTGAGCAACGTTTAGCTCTGACTGACTGCATCGTCCTAAGCAGAACTAACTCATTTTAATAGTAAACCACCGTGTGAACATGGTGTATTATCTACTTTCCTTCAGCCTGTCTGGTCTACTCATGCTGTACTTATAGCCTTGACACATCACACATTAATTTAAACATGGAAGGAGACGGATATCTGTATTTCCGTCCTTTCCTTGTTGTTTCATTGTTGAATGTCTGTGATTGTGATGGACTGACATCTAAACCTGGTGTGAGATTGTTTCAGCTACTAAATTCCACTGTCACTGTGCTGGAGATGCATTTACAACACACTGATGGATTAACATTTATCCAGCGGAAATCAGCCAGAATATACAGTCAAACAACAACGTGGACACAGACAAACAGAGGACACTGTCTTTAACTGTTGTTCAGCAGGCTTATGATGGACAAACAAAGCTTTAGTGTTCTTTATTAAAAGACATTTCAGAGCACCAATAGTGCACCTGTTGATACAGAAATGCTAAACCTGCTGATATTTAGTTAATAACGTCACACATCTGTCTTAATGTTTGGTGGTTTCATATGTAGAAAATGCATGTTTGTCTTGATCAGTTGCTGTGTTGGTTGATGTAACAGACTAACCAGCTTCTCTCAGCTGTTTCTCATCACATTTCTTGTGACTCCTGTTCTCTCTTCAGTCCGACGGCCTTTCCACTATCTCCAGCCTCAAGACTTCCCGCTCCACTGTATGTACCTGTGTGTTGATCCTCCATTTATCACCGCCTTATGCTTTTCCTCCAGTGGTTTTGTCTCATTTGAGTTGTTTTTTCTGGACTGAACAGAGTTCTGTGTACAATGACCTGCACGGCCATAAAAAGGCTTCATCCAGCTCCAAGAAGGACCTGCTGGTCAGTGTTTTCCTTTAGTGTTGCTGCAGCCTCAAGCATGGAGGCAGTACAGACTAACGTTAATGAGTCACTGGTTATTGCCTTGTGAGGTGCAGATATTGAATGTATCTGAAACAGATTTCTGTTGGTGTTTGAGGTCATATTTTGTTACTATCCCTCCAGACTGGACTGTACCATGATAAAAGGAATTACACCAGCCTAACGAAGACCAAACCACCACCTCCTCTCTCCACCTCCACCTATCGGGTCCGTCCTCCTCTCAGTGCTATGTAACATTTAGCCCTTTACACCCCTCAGTGAACTAAAACCAGACATTTACATGCCAACATAGTTGTTGCATAACTGCAATAACAGATACTGTTTGTGTGTCATAAAAACATCAAAGAGAAACATGCCACGTCTTCCTGAGTTTGCTCAGTTGTAGAATGATTGTTGTACAAAGACACAGCTGTGCTTTCAGCTGATATGATTGTTTGAATTTATGTAAATTACTTGCTGAGTGATAAAGATGCTGCTGCACCAGCATTAAAACAGTCGACAGGGACAATGTCACCTCACTTCACTTCTCTTCTCAACACTTTTTATTACAAGGCCAGCAAAACATTCATCCTGTTTCCACACACTTCAGCTCTTTAGTGTCTCTCCACCTTCCTGCTCCAGCTTTCCTCTGTCCTCTAAACTGACATTTCCCTGCTCCCGTCCTCTCCGACAGGCCAGCACTTCCTCGTCCTCCACCGCCGGCTCAGGGCTGCCTCGCAGCTACAGCATGGTCAGTTTCTGTCCACTGGGTGCATGCCTTTAGTTACCTTCAGGAGTAGACATTCACCCTCTCTGATAGGATGCCCAGGGCTGCTTATATTTAGCTCCTGGACTATCTGAGCACTTGGCAGGGACCAGAGGTTTGGGCTTTAGTTAGATAAGGCTGGCGAGAGTTTGTGTGAAGCCAAAGCTTTTGTTGCAGAGCACAGAAACAAAAACTGTCTTTCTGTTTAGCGCATGATCCAAAGAAGGTCCTTCTCCTCAACCTACTTAGTTACTGCATCTTAGATTTATGCTCTCTTGTGTTTTGCTGAGTCCTGAATTGTCTCCCTTGGTGCCCTCCAGGCCTCTATTTATGACGACACGGGCCACAGTTCAAGAGCTGTAAGTCTTCTGAATGTTTTTCAATGAGCGTTTCAGCATTTTTACCACCTCAGCCCACTGGTGCCTGTGACCTGAGGTCTGTCTTGATCCCGTGTCATGTCCTCCTTCCCATCCACAGCCCTCTGAATACAGCTGGTACTCCTCTGGAGCCAGCTCCACTCGCAGCAGCCCTGCGGTGAGCGCCCTAAACCCACTGCCACCCTGCATGATGTCAGCTAATAACACACAGAAGAAGCCCACTGCTAACAAGCCCCTCACCCCCCCCAAGCAGCAGGCCTCTGTCCTGCTCGGGACTGTTGATCACACACTGGCTTGATTTAGGGAACAGCATCAACCTTTGACATTAAAGTGTGTGAATTCAGAGTTTCTCCTGCAGTGCTGTGAGACGTTTCAACTGGTCTGATTTATTTCCTGTTGGTGCATTTGACAAAATGATCCTAATTGCATGATTGGCATTACTTATAGGGTTACAGTCATTGGAGCGATCCAATCATCTGTAATGTAGAGACTGGTGTGTGTGTGTGTGTCATAGAAAGCCTTGGACATTTAGCCATCCTACTTCACTAAGGTTCTTCATCGTGTGTGTGTGTTCCTCTCAGTCTTCCTCAGATGATGACACTGTCAGCAGCGTGTCCCAGGGGCGTTTCAGCAGAGGCCGCAGGGACAGTGCGGTGAGCCGTAGGGACTGTTTAATGCTGTTTTATGCTGCTCTTTCACTGTAGTCACACTTGTTGATGATGTAGGAATCAACACTTTTTCAGCCGTTGGTTTCACTGTTGCTCTGGTTAAAAGCATGAACTTAATACAGAATATGTAAATTCAAAGTGATTCCTCCTCAATGTTTTCATTCTGTTTGTTCCTCTCTGATGTCTTTTACTTTGTTGGTGCTCTTTTATTCTTTGTTTCTCTTCCTCTTCCTCTGTTCTTCATCCTGTGTATGTGTCGTAAGCAGTCATCCGACTTCTCAGACATTAGTGAGTCAGCTGCTGATTACTTCAGCCGCTCCAACCGAAGGGGCAGCATTGTGTCTGATCTCGATGAGTTGAGCATTCCAGATCTGGACGCTGTAAGTGGCTAAAATCAGCTCACGACAGCGAGCTGGGAGATGCAGCAATGAATCATGAATTATTTTATAACTGATGCATGATTTAACAGTAACGTTTGGTTCTCAAAACTCACGTCACTGCCTGCGTTTTTTTTATTGACAATCTTATAAACAAGGGTCTGATATTATAAAGTGGATTTGGCTGCAGTCAGAAGCAGCATGTGTTGGAACTGGTGGATTATATTTTAGTAAATGGATCTGTGAACATGCAGCACTTATCCCGACTCATAACTCGCAGACTAACTCACTGATTTACAGATAAGACCACGACTCCAAGCATGACCACACAGCAAAACAGTGTCTGTGTCTCATTTAATAATATTTCTACTTTTTCTTTCAGCTGGATGAAAAATGTGACAAGCAGTATACAGATTATAGTCGGGTGAGTGCTCCATTAAATTGCATTTTGCTTCTACTTTATTTCTTCTTCCATAAATCCCCACCAAAAACCAAATGGGTTTCCATCAAGGAGCTGTGGTACCTCGGTTTTAAACTCAGTAGCTACATATAGGGTCCCACAGAGGCCGATTTCCTCAAGAATGTCAGAACAAGGCAGGCAGGGCTATGTGGAGACCACAGTGGAGAGAGACACGCTTGTTTTTTGTGGTCTCGCAATTCTATTTTCTCTGCAAACCATCTGCAACTTTCACTCTGTAACACATAGTGGATAAGAAAATGGGAACAAGCTATATAGTAACTGCAGACCAATGTCTAATTATGCATGACACACATGTTGTACAAACCAACAGGTTAAATCATACACTGACTTATAATATAACCACAACACATGAAGCCTGGTCTGGCTGTGGAGGCTGTTCTATCAGGTTTATAAAGCTACAGCGTGTGATGGTGACAATGCCTCCGCCGGTGGGGTCAGATGATGGTGTTACATGACTGTACTTGTGTGTTTGCAGCCGTCTTCCCGCTGTGCCACCCCGGGCCTCTCGGCAGCCACCCTGGCATCGCTGGGTGGCACCTCGTCACGACGGGGCAGCGCAGACACCGGCAGCGTCTACGACCCTGACACCAGTCTGAGTGAACTTAGGGTGAGACGTTCAGTACACACAGTGGCACCTTCTGTACATTTGACTGAATACAAAGACATGAACAAAGCTTTTATTATTTGCTGAAATGTTTCCATCTGTTCTACCTGCATATGAACCTCGTGCAGCATTGCCTCTGTTTCTGTTCTAAGTCTGCTTAAACAGTTTTTCTTTACGTGTGCACGGGGACGAAGTGAAGCTGTTCCTTATGTGTGGGTGTGCTGGTCATGTGTATGCCAGCTGGTCTGTCTGTCTGTGAGATGGCAGCACGGGTGCTTTGTTTTTTCTCCTTGATAATCCCAACCCCCCCCCCCTCTGATGCCCCAGTTCACCCCAACCATTCCTTCCATCTGCTCTACAGGATATCTATGAACTAAAGGACCAGATTCAGGATGTAGAGGGGCGATACATGCAAGGGCTTAAAGAGCTGAAGGTAGAGGGGCTTGAGCTCGCAGCATGCCTTCTCTTGTCTTCTGGGAGCAGTATGGCATCACTAACCCCCTCTGTACCCCTCCTGTACCTCCTAACACCACAGCCGTGTCTTTGCGTGCTCCCAGTCTGAATTGTGTAATGACCCTTCTTTTGCATGATCTTCCCACACTTCCTGTTTTGATCCAACTCGCTGGTCGTGGCCTGAAATGAAGACACTCCCACAGAAGAAGAGTAACATGCTCCACCTGCTGACAGATAACAGTCATGCTTTTATTGCCACAGAGTTAGATGGACTTCAGCAGCTTCTTCTCTTGGAAAGAACACTTTATGTTTCCTCGATAGTTTACTAACAGACTTGCTGGCTCGTCCTTGGTAGAGTGTGATGCGGCCGACACGCTGCGCCTAGATTACTTTTCATGATCTTGTTTCCTGAGTCACTTGTAGTTCTCTCTTTCAGTTGCCCTTTTTCACACTATTGTTGCCTTGTTTCACTCTTGGAAGTGATTCAATGCATACAGATGCATACAGATTAGTTCCAAATGTCCAAAAAAATCATCAATCTTATGTTTTTAAATCAGGAAAGAGTTTTCAGTGTGTTTGGTTGTGTTACGTGTTCTGCTAAAACACCTGATGCATGTAGGTGAGCTGTGCTTGTGTGTACTCTGCTCATTAACATACACCCGCCTCTATCAGGAGTCACTTGCAGAGGTGGAGGAGAAGTATAAGAAAGCCATGGTATCGAATGCACAGCTGGACAACGACAAAGCCAACCTCATCTATCAGGTGGACACACTAAAGGACGTCATAGAGGAGATGGAGGAAGAAATGTCAGAGATGAAAAGGGGACTGGATGAGAAGTCAAAGGTGAGGACGTGTCCTGAAGCTCATCATCAGAAACATTAATATATTTGTGTGGCTTTAATGTTCTGTGTGTTGTTTCAGGAACTAGAAAGACAAAAGCACACGTGTACAGTCCTGCAGCATAAACACGAAGAACTGAAAGAGGGAATCCGCCAGAGAGATGAGCTTATAGAGGTATGGCTGCCTCAACTTTATGACGACAAACTGTTTGTTCCAGTTGGACCACGTCAGACTGTGTTCTGTTGGTGCCTCCGAGCGTCGGTCGGCTCTGGCCTGCCTCTAGGTCCTCGCTCTCTGTCCTCGTCCTGTCTGTATCTTTCATTCCTTTCTCAACATCATTTTCTTCAGACCTTGTTTTTTTATTTCTGTGCATTTTTACTTGTTTTTCTTCTGCCTTTGTTCCATTTAACTGTTCCTATTGTGCTTTTATTTGTATTGTGTCGTCTCGTTACTGCTCATCACTGCTCCAGGAGAGCCAGCGAATGCAGACTAAGTTAGATGCCCTCACCAGAGAGGTGTTTGACCTGCAGGAAACGATAAACTGGAAGGACAAAAAGATCGGGGTAGGAGGTCCCACACGGGTGCTCTGACAGATTATGAGAGGCAAAGCCTTTACATATTTATTCATCCAGGTTTTGCCTCTCAGGCTGTCTCTGCATGACGGAGACCTTTAGGTCTTAGGCACTAGCACCAACCTGGACCCATCCCATCACAGCTTGGATCTTTGCATGTGTAAATAAGAGTTTTCAGCTTTGATCCTGTAACCTCAGCTAACAGTGGAGGTGTGCTAAAGCTTGCAGTGGACAGTGTGTGACATAAAAATACCAGGATGGAAACAAAAAGAGAATTTTATGCTATTGTTAATGAGTAATCTATATATTCTAGCTTGACATGCATGTTTCACCTGTGATGAAGTCAGATCTGTAATAAAAACCTCCTTACAGACCCTCAGCAGCTCCTTCTCCTCTTAACTTCCCAGTAACATGTTGTTTGAGCCTGCAGCCTTTACCTCATCTGTCTCTCTGTGTGTTGCTTGTTTCTACATCTACATGCATGTTTGTGCATGGACGATGTGCTGTAGCATGTGTTGTGGCATGTCTGTCCAGAGTCTATCCAACTTCTTCTTTCTTGTCTCCTCTCGTCTGTGTGGCCAGGCCCTAGAGAGGCAGAAAGAGTACTTTGATTGCATTAGGAATGAGAGAGATGAGCTCAGAGATGAGCTTGCTGACATCAAGGGGAAGGCCAAAGCAGGAGAGGTAGGTCTTCATACGATCCACAAGACAAAAACGAGCTGAGAGGAATGAGTCACTGGCCAAAAACTACTTTAGTTTCTTTCCTTTGTGTTGGAGGCCAGTTAATACTCTCAAACCTGTTGCTGTGTCGTACTTCTTGTTTTTCTTTCCACTTTAATTTCTTGCCAATGTTTTCACTACTTGCCTGTTGTGAAAAAGTCAAACAATCTGTACTTGGATCATGACTACAATGCACTATATCAAATTACTGCTGGATTTATTGCTCATAGGGGTTATGCATGAAAACACCATTGTGTCTTCACATGGTGCAAAAACAGAAGAACTGCTAAAATGAAAAAGAGCTGTTGTACAAGAAAGATATTATTGCAAACCTGTTCAAACACAACCAGAACATCATTATGAAGGAGATCAAACCTGCCGTCTAATGTCTGTAGCTTCAGGCTTTGATTAGAATAATTATCTCCAAATATCGAGCTGCATCTGTACGTTTGTCAGGAATATTCCTTCATTTCTGGTCCCATTTCAACAGCTACTAACTGTTCAGCATGTTTACAGATCATTGTCATTTACAATAAACTTTTCAAGGTATTTGTTTAACTTTCAGTATCATGGTTCTGAAAAATAAATATCCTGCATACTCTGAACTTTCTGCCAACAGGTCCTCAGTAATCTGTGTTTTATCCCGACAGAAACACGGGCTGGTCATCATCCCAGATGACACACCAAACGGAGATGTCAACCATGAGCCTCTGTCCTCAGGGATCACTGTGGTCTCCCAGGAGGCTGCACAGGTGCTGGAGTCTGCAGGAGAGGGTCCTCTGGGTGAGTCTATGAGCTCTACTCCAGCTTCTTCTCATCCAACACTATAAATGAACTGTTGTGTCGTCTGAATCTTGCAGTAAAATGTGTTTTCCTGCTGTTTTGTAGATGTCAGGCTACGGAAGTTGGCAGAAGAGAAGGATGAGCTGTTGGCTCAGATCAGGAAGCTGAAGAATCAGATGGAGGAGGAGCGACAGAAACACTCAAAGATGGACAGCGTGTACACAGACGGGGAGAGGATGGAGAACGGTACAGACCTCCACCTCATTGAGATGCAGAGTAAGTTGGCATCTACACATATGTGAAATGATCTCTTTAACATTTTTGTCTGTATTCACAAAGTCACCGATATCTGGTTTCCTCTTCAGGAGATGCCAACAGACAGATTAGTGAATATAAGTTCAAGCTTTCTAAGGCAGAACAGGAAATGGGTACAATGGAACAAAATGTAAGTTAAAGAGAGAAAAATGTAATATCATAAAATTATAGAAATATGATACAGAGTCAGTCTGAGAGCACCAAGTCACCAGTTTGTTCTCCTTTTGTGTTCATTTCAGATTAGCAGACTTGAAGGGCAAGTGTCCAGGTACAAGGCATCAGCAGACACCTCAGAGAAGATAGAAGATGAACTAAAAGCAGAAAAACGGAAACTTCAAAGAGAGGTAAAGATGCAGACGAAGCTCTAAGTTACAGTGTGAACGACGAGCAGGCTGGATGTAACATCTGCCCTCTTCTCCCCACACAGCTGCGCACGGCTCTAGACAAGATCGAGGAGATGGAGATGACCAACAACCACCTAGTAAAGCGCCTTGAAAAGATGAAGGCCAACAGAAACGCCCTTCTGTCGCAGCAGTGAGGCAGCGTCACCACAGAAGCCCTTAAACTCGCACCTCAGACCTCTGACTGCCATATTGTGTCTGGAGCACATTTCCTTTTTCAGCTGTAACACTTTAAGATTTGTAGCTAACCAAAAACACTCACAAAACCCGTAGCACAGGCAAAAAAAACGAACCTTTTCTCTTTTTTTTACTGGAGGTTGCTTTCGTCAGTGTTTTTGGAGGAATGACTCGGAAACTTAACTCATAAAACTCTAAAGTTGCTGGGAGATACATCTGAAGACATTTCTCAAGTAACTACTTAATTTTTCAGAGCTTTGTATGACATCATGTTATCCAACGAGACTTTATTTCTCTCTGGCTGGGTGCTTGGCTGTATTTTGTTGTTGTTTTTTGTTTTTGATAAGTTGCATGAATGAGTATAATGATGCTTTTAAACTATTCAACCCTTCACGGCTGCTCCAGCCCCGCACCTTCCCAGCTTCCCTCACACAGTGAAGTGCCTTTTCACACTAGGAGACTGGGGATGTGCACCGCTCAACAAAACAATAATCGTTTTAACAGGTACAGAATGATGTATTTAAAAAGGTGCAGTCATTATTGGAAAATATGTAGAACCAACTGTGTCTGCTGCGGTTTCATTGAAACTTTTCAAATATTTAAAAGATTTCTTGAAAATAAATGTGTAATTTACAGAGCTGTGTATGCAATGTGTATCTTTCCATGTTTTGTAAAGTTTATACCCAGTGATATTTCAGAATATTTAATCTGTTTTGTGGCAGTTTTAAATCGAGGCGACCGTATTTTATTTCATATTTGTTTCTTTTTATCCTCAAGTCTGAGTTATTCTGGAATAAAGAGACATACAGAGTATATATCATGCAAATACAGTTGTACAGGTTCCCTTCACTCGTGAAGGAGCCATAGAATAAAATTTTCCAGGCTTATACAGGCGTTACAAATCTGTAATTGTGCATGAGGTATTTTGGAAACACTGGTGCACGAGTTAATATCCTTCACGCTGAGCTCTGATCCCCCGGCTCTGCTCGCACATCTCACGCTGACAGGGGAAATGTAGCTGTAATAAAAGTTAAGCCGAGTGCGCTGCCACATTTTAGACATCGTTATGGGACTCGTGACCCAATTCTATTTTTCCTGGCTGCATGTCCTGAGTCTTACTTTTAGAAAAGCATGTGAAGTCTTGGCACATACAGACAGACTGTTCAGAGCCAGGATGTCCTCTGACAGAAGCTCCTCATGGAAAATGATTTACAAAAAAAAAGATAAAGTTTTTATTTATTTACAAACAAGTTCCACTGAGAATAAAACAGCAGCATGTACGGTTGAGTTTTCAGTCAGATTCAGCACCTCTCAAACACTTTGTAGAGGTCAGGTAAGTTGGCTATCTGCAGCACGCTGCCGTCCTCGCTCAGGTGCATCGGAGGACTGAACAGGGTTCGGAAAGCCTTAAAGATGATGTGCTCAACGTTCCAACGCCACGAGTTCAGCTCCGCGTCCTGAAAGACGAGCACAACACATCACACTCATGAAATCTGCTTTTTGTGATTAACGTGTTATATTCTGATGTTCCTCCTGACCTGCTGCTCCTCTGCCGGCTCGGCCTCCAGGATGTACTCCTTCCTGATGGAGTAGAACATGCTGCACTCCTTACAGAAGTCCCTGAAACACTCCTTCTCATTGTCCCAGTTCACCTGCACAACACCACCAAGCAAAAGCCTTCAGACGCTGTGTGTTTACAGCAACATGTCATGAAGGAACAGAAGAAGAACTTCACCTCAGTGGCCAGACGCAGGATGAACATGGGGAGGCCCTCCATGACGGGAGTGTACTTATCAAGCAGCAACGGCAATCCTATGAGATTTCCTTCCTAAAATGCACAAAACATGATGAGGAAAGCTAAGCTCAAACCTTTAGTATTTCTGAGCAGTGGATGTGCACTGACCTGGTCTACCTCCATGGAAAAGTAGTCCTCCAGCATCTCAGCTTTCTTCTTCAGGAAGTCCACGATGTACTGAGCCAAGCCTTCCCTGGGCCCGTCGTCCTCCGTCCAGCCGCTCTCCTCAGACTCCAGAGCCAACATGGCCAGGTCATAAATTGGAGCAGGTGTCTAAAGTCACATGATCCATTAAAAAAAAAGGTCATAACCTGTAAAACATATTCAGATTAATACCGATCTAGACTGGACATTACTTACAGAGAGTCTCAGTACGCCAAAGTTTCCAAAGTCATAGATCAGTATTTGGTAGAAAAGCTCCTGACTGCAACAGAAAAAAACAAAAAACAAAAGTGAAATGAGACAAAATCAACAGACTGAAGCAGCTGTGTGTGTTTGAGTCTCTGACCTGAGTCGGCTGCTGTTGAGCAGGTACAGTTTGGTGTGATGCTGGATCAGAGTCCACTGGGGATTGACGCAGCCCACAAACGAGTGATTCTGCAGCATTTCCTGAAGGCCTGTAGACACACACGAGGAGGATTCAGTAGATGAGTAACTATTCTGATCTCAGCTTTTGAAATTAAAAGTGTTTATCTGATCCAACCTTTATGTGTGTTCTCAGTGATCTCAGCTCTCAGGTCTTTGATGCTCGCCAGTTTGATAACTCGTCTCTTGGACGTGGCTGCAGCCGTCTGCTCTTCCTCTTCTTTTTCCTGCTGCTGCGGCTCCTTCCTGGGACGCTTCCTGGTTCATAATAAAACATGTCGTACAGTCCAATAAGACATAACTCAGCTTACTACACACTTCACGAGTGGCAAATAGTTTTGTTATTATAAAGGCAACAAGTTAAGTGTGCAAAAAATATATAGTAATAATAATAATTGGCCACTTGGGGGCAGAAGAAATCCACAATTTGACAAACTTACCTTGTTATCATCTTTTTGTTATGACTATGTTAGAGATAAACAGCCTATTTGTGAATCCAGCAGACATAAAGCAGCATTGGGGATTACTTGGAGTCCCTCTTTTACTGATTTTGGTGTTTATCACCTTGTTATATCTGCTGCTTTTCACCAGCTGCTCATTAACTTCGTCTCTCTGCTGTTTGCTGCTCTGCAGGTAGCCTGCAGCAGCTTTATCTGAGCTTTTCTGAAGAAAATAACTGCCAGCTGCTGAAATGGTAATAAGAGCTGATGAGGCCTAACGGCACAATAAATGAGGAGCCGTAGAAGTGAAACGGAGATAAAAGAGGTTAAAGAAAAATTTAAACGTGTGCATTCATATCATTCATTGATTAGTAGAGCTTTGATTTCACCTTTCAGAAACACAAACTGAACTGGTGACACAGAGCAGAAACATTTGTTACGTTTACTTTCACACTCTTCTTCTGACATCCAGAAATACTGGCACAGTTGCTCATTATAGTAACCAAATGCTGCGGCCCACACAAACAAGCACTGACATGCCTTGATGCCAGAGGTAATTACCTTTGTACATCATGAGTGCTTTGTTTGTCTTCTTCCTGCTCATCCAGGGCCTGCAGCATGTCTGCGTCATCCATGTCATCGCTGGGGGGGCGGGCAGCTTTGGCGGTTTCTTCCCTGCCTCCGGGACCAGCTGATTCGGGGTCAGGAGGCGGCTTCTCTTTCGGCTGAAGGAAGGCGTCCAGCTTCTGAGCGCGACAATCGGTCCTCACCATCTGATGCGCGTAGACTCGCTCGTCCGACTCTGCTGCTGTGTGTCTGACGGACTTCACCTCACTGCCACCTGAGACCGACAGGCCCGGCAGCAACGTCTGCACATACATCACACACTGGCTGGCACATTGTTCACACACTTCTGACAAAACCTGTTACAAGAACATGTTCTTACTGTATCAACGCCAGCACATTTACAGTCATGTCATACCTGAGTGAAATATGTACGTGAGGAGTTGGAGCCCAGAAGTTTGCTTTCAATGTGTTTCTGGACGCTCTCAATGACGCCGTCTTCATGCAGGAAATGCACCTCGTGTTTTGTGGGGTGGACGTTCACGTCTACATTCTGCGGAGCGATCTCTAAGCTGCAGCCATTAGAAAGAATCAGTGAATATAAAAAAGGAATTAAACAATGTAGAATACAGAGAAACGCAGCATTAGTTACCTGAGATAAAGGAAAGGGTGTGCGTTCTTGGGCAGGTATGCAGCGTAAACGGTCTCGATTGCTTTCTTCAAAGCACTCGACTCCACCAGACGGTCTGAGAGTTCACACATCACATTCTCCATTTAAAACAATGCTTACAAGATGAAATTATCTTAACCAGTGAGCTACGTTTCCACGGCACGTACGGTTGATGAACAGGATCAGCATGCATTTCTTCACTGAGTAGTTTGCGTTTGAGATGTAGCCTTTCATCTTATAAGCGAGCTTCAGATCCTCACAGCCGACCTCGATCAGCTCCCTGAGAACAGAGCCAAAGCTGTGCAATCAGCCTTAGAGGTTATTAAAAGTCACACACTGTACCTAAAAAGCAGCAAAACTATTATTAGCTGTATGTTTTGTCTGATTAATACCTGCTGACTGCATTCCCAAAAACTCCTCGAATATTATCCACTACAGATGCGTTGGGCAGCGTCCTCACGTCCGCCACAGTCTCTCCTTGCTGGAAAAGCAACAGAGGAGCTGTAACATCAGACCTGAAGAAGGACGTGAGGTTTCCTGTATTGGCTGTGATGGCAGGCCATGCATTTATTTAAAAAAAGAAGAAAAACAAACACACCTTCTTGACAGAAAAGCTTTTCCCTGAATTATGTATGGCGTACCTGTAAAATAAGTTATAAAGTTATCCAAAACAAAATGACATTCATCATCAAAGCAGCTGTTGTGAGACACGAGGAGAACAGCTCAGACCTGCTGACCACCTCTACAATCCTGGAGTACTCATCACTGGGGCTTTTTAAAGCTTTCCTCCTGGTGGACACGTTATAGAAGAGATCCTCCACCTGCAGACAGGACGGGAAATCTTATAACGTCCTCAGCATCCATTAACTTTAACTGTAAGAGATGCTCAAACTCACAAGGATTTGTGTTCCCTGGTTTCCAGCACAGGGTTTAGGAGGAGCTTTTAGTTTGCCATCGCTGTAGCTGCCTCTGCACAAAACCACAACAGGAAACCGTCAATAAAAGCTCCACCATGCTGGTAACTTTAAAAAACATATATGATGATGAGAAAGCAGAGATTTAATATGTAAACATACCTGTAGGCACACTTGGCATCAGCCGTCTTTGTCGTTATGGTCACATGAGCGACATGGCTTACACTAGCGAGAGCCTGCAAACAAGCACAAAGACAACAACAGTGGAGACGGTGCTGAAGACTGAAGGTTGATCACAGCCGACAGCACTGCTCACCTCTCCTCTGAATCCATAGGTTGAAATAGCTGAGAGGTCCTCAAACGTCTGGAGTTTGCTTGTGGTAAACCGTTCACAAACGATTTCCATATCTTCTCTCTACATCAGAAAGATGATGATGATGATGATGATGATGATGTCTCAGTCAGACAGAGAAAACAACAGATTGCTTTTAAAGTTTACAGTTTCTCAGTCACACGTAACAGTCATAAACCAACATCTTACAATCTCATGTACAGTCTAAAGAAAAGAGGATCTTGGACTTTTTGAGCTATATTACATCAGTGAAAAGGCACTGAATCGATTAATTAGACATCATTCATCCCATCTGTAACCAGAGGAAGTAACACACTGGCAAGCTGTGAGGGAATAAAGTGAGCATCTATTTGTCTCCCACCCTGATGCCGGTGCCGTTGTCCTGAATCTGGAGGAGCTTCAATCCGCCGTCTTTCACCGTCACCTGGATGTTGGTGGATTTAGCATCCAGACTGCAACATTTCCAGACACAAACTGTAGTTATTACACAGCTCTGTTATCAGTCAGTCGGCAGTGTCACAGTTAATATTACTACTGCTGATAAGTATATATGCCAATACTGACCTATCACAGACAGCTTATATCGGTCCGATCCTAATTTCTAAAATTTGATACTTTTGATACTTTAATTCAAGTTTAATATATATATTGATATCTGCTGTATTATATACATCTTGTTCTATTTGTGTTTTTTATTTGTAGTTAAATAGTTTACTGCTTCATTTGGACTGGAATAAAGTTTATTAGCACATTATTATTATTATTATTATTATTGTTATTATTGTTATTAAGCACATTAGAGGGTAACTGCAACAAAGTATATGATGTATCGATAAAGGATTTTTTTTAAACTCTGTAATATCGATATCGGCCCCAAAAATCTATTATCGGTCACTGCTTTGCCGCAAACGTGATGTAAACAACTGAGGCTGCTTCACGACACCTGAGGCTGTTTACGTGAGCCAGTGGTTTATTACTAACTTCAGGTGACGTTTTAAAGTGAAGTGCAGTGGTTTTAAAGTGAAGTGCAGTAGTTCAGTTACCAGTTTTCTATCATTTCTTTGACGGCATTGGCGGGACGCTGGATAACTTCTCCCGCCGCTATCCGGTTCACAACCGTCTCCTCGAGCCTCCGGATGACTCCCGCCATGTTTCACAGCACGGCCCGCTCAGCTTCCGGTGAGTTAAAAGTGCACTAAACATCTGTGGACGAACACGAATATAAACTAAATGTATATTTAACATAAAATGTGGCTTCACAACGAGAGTTAAGAAACCAGGACATGTACGAGAGCAGAGATGGGTCAAAGTAAGAGCTCTCACTCTCCCTCAAAATGCATCATATCGTCATTCGCTCAGCTGTATGTGTGTCATTGAAAAAGTTAAATCATTGTTAAGTCATTTCACCACAAAAAGTCAAATAAAGTTGAATATATTATATAACACATGACTGTTGTTGATATTTTTGCTATAAATCGCTCCTTTACTTATGGTCAAGTGATTCATCTTCTCAAACATACACAATCTTTGATGATACAGCGCGGGGAGAGCGGGGTGGGCGGAGCCTGCGCATGCGCCCCGCAGTCTTCTTCTCTTAATACATTTTTGGTAGATTGAAGCTTCTTAATGTCCAGAGATCAGCTGTTAAAGTTCAGGCTGGAAAAAGCCTGCAGGATCATGATCATGTTATTGATCGATTGATGCTATAGAGCCTGATATTGATATCTGACATACATAAAAAAGCATTTGTTTCTGACAAAACTAAACGAAATCTGAACTCATATTCAGGCTTTTGACTAATAACTAATGTAGTATTTTTTACTTCCTGTTTGGAGGATGTGTCGGCTGCACAAACATTTCACCACAAAGCATAAAAGTTAATATCATCAGTATATTTTCTATATACATCCTATAATCTCAAACTCACATCGTAGAGTATTAAACAAACTGATTTCTCATCACTATATTTTTTCTCCATTGATGAGTGTCGATAATGATTTAGACATTAATGTAAAGTAATGAGATGATGTGAATTGTCCCCCTGGAGAAGGTACGTTTTTATTTAAAAGTTTCATTGTTTTTTGAATGAATGAGCAGTTCTTGTCCAGGTGTGTTAACGTTGTTTACCTGTCAGGGTCCAATATTAACACAATACCAACAGTCCAAATTCCAGGTCATTGAATCTATACTCAGTGATTTCTTCTTTACATTTCAATCACATACTTTACACTCCAACCAGCACGAGCACAGTCAATATAGTATTCGAAACATGTAAAACTACAGAAAACCTTTGAGTGAGTTAATGGTTACGAGGCTTTCAGTGTGATCTTCAACTGAGCACGTAGTTGACCGGCTGCTTATGTGTGTGCATTCCTCACAGATCCACACGTCTTATGGGGGATTTTTATCAGCAGAACTGAAGTAGTCCAAAATCTGCAAACACAAATAATCAGATATATTTTAAATAAAAGCTAATCTAAGCTATACTTGCAGTTGTTACAGTAGGTTGCTGTGCTGTTAAACTTTGTCCTCAGACGGGATGACTTCAGCAGAATAAAATGTTGGAAGTAATCCGTCCAGGGAGAGACGCTGTTTGGATATCATGACCAGGCAGGAGGAACCCACTTTAATATCTGCAGCTGGAAAACAGATAAACTGAAGACAGGTGGTCAAAGTTGAGT
Source organism: Pampus argenteus (assembly GCA_036937835.1). Taxonomy (NCBI): domain Eukaryota; kingdom Metazoa; phylum Chordata; class Actinopteri; order Scombriformes; family Stromateidae; genus Pampus; species Pampus argenteus. The sequence goes on along the minus strand of CM072871.1, from coordinate 1,207,743 downwards.
TTCTCCTGGTCTCCAAAATATTCAATTCAATATATACAGTGGATTTTTAAGAATGAATTAGAATTAGAATAGATATTTATTATGCATATTCAGAAGATGATTGATTTCCCACCAGAAAAAGCCACGTACTAATAACTAGGTACAGCTGTATATTAGGCAGCAGTAAAACACGATATATGGTGAGATGTCATGTTTGTTATTTAAAGTCGTGCAGTCACATTTCTTCTCACCCATTTTCCTTCTTGACCTTTTCTATCACATTCCAGAAAAGCCCTGAAGCAAGAGAACCGGGTTTCTGTGTGACTAAATTTTATTCAAAAATATACAGTAGGTTGTCCAATGGGAAGCTTGGAGCGTTAACTTGGCACAGTGAAGTCGTTCAGCAGCTTATTGTTCTGCTCTTTAAGCCTTTGCCAAGATGTCTTTGGGGCCGTAGGCAGTTGTAAACACGAACCACAAAGGAGACACGCTGAAAAGGTCGCTGGGAATCATCAGATGTCGGCTTGGAAATGAAATGACATGTTTGTGGTGTGAATGCAAAAATCCAAAGCATGTTAGCTTAAACTACCAATACATCCTGTAATAATACACAGGTAATTCTTTCCTGATTAGGCCTAAAAAGTCAAATCTGATCAGTTATTGATCAGTTATTTCTTCATGAGCTCTTTGCTGTGCTGCTTAAACTTAAGTCATTCACCAGATTTTAATTTCCCCACCTGTCCTGATGCAGGCAGCAGGTTACCTGTCAGTATGTATAACTATAACTATGTATAACTATATATATATATAATATCTGCTCCTTCAGCTGTGTTGCAGAAAAAGAGACATCAAGCACTTTTGCGATCATTGATTCCAGATGTATGTAACTCATCCTACACCAGATCACTGATCACGTTCTGTCGCTGCTTCTGCTCTCCCTTTTAGGTGCTGGTGGAAACACCGGCCATTGTTGTGTCTTTGCATCAAACATGTAACGGAGGGATATGATGCCTATCCTGAGACATCTGTCTCTGACTCAATGCAGGATGTTCCAGTATGTGCTGGAGTCACAGGATGTGTCACAGGATACAGTACAATAGAGCTGGAAAGAAATCAGATAAAAAAAACTGAAGGCAGGAGTGAAATGTAAAGCCCAGTTGCTGTGGCCCGCTGGCATCTTTTTTATGTAAGTCTCCATCTAGTCTGTGTAAATGTGCTCTTTGAAGGGGTGAAACTGTAAAGTTTGGACTGGTTGCTTCACAAGGCCTCGGTTTGCTGTTCTCACATTTTCTGTGGAGTCACTAAAACACGGATCACTGGCACTCATGTATCGACCTGCCACACACAATAACAGGCACATACATGTATGTATGTTAATGTAATTGCACAGATACATGCAGGTGCAGACAAGCATACACACCTCCACACACAGTGCAGAAGGTTAAACTGTGTGTAAAGATGTAAAAGAGATCTTTCAACGTGTCCCAGTACATCTGTCTCTGTAGTAACCTGCTAACAAGCTGCCAGGTACAGGTCTACACATTGACACCTGAGGAGGACACTAGTGTGGAATGACGTCAAATCCAGTCATAGCAACGTTTGCACCGCCCCGACACAGTTTAAAGATTAAAACCACCTTCATTTTAGACCCAACCTCTTCCATACCTCCGTGCTGCTGTGTCTGCTGGTGTGGTTTCTCTCACCTGCGTAATAATGTCTGCACCTAACTCCATCATGAGGGTGAAGCCCTCCAGGACGCCCCCACACTCTTCTGACAGAGCTGCAGCGTGTTCACTACCATCTTCACCAGTGACGGGACAGCAGGAAGGTAAAGTATCTCTTAAAGACACAAAATGTTGTGGGAATACAGTCATCTGTGGAATTTGTCATGACCTCTCCAATGGACAAATATAGAGGATCCTGCCTTTCTTGTAATGGTAAGACTGGACTCACACACACTGACTACTGACTTAAAATATATATATTTATATATATATAACCTAGATGGGTTCTCCTCTACTCTTTTGCCATTTTAAAATGTTGTAATTAGAGCTGAATCACTGCTGGATGATGTGCTCATGGGCTTTTAATATTCTGGTTCAGGTGTGGCTGGTGTTTCATGTGTATCTGTGCTAATTCATCATCTGGGTGAATTGCTGAAGCTTCCTGTGTTGCTCCATCAAATCTTTCATCCAGAAATTGATTCTGCAGCTGCTCCTCTTCCTTTTTCCTTTGTTTCCTTCCTCCTCCTTATGAGCACCACTAAATCCTAAACAAAAGATGCACACTTACTTTCCTCGGTAAACGAAAAGCGGAGGTACAGAATTAGTGAATAGTGCAGAAAAGTAGTTTTACTGACCAAAGATACACATGATTACATTTCTAAAACTGTAGATGATAACGTGTAGATATAGTCAGTTAGCCGTAGCAATGCTAGCCGCTGTGTCTGTTTTACTTGAAGGCACACCAGTGTTTTCAGCTACATGCTAATGTCAACATTAGCAGTGGAGCCAAAAGTGAAACCAGAGTTTTTAGTGAATATTTATTTAGTACAAATATTTAAAAACTTGTTTGGTGTCTGATGTTTAATATTTGTACCAACGTCCAGGGTTTGTTCGTCTCTTTCTGTTCCTACGAAGCTTATTTAAACCTGTGAAGTTTAGGACTTTTTTGACTTTAAGTGGCCTGAGTCGTTTTCATCTTAGTGTGTGTGTGTGTGTGTGTGTGTGTGTGTGTGTGTATAATTGTTATTACATTTCTTATTTGATGATGCAACAGCGCTAAACGTGAACCTGCAGTTACGAGTAATTGTTGATGCACTACTGTATGCAAATGAGTGTTTGTGCAGGTTAGTTCAGTAGTTGTTGTGAAATGTTTGGACCAATGTGGTGAATCCACCCTTTAATCACCCATTTGTGCAGTAAGACAGCTGAAGTTGTGCTTTAGGTTTACCGTTAACTTTATGATGAGCTGCTGCTTTGTGGGTATAAAGTTATCCTCACTGGGTTATATGTCATTAACTTAAACCATATGTGTAAAGGTGTCAAACACAGCAGCTGTACAGTCCAATAATAGATGAATAGATGCATTATTAGATTAATAAAAGCCGAGGCCTCCCAGAGACACAGTAATCTGTGGGATGCTGCATGTCTGCACACATATTCTGATCACATGTTTGTGGTCTTAATCATATCTAACAACAATCCTTTCCGTATAGAAACTATGAGTGAACATTAATCTTTATGTTTGTAGTCCAACTGCTCCTCTGCGTGTAACGGGAAGCATGTGGGATTGTCTTCATGTCTTCAGCTGAGCAGCTACATTACATCACTTCCTTTACTTTAGTTACATCAGATTACATGCTGGCGAGTCTATTTTAGGAAAAGTGTGGAGGACTCTCAGAAGGAAAATCACAGCGTTTTGTCTTCCTCTCTCTCCCCTTTCAGGGTTTAACCAAACATGTGATTCAAGGCCTCCAAGGTCGCCTTCCTCAAGCTTAGTTTCCACATGAGTCCTCTCACTATTTTTGTACCCTAGTGAATAATAATAGTGAATGTTACTATGCTAAAGCACATTGAAGTGTACTTGTGTCCAAAGTGTGCTAAACTATTTTTGCTTAATGCACTTAAATAGTATTAAAGTGCTGATCAATGTGCTTAAATATACTCTACTTGACACTTATAAAGATATACTTTATTTTATAAAGTACATGAAATGTACATTAGTATATTGAAGCTTTAATTTAATCAATAATAAAAGTTATGGTGGAAATAACAGATCATGAACAGAAGAAAAACGTTGTAATAAATGAAGTTGTTTATGGCTCTTAAACAGATGGTGAATCAGAAAACAAAGTATAAAGCTCGTTGAATCTCTTATCCGTCTCCACTCCAGTACTAAAACTGCACTGATGTGATGCATCCGATCAGTCCGATCAGCTTCAGTGTCTGATCATTGACTGCTGTCCAATGAACAGGTGTGTTGGCTGGTAGCTCCTCAGAGATCCTTTCTCACCTCACAGAGCAGAAATAAGCAATTAGAGACGGCGGACCAGAACAACTTCTGGTTCAAGTGATCGAGTTGAAAATCAACTTGAGATGTACCCAGAGCAGGAACTGGAGGAACAGAAACAGATGTGGTCAGGTGGAGACGACAGGTGGAGACGACAGGTTTCTTTATTGTAGAGGGTTCGATTACTGACAGGTGCAGTGGCAAATAAAATAAACAATACTCTCACCATCCAAACAGCACCCTCCCACAATGTGGTGAATTTAAAAAAGGTTCAGGGTTACAGGACAGTAATGGAGATGCTCAAGTAGTATATAAATATACTAAAGTACTCTGTATATTAGGTTCATAATGAATGAGGTTGACCGTCATGTCCAAACAGGGAGCATCAAGTATAAAATACTTCATTAACGAGGGAAGAAGTGGAAGCTTTACTACATACTCTATTAGTAGTACATTTCATAGTACAATATACGTGCATATGTAGTACACTTTAATGTCTCCCTTATACACTGATGTTTTCAAGTACACTATATTTCCATTGTATTGGAAATGGAAAGTAGTATATCAAAATACTAATGTAAATGTACTCTGCTAGTATATATAGTATATACATTACAAGTGTGATGTAGTATATATATATTTAAGAACCTTTTGTAGTACACTTTAAAGTACATGTAAAGTACATTAGAAACGTTCAAGCAGTGTTTAAAAATTTACATTATAGAATATATATAAGAATATATAAACATCTGAGCAAACAGCAGTTTATTAATTGTACTTTAAAGGTAAACTGCTGTTTGCTTATATGTTTAACACAGTTTTAGCAGTGTATTTCACAGTAGTGTAATAGTGTATATGTCAATTTAAATAAAGTGTAGTAATTTCACGATAGTATAGAATAATATACTTTCAATCTATTTACACTTTTCTGTTAACATACCTGGAACATACTTTTTATATATATTCAATGCATTTTAAATACACTTAAGTGTATTGTTTTTTCACTAGAGATCGCAGCCTGTGTGGTGGCGTAGTTTCATCTCAGTCTGTGAACATTATTATTATTATTAATGGTGCTGGAAAAATTGTTAATGCACCATGAAAAGAAACAAACGTATGAATGTTGGCAGCGGAGGCCTCTCTGCAGGCGTTGACGTCCTTGTCCTACTTCACTCTTTTGTTTGTGGTCTCCTTTATCATTCAGACACGTCTTAAAATGCTTATTATGTTTGGCCATGCGATGATATAGAAGAGGAGTCTGTTAGGGGACCTATAGCTGCATCGGTTAATGGATGAATACATGATGGAGAGTAATTAAAGAGACATATAGAGTTTAGGCTGTAAGATTCTTTACTTACCCAGATATATTTAACGTGACAGATATAATTATCTGTAAAAAATAACAAACTATGATCATAATATTTATTTCTATAAATCATCTTCCATGGCATTTAAACACAATAAGACGGATTTGTTAACGTCTATAATTAGTGAAAGCCATTTCAAAATACCAGTAAATCTAGTTGTGGGATTTTTTTTGTGTACACAGTAGTTTGTTAGTGTAACAGCACCGGCCGCACTGAGCATGTGAACACATGATAATACTGTAAACAGGAAAGTGATGAAGAAATAGTGCCACCATTGGTCTGCTCGGTCTCACCAGAACTTATTAAGCAACCACATCGTTAAATAGTTTATGATTTCTAAATAACAGCATTGTTTTTCTTTGTTGAATGTGTTTATTCAGGAAACATAAAGCATCTGAAAAATACAGTAAAACATAAACAAATAGGGACATCAACAAGCTATATCGTCAATATTATATATCTTATTGACAAAATAAACATAAACCCTTGAAATGTAAAAATAATCAAGTGCACAGTGCTGCGAACATATAACTGAAAACTCTGCATTGATCAAGGAAACTAGTGTCCATCATAACACACACTCATGATGTATATATAAAACTAAACGTTAACTGAGGCCTGTCACGTCGGACTCTCCTGACGTCTCTGAGCCCGTCTCCCAGTCTGCTCTGAGCCACTTCCTGTCCCAAACCTTTTCCTGGGAACCTGTTTGGTCCTTGAAGCATCTGCCAGACTCCACGGCTTCAGAAACAGAAACCTGGTGTTTGTCTGAAGTCATGGAGTCACTGGTCCTTGGGTTCCTGTTGGGCTGTTTCCTCTGGCTACCAGGTATGCCAGCTCTCCACCTCCTTGGTTTTCTACCTTCAGAGTGGCCCTGCTCATCCAGATCAACTCCGTCTATGTTGTCGACCTCCGGTGTGTTGTCTGTGTTTTTGGTTGTCTGTTTTCCCCTCCACACCTGCCCTGATCCATGTGCCTTCCCAGCCAATCAGCTCTCTGTCTGTGCCCCAGGCAGCTCACCTGACCCAATTTCCTAAATCGTTCCATTTGTATCTGAGTTCAGTCTTGTTGGGTCCTTTGTTCTGTTCTGTCTTGCCTTGACAGCACAGTTTCCTCTGCATTCACCTCCACTAAAGATTGTGCTTCAGTGGTACATATTACCAAACAAATTTGCATTGAATTAAATAAACATTAAGTTATTGCCAATAATCTTTGGGCTCCTTTAAAGCGGTCGGTATGAATCAACTGAAGTGGTTAAAAATACTGAAATCTCTCTCTCTCTGACCTCTGTTTTCATTTTATACATTTGTACACTTTTTTTTTTCATGTGTACATACAAGTTCAACCCTTTTATATATTTCTGTAAATATACTGACACCTTAAGCTCAGGTGCTCACTTTGTGTATCCAAACTTAACCCGTAGCTAATGGCTTAATTAATGGTTAATCATTTACTATCATTTACTATTCTTTATAGATCTATTATAAGTCATAAATAAGAAAAGATCAGGGGGAAGTCTCTTTAGCTGTTTAGTTCATCAGTTTTAGACTGTTTGACCAACGATTTGCAACCTAAAAGGTTTTTATGTGGATTTTGGCTGAAATTAAATTAGTTACTAATTAATCTGCTTTACTGTAAAATGGTGCCACTTCTAATTAGTAGTTCATATCTGGATATATTTCAAATAAATAATGACACATTATTGTTTTTCTTTTCAGATTGTACACAATAATGTAAAGATCGGACTAAATATTTAACCCTCTTCTGCATCAATGTGCAGCATCAAACACTTCCTGTGTTGTTTCACCTTAATACACCTGAATGAAGCTGGATGATCTGTCTCCTCTTTACAGACAGGTGAACTTTATGATAATCACATGCAGTGTTTCATTTGTTAACCAAAACACAACGTTCATTACAGAAATAAATCCTCTGGTGTCAGAGATATACTATAGTAGTAGTATAGTAGTAGTATAGTAGTAGTAGTAGTATGGTAGTATAGTAGTAGTTATAGTAGTAGCAATACTAGTAGTATAGTAGTATAGTAGTAGTAATAGTAGTATAGTAGTAGTTATAGTAGTAGTAATAGTAGTATAGTAGTTGTACAGTAGTAGTTATAGTAGTAGCAATACTAGTAGTATAGTAGTAGTAATAGTAGTATAGTAGTAGCAATACTAGTAGTATAGTAGTAGCAATACTAGTAGTATAGTAGTAATTATAGTAGTAGTAGTAGTATAGTAGTAGTAGTAGTATGGTAGTACAGTAGTAGTACAGTAGTATAGTAGTAGTTATAGTAGTAGCAATACTAGTAGTATAGTAGTATAGTAGTTGTATAGTAGTAGTTATAGTAGTATGGTAGTACAGTAGTAGTTATAGTAGTATAGTAGTAGTACAGTAGTATAGTAGTAGCAATACTAGTAGTATAGTAGAAGTTATAGTAGTAGCAATACTAGTAGTATAGTAGTAGTAATAGTAGTATAGTAGTAGTAATAGTAGTATAGTAGTAGCAATACTAGTAGTTATAGTAGTAGCAATACTAGTAGTATAGTAGTAGTAATAGTAGTATAGTAGTAGCAATACTAGTAGTATAGTAGTACAGTAGTATAGTAGTAGTAATAGTAGTATAGTAGTAGCAATACTAGTAGTTTAGTAGTTATAGTAGTAGCAATACTAGTAGTATAGTAGTAGCAATACTAGTAGTATAGTATTAGTATAGTAGTAGTACAGTAGTAGTACAGTAGTATAGTAGTAGTTATAGTAGTAGCAATACTAGTAGTATAGTAGTAGTAGTATAATAGTAGTATAGTAGTAGTAGTAGTATAGTAGTAGTATAATAGTAGTAGTATAGTAGTATAATAGTAGTAATAGTAGTAGTAGTATAGTAGTTGTTCTATGTGTTTATACTGTTGATAAACATCTAGGTGGGTCTTTAAGGGTTAAAGAAACAAGACAACTGTGACAAAGAAACATGAGATGACCTTAAATAAACATTAACAACGACCAGCTGATAGCAGCAGGTAACCAGCTGTGGACAGATAACAGCAGGAGGACACACAGAGGATAAACTGTGGATAAACTGTGGACAAACTGTGGATAAACTGAGGATAAACTGTGGACAAATAACAGCAGGAGGACACACTGTGGACAGATAACAGCAGGAGGACACACTGTGGACACTCTGTGGATAAACTGAGTCTCTGCAGTCGAGGCGGGGCGGGATCCGTCGTCGCTGCTTTTCTGTGTTTCTGACAAACCTTCGTCTCTGAAGCGTGACGCTAAACTGGTTCAACTGGGTGACGTCGAGAAACCAAAGAAACTGACGACTTTGAACAAGTTGCTGCCTGGACTGGAGGCGCGACATGTATGAAGAAAACACGGAGACATCATGACGGAGCCAAAGTTTAACCCACCAACACGTTGACGAGTGAATCTCAGAGGGGTAAGTTACCGAAACCCGGAGCCGGACGGACCGACGGTTATACCGACATATGTGACATATGTTTAGCGGCTTTTGACGTGTCCTGAACCTGCTCGGGTTGAAACGGTTTGAACCTTTTTAATGAAGAGCAGCTCCGTTTATCACCTCCAGCCTCGGTTCTGTCGGGTTTTCACCTTTATTTTTTGCTCTGTTTTGTTTGCTTTGTGTGTATGTTGGTTGTGTGTTTTTTCTTATGAACTTGCAGTTTAGTTTTTGTCCAGAAGCAGGAGCCACACCCTGAACAGCGACCCGCGCGCACATTCCTGCTCCCCTCATTCATTGTGCTTGTTGTGTTTGTGATGAAGAAATGAGCTTTACAGCTTTGTGACATGGATCAAATACACATCACGATATGAACAATGCTTTTCTGATATCATCATGTAGCAAATGTAGAACAAGGCACTTATAAAACGTCTTAATTGATTGATTGATCTGACAGAACATGATAAACTACAACAATCATTGACAGAATTTATGGAGGCAACTAATGATCATTATGATTTTACTACTTTCTCTTTATTTGAGTAATTAATTTATTGTTTAGTCAGTAAAACTGCAGAAATGTTCTCACGGCCTTAATGTCAATAAAATGTCTTGTTTTGTTTGGATCAGCAGTCTGAACCCTGAAGGTATTCAGTCCATCAATTAAGACGAAGAAGAGCAGAAAATATTCACATTTGAATGAAACCTTTTATCTAAATTGTTACAGATACGAGTGCTGCTGTTGATCAGTTATTCATATCTAATTATATATAACTTATGGTTCAGCTTTAACTTTCTGGCTTCTTGTTGTTGTGAACATTATGAACCTTGTGTGTCTCCTCAGCCAACGATATGGCGCGTCGCTCTCAGTGTTCCTCTGCTGGGGACAATCCTCTGGACCCAAACTACCTCGCTCCTCACTATCGGGAAGAGTACCGCTTGGCTATCGATGCGCTGGTTGAGGAGGACTTAAAGGGATACTATGAGATCCTCCAAAAAGTAGACGTGGTGGACTTCCTTTCTACACCTGAGATTGCGTATATCCAGTGTTCTGTTCAGGAACCTCAGCAGAACCAATCAGAACACCATTTTCTGGAGAACGATGGAGACGAATCCTCAGACACATACTGGCCCATCCACTCGGATCTGGACGCCCCGGGCCTGGACCTCGGCTGGCCTCACCTGCATCGCTTCAGCGGACCCACAGAGGTCACCACTCTGATCAACCCTCCTGAACCGTACATGCCGAGTATCAAGGAGCAGGCGCGGCGGCTCATCAAGAACGCCCAGCAGGTCGGTTCCTCGCCGTCTCCGTGGGGGCAGATTTAGTGATGCCAAACTTTACTTTGAAATCTAATACTCATAACCGTTTTGTTATCACGTCGTCCTTGTTTGTGTTTTTTATCTCCCCAGGTGATCGCCATAGTGATGGATATGTTTACTGATGTTGACATCTTTGTGGATATTCTCAATGCTGCCATGAGGAATGTTGTTGTCTACATCATCCTAGACAAGGAAAATGCACAACACTTCATCAACATGGTGTCCAACTGTAGGGTTAATCTACAGAGCATCCAGGTGAGTCCATGTTTTATAAGATACATGTTGGACAGTAATGAAGCTGTATTATTATTATTATTATTATATAAAAACAATAACAATAAAAAACAAAAAAATATTTCCTACTGCCAATCAGCACAAAGAGAAAAGGTTTTAAAGTGTGTGAAGCCGAGGTTTATAAGAACAAAGCAGAAATATAGTAAGAAGTGTAAATGTTTCTGCAGTTTGACAGGCAGAAAAACGTGCTAAATATGCTGATGCACAGTTACAGTAGGTTTTAAATACATAAAGGATAAGTCAGGTGATATTCTGTGTTTTACTTTTTGTCAACAAATCCCAAGAAAACAACAAAACCAAGACTTATTCCTCTGTGCCCTGTAGCTCACATTATTGAGCCAGTCAGACATACGCTATGCCCCATATGGGTATTAATCCGCAGCTCAATATAGTCCCCAGTAAATGTGCCTGTTTGAGTAACGTTTGAAAAATGACTGCTGCTTTAGAAAATGATGTAGCCTTTTTTAATTAAACTGTACATTTGTGACTTGTTTTAAAATATTTATTTCATTAGGAGGAATAAATGGTTTTAATATATTTATTTAATATATATCACCAATCTTAATCTTCAACTCTGTCCAAACTACTTCAATTTGTGATGAAAAACACAAGTACAGTAACTTCAGTAAAAATTACTTTATAATAATAACGAAAACATTTTTCATTTCCTCCCAAATAATATCAAGTCTGTATGAATCTTATATACTGTTATGACTGTTATTGTATTTATCTTATCTATTCTGTGTTTGTTTTATATGGCTGCTTAGATGGAAATTGAGTAACTTCTAAATACTGCACATTACTAATAAAGAGTGACGTAAAAAGCCTCCATTTTCTATCTGCTTAGATTAGAAACGGCATTGCTGATGCAATGCTGCCACCTGCTGTTGCTTAAGAACATCTCTGTCTATCTATCTGTCTGTCTGTCTGTCTGTCTGTCTGTCTGTCTGTCTATCTGTCTTTGTTTCTTGCAGCTTCTGCGTGTGAGAACCGTCTCTGGCATCACGTACCACTGCCGCTCAGGGAAATCCTTCAGTGGTCATATGATGGAGCGCTTCTTGTTGACCGACTGCAGGGCTGTGCTGAGTGGGAACTACAGGTGGGATTGAAAACTACCACAGAAAGCCTTACCGATCATAGTAATCCTTGTATGTTTAACTGTTGTGTTTATCTTCTTATTGTCTTGATCTAGCTTCATGTGGTCTTTTGAAAAGTTGCACCGTTGCATGGCGCACCTTTTCCTTGGACAGCTGGTATCAACCTTTGACGAGGAGTTTCGGATTCTGTTTGCTCAGTCGCAGCCGCTGATAATGAATGATGAAAATATGCTCAATCCAATGGAAGATTTTAACCCTCTACAACAGATGCAATTCCCACATGAAAAAACTTCACTGTACAGAGGACCCAGGAAGTTTCGTCCAGATGATGAACGTACAGATATGGATTGGAGAACGATGCCCTTCTCAAGACAGGAATCCTTGCATACTTCTGTAGATACGTACAATCGGTGTCCATCCAGGCATTCACAAATGGATCCGTCGTTTGATCAGGGCCACTACAGGATGCCCATGATGGAAAATCCTGTCTGCGGCGGCTACGACAAGTTTTGGGGTCAAGACAAACAATCAGCACATGAGTTTTCTGAAACTGGCTTACCACAGGAGATGGGACCACCAAATAACTTTGACCATGTCTTCAACTATTTATCATCTGCCAGCAATGTAGACTTTGACCAGTCCTCTGAGAAATTACTACCTGCATCAAGTTCATCTTATACTAGAAGATTGAGTTTAGGCCACTCATATGCATGTCAAACCTCTCCCACCCACCCAAATCCAACTGATCTGAACAAGCTTTTCCAGGAGCCCAACGCTGACCGCAAGAATCTGGTGGTGAAACAGGGTCTAAGAAACATGAGGATTTGCTCGTACCTCAATGCAGTCGATAATCCGGGAGATGAAGGCCTAACGCTGACATCACCTCAGGTACCAAATCCTTTTGAAGAACCCTCTAACCCCCCCATACAGCCAAAAGTCTTTTCAGTTCCTAAAGTCCCTAATTTCAGAGAGTTTAAGGTTCCTACTTTACGTAGAGCAAGTCAGTTACCGTGTTATATCAATCCTGCTGTAAAGAAACCTGATGAAAGTACAGCAGTGGCAGCAGAAAGCAAGACAACACCATCACCTTCAGAATCATCATCAGTAACTGAGGATGACAAGACAAGGGACAAGACAGAGGAGGCAGAACCAAAAGAACCAAAGGTGACAAAAGAACCAAAACAACCAGAGGAACCTGACGAACCAAAGGAAACGAAGGTCGGTATTCAAAGGGAGGAGTCGTTCCGTAGGATATACAATGCAGCAGTACCGCGGGGCTCGAGGTTGAGATCTTCCCTGCTGTTCAGCTCTCTGGATCAAGATACCCAAACTGCTGCAGGGCAACAGGAGAAGGAGGCTGACAAAGACGAGGCAGAGCAGACAAAAGTACCTTTTGCTTCTAAGTTTTTGGTACAAAGAAAATCTTCTGCAAGAGAGCCTTTTGAATGGAGTCGTTACATAAAGTCAGCCTCTTTTGATAATTTTGTACCAAAAACGTCAAAACAAGATGACGACCCCAGTAAAGCAGAGGAGAAAAATCCATTACCAAAGGATGAAAACCCAGAAAACCCTGAGGTAAAACCTTCAGATGTAGAGCAGGCTAACATTTCACCATCAATACTCCAATCTAAGCCTTCTGAAGAGGAGCTGCCCATAACTGCACAAGTGTCCAGATCTTTGCTCACTTCACCCTGTGTGAATATGAATGATCCAGATGAGAGGCTCATGTTTTTCAGAGAGTTTGCAGCCAAACGCAAAGCTTCAAAGGCTGCAGAAGCTAAAAAGGGTGCAGAGAAGGATCAGATGAAAGCACCGCCTGACCTAAAAGACAACACAACTGTTAAAAAGGAGGATCTTGTTCCAAGTGGAACCTCAGAGAAAATGGCTGATATATCTGTCGAAAAGCAAACGACATCTGTGCTGCCAGAAGAGCCTCAGAGTGAATCACCAGGAGATGCAAAGCTGTCAGAACCTGCTGTAAGTGAGTGTAGCACCTGTCAGTCACCTACAACAACAAATGAAACGCCTGAAAATCTTCCGTCTCTTTTGCAAGTTACTGACGAAAGTGAAAACACCACAGAAAAAGCTTCTCCTGAATCAGAAAACTGTCCTGTTGCAGAAGAATCTGAGGTTTCTTCTAGTGTTGCTCCTGCATCACCAACAAATGCCATAGCTGATAGCACACCTGCTAGTATTAGCTCTTCATCACCTGAGTCATGTTTACCTAATGTATCTTACCTGGATAGTAGTGATACAAAACCAGACCAAAAAGAGCCCATTACTCCTACACCTACCTTTGCAGACCCTCCACCCGAGCAATCAGAAACAAGCTCTCTTGTGAATCCAGACATTCTTCCTGATGCCCTCCAGTCGGAAACAAGTGCATTTCCTCAAGATGCACCGACACAAACAGACCGTCCCTCTGAACTTAACCTGACAGGATCTGGCTCTTCCACTCCTTCTGAAACAGGATCATGTTCTTCTCCTGTGCCTGAGTCAGTTGTATCTGTCACATCTCCTGACGCTGAAAAAACAGAAACAGACTCGCCTGAATTCAGCGACAATGAAGCTCCGACAGACCCATCGACACCGTCTTCCTTTAGCCCATCTGAGCCTACCTCAATAGTCACATCAGAGTCTGATCTGCCAAGCAAAACTGAATCTGAAACCGAATCTTCTGAAAGCCTCGCTTCAGAGTCACCTGTACCTGCTGATGATAATACGGACAAGGAAGTAAGCAAAGAGCCTGAATTGCCTGAACCTTTTGAGAAACAAAATGAGGATGCTGAAGCTGCAAATAAGGTAAATGATAGTACTACAAAGGAATCTAATGACCAAACAAGGGGGACGAAATGCTCAGACGAAGTCGTTCCTCCGTCTCCGCAGTCCAAGAAGTCAAAGTCAACCCAGTCTCGCTACCACTCATCAACATCCAAAGTGCTCTCAAGCAGCAACCTCAGAGACGATACGAAGCTGCTGCTGGAGCAAATTTCTGCAAACAGCCAAAGCAGGAATGAGTCAATCAAAGACATTCCTGTCACTGACGATGAGAAAGAAGATAAAGCTGACAAAACTGCCAAAAGGGTGAAAGACCGGATCAGGTCACTCATCAGAAGGCCAAAGTCAACTCAGGAGCGCAAAGAGCTGCTAGAAAAGATCCAGAGCATGAGGAAAGACAGGAAAGTTTACAGTCGCTTTGAGGTATGAACACGTAAACATGCTACTATACCTCATTAGGTTAGTTACCCATTAGGATATGCACTTGTTTGCCTCCACGGTGAATCATTTTGTGCCACTTTTACTGACAGATGGCGCCTTAACTGGGCACTGAAGAAAGTTGTGAGGATAAGTATGTCAGTATGTGTAGCGAATTATGGTGGAAAAGGGAAATGGAAAAGATATTTTCTCACTGAAGAACTTACAGCATAAAACTCATATGAATTAATACACGTGTCATGATGGACAAAGGGCTTTTTTCTATGGGTGAATCACACTTTTCTTCCAGTGTGATAAGTACATGGGCTGAGATCCAATATGGTTTTCCTGACTACAAGGGTGAAGTGCAATGTTTGCAAGGGTTTCTGTTTTGTGGTCTGTCTTTGCCTGTTTTACAGCACTGACAGTCATTACATAAATATGAGTGGATCAAAATGTGATTTCAAGTAGATAACAGATCGCTAATCTGAATCTAAAGTATCCTGAGTTTTTATCATATACTGTTATAATAGACAGATGCTGATGGATATAAAGTCATATCTATGTTCTGATGCAAACTGATTGTTGAAAAGATGAACAAAACTGAGATTGAAACAGAACTACATCTTAAACACAGTGTACCTACAATTATGTCATTTCACACCACACAGTATGTGATGTTTTGGGTTGTTTTTTTTTCTTCATATATTTTGTGAAAAGTCTTTTAAGGTGTTTTTTGTATTTTCTGGGTTAATTCACTCACAAAAAGGCCTTTTTTAAATAACCGGAGACATGATTCTTATCCCAAATCTGTACCGATGTATTGACGTATTTCAACCAAACAATGGAGGTAAAAATATTGTTTATGCAACGTTACTAAACTACATACATTACATAAGAGGTATTTCTTCTTTTGATGAACCAACCCTTTAATTGTCTCTGAAAATGTGCCTTTTTGAATAAAACTGTCATACTTTTACATTTAAACAAGACATTTTGAAATGACAAAGGCTTTACATAATTCTGCAATTTAGACTTTATGGATGGATTTATGATTGTTGTAAATAAAATTTGTATTATAAATGTGCGTCTTATCAGGATCACTCATATCTACACAGAATGTGTCAAATATTACAAATGGAACTTGTATTAATGGACATATTGAATTCATCAGCTTTAAGTACATATAGTCATTTAAAACTAATAATGGGATTGATCTTGAAAGGTTTATGTTTCTATATAAAATAAGTGCTGGCACCTCATATAAAGAGCAGAAGATGTTAAAGACCTTTAACCTTTAACAGGACCTAATGATCATTGAGCAGCTGATCCAGTCTGAACAACTTCTACTAAATCATAAATAAGATAAACACAGATATCAACCAAACAATTCAAAGAAAATGTAAAATTAACAAAATTAATGGAAACATTAATTAACTTTATTATTAACGCTTCCGTTCTCTGACATCTTAAACTTCTATAAAATTAATGATGTTTTAAACATGTTCATTTCTGACTTTAACTTAATGAGATGCTTTTACACAACTACACATGTGACCTACTTTATAGAATCACAGGTATGTTATCCAGCAGTGACCAGTGAAGATGGTTTTAAAGGGTCAAATAAAGGGTCTAAAGACAGGATGTGCTTTTCTCTACAGATTGTAAATTTGTGATTTGTCATCATTTGCTAACATGAACAACAAATCATGATGTAGTTTACTTGTGATTCCCAACATCTCATGAGTCTTTTAACTCGATGACCTTCTTCCTTTCAACAAACTCACCACCTCAGGCCATATTTTTACATTTCTGGTCTGGTATGATGTGATATATCATTTTAATTTCCAACAAATGCCGATCAATAAATTCTGTCTTACACAGGAAGGTCAGACGCTTCATGCCAGCACTCAGTAATAAACATGTGTCAAACGTTACTCACCCTGACATTTAAACTGATTTACTTACTTAACATTGTGCGACTTCTCTTGCAAAACACCATGAAACCGATTAAACTGACCGTGAATGAAATTTCCACCCGGTCACATGCTGTGTTATGAAATAAGGCCTCCTGTGCTTCATGGGAAACAGTGGGCCTGTTGTGCTGCAGATATCTTGATCAGCTCAGGCTGAATTACACTAATCTTTACAGAGCCTTGACTGCCAAAAGAACCAAACAACAGTGAACAACAGTTCGAGCAGCGTTTTCTTTTATTTTATATGAGAATGGCGTTAACACTGAGGAGAGTGTACCACATCTCTGCGTTCAGCTGGTATGCGTTTGTCGTAAAGAGTCTCGCTGCTAAGGACGGAGAGGAGTTACCACCAGGGATCTTCGTTTATGGAGGACCATGGAAGTACCTCACTTTTTTGAATTTGGTGAGTAAATCGTTTATATTTTCTCCTAATCTCTAAGTCAGATATCGAGTATTGAAAAAGAACAATCGTGTTACTTGTAATGTTTCAGTTATTGCAAATGTCATTCTTTGGACTGGCTGCAGTGACTGATCTTCAACCTGGTAAAAACTCAGAGAGCCCTCTGGCCCGATGCAAAGACCTGCTCTTCTCTGTCTTTGCCTTCCCTGTGGGCATGGTATGAAAACAGCTTTTAGACAATTATTTTCTTGTTAATGATTATTATTGTGCTTTAACTCTCCGTTTTCTGCACTTGCTTTAGTTTGTTGTTGCACTTTTCTGGACGATCTTTTCCTATGACAGAGAGTTGGTCTACCCTGCTACTATTGACACCTTCTTCCCCCCCTGGATAAACCACGCTATGGTCTGTAAAGTTGCATTTTTCAACTATTTTATGTCAAAATTAAAAAAACAAAACATACATACTCATCATAAATGGGTTCTTCATATTTCTCAGCACACTTTTGTCCTTCCTGTTATACTTGGAGAGGTGCTGGTGCAGCCTCATGTCTACCCTCAGACTAAACATGCCCTGGCCATGTTAGGAGCTGTGGGCGTGGCTTACTTATGCTGGTAAGTGACGAGTCAGCATGTAGAGTAGATATAATATATAATAATATAAAGTATGTATGTATTGATACTGTTTATAGGTGTAATCTGCATGTGTCGTCTATCAGATTGTTTATTATGCTGAGTGTAATTATAACAATCAGTGTAATCAGTGGAAACTGTGCCAGTGAATATTTGTGTAGGACAGACGGGTTCTTTGGAACAAGACGGGACAAGACGATGGCTGGAAATGTTGATTCTGAGAATTACTTTTCTTTCTTTCTCTCTCTCTGCAGGATTATATGGGTGTACGTGTCAGTTGGGATTTGGGTGTATCCCCTCCTCGGGCACTTCAGCAGTGCTGGTCTGATGGGTTTCTTCTTTTTTAACATGTCGGTGGTGACTTTGTTTTACCTGCTTGGAGAAAAGCTCAACAGCCACATCTGGAGTAAAAAACACGTTAGCAAGTTTACCACCAAACACAAAGAAATTAGCAAAAGATAACTTGCCTCTAATCTCCTCGTCTATCGCTCTTCTTCTTCTGTCTCTCTTTTTGCAGTAACAGTACATAAGTATAGTGATCTTGATGTAGTTAAAGTACTGCAGTATCAGTAGTAACTGATATATTATTATATATGACATCATTATATTATTAATACTGAAGCATCAGTGTTAGAGCAGCATGTTACTGTTGTAGCTGCTGGAGGTGGAGCTAGTTTCAACTACTTTATATACAGTTAGATAGTTTAGTCCAGTGGTTCCCAACCTAGGGGTCGGGGCCCTCCAAAGGGTCACCAGATAAATCTGAGGGGTCGTGAGATGATTAATGGGAGAGGAAAGAAGAAGAAACAAAGTTCTGATACACAAATCTGTTTTCAGCTTTTGGACTTTTTCTCTAATCTTTGATTTCTGCTGAAATATTGGATCATTTGAACATTTATTGAAATGAAACCATGTGAGAAGTTTAGAGGTAAAAATCACTATTTGGTGGAGCTGTTAACAACTCATAGACATCTGAAATGTGACCCGACTACACACTGCTGTTAGTAAGACGTCAAAAGACTAAAAGGTTGAAACCACTGGTTTCATCTTTAACAATGTGTTGGATTTTAAAAGCTTCTTATATTATCCATTGAGTCAAATCTGCATCTGAACAGTAACTAAAGCTGTCAGATAAATGTAGTGGAGTAGAAAGTACTAGATGTACCTCTGACATGTAGAAAGTACTAGATGTACCTCTGATATGTAGAAAGTACTAGATGTACCTCTGACATGTAGAAAGTACTAGATTTACCTCTGACATGTAACGTAGCATCACACACAAGTACCTCAGAATTGTAAGTAAATATACTTTTTTCTCAATACTACTTTTCACACCTGCCAACACAGGTAACTTTACAGACTGTTGTACTGTTACATTAGTTTAGAACTAGCTAGCATTAGCTTAGCACTAAAGTAGTCTCACTTTAAAAGGACTCGCTGCTTCCTCTACAGAAACACACACTTCTTATATAAATGTCAGTTTATTTTACAGGTCAACAAAGAGCCTGAATAATGCAACTAAAACACCAAAGCAAGCCCAATAAAGCAAGTTTCACTTACAACAAAGCATGTGTCTGTTTTAATTGAATGTAGGCTGTTTTATTCACATAAAAATAATAATAATTAATAAAGCAGGCAGGATCAAAATGGTCACATCCATATTAGGAGGTTATTCTGATTGACATTTGACCTGAATAAAGTGCATATTTTTCATTAATAATGGAATAATTGGGATGAGAGTAAGCGTATAGATTGAAACCTCATGTCATCACAGATCCATCAGTATCTCCAGGAACAGCTATGTCTCTGCGTCCATTAGTTACTGCAAGCGTGCAGATAGTTTTAAAGCTGCTCATCCTGCATGCAGGTCCCTGTAGCCTTTAAGATGGTGCAGGTAGTTCGGATCTGCATCCACCAGTCCAACTGAAAGGATCCTGGCCAATAACTGCACATCTTCTTCACTCAGGTCCTTCTGATGACGAGAAGAAAGTCAAACATTTAATCCCAGTTACAGCATTTACCTTTAAATAACTGCTCACCTTCTTGTTGTTGACAGAGGATTCAGGCAGCTGTGATTTTTGTAGTTTATTTTCCTGTCAAAGATAATAACCATATTTTAGAAAATCACACTTTATTTCCTGCTTCCTCACATTGGACACTTGTTTCTGTCTTGTTAAGATCAAATTGTTAAGATAAATTACACTTCTATTTGCAAAAATACTGATATTTCTGTTTTGTACTTTAATATATAAAACAGAAAATATTCCATCAGTAACTCTGTAAATGTTCACTCACATTTTTGAGTCCTTTTGTTAAGATCATTATGATGAAGAGAAGGCCGATAACGATCTGTGCATGATGGAAAGAACAGTCAGTGTATGTTCCACATCTCATTAGGAAACAACCTCTAATTAATTACCACTGAAAGAAATGAAAGTAAGCTATAAGTAAAGTGTTTACTCACCCCGAGCAGGTGCAACATCTGTATTCCTCTTCGGTCTGCCCTGCTTGTGTGTTGATTTGTAACTAATGTGAGTCAAATACGTAGCTGCTACTCTGAGAGGCCGCACACTGGGTGAGAAAAACACCCATGAAGAACCAGCAATACTGGAAACGCTGCATTTTCAACCAGCACCTATTCTATGAAACAAACTGCTGTTACGCAAATGCCTGCGTCAAAAGGGAAAGAACGCAGTTTCCACTTTAGATTAGTAGTTTAGTCTGTCGTCACCTGCAAATCAACTGATGCTTTATTGGGATTAACACAATGTTGTCTGTCTGAAAATAGTCAGCTGTGCATATGAACATTGGAGACAAAAAAAATGTCATGAAGCTTCAGCCGTTTGATTTAGTGAGCAGGAATTTTGGTACTAAAAGACTTTGCATTGTAAGATTTCCACTTGGGGAGAGACTAAATGCCCTTACTGGGCCTGCATGCCCAGTATGCCTCCTGTGAAGACCCCTACTCTGAATCTGACTGTGATAAAGCACAAAGGTGGATTGTTATTTATATATTATATTAAACTTCTAATCTATTAAATCTAAGAGGGAACCATTGCATTTTTTTTACATTTATCAAACAGCCCCTGCTGGTATTTACCTTACTGTGTTTCTATGATTTCGGTTACCTGTTTGCTCTGAGTTTTCCTCGTGTTCCTGTGCTCCTCCCCAACCTGTTTGGCCTCCACACCTGTCCTGTGTTAGTCTCCTCAGTTTTGCCTGCCACACCCTCCTAGTCACCCTGTTGCCCAATCATCATGTTTCCATGTAATCAGGAACAAGTCCTGAAATAAAATTGTTACTTCAGTGAAAGTGTAGAAGTATCATTTGTAAAATGTACTTAAAGTATCAAAAGTAGAAGTACTCGTTATCTTTTAGAGTGTTATATTACTACAGTATATTATATTATTGTTTTAATCACTAACAGATGCACGCAGGAGTATTTTAATGTTGTAGTTTATCACTGTGGAGATAATATTAGAAACTTTGGGTAAATTGAGACTAATAGTACTACATCTGTATTATATACTGTAAGTGTATTATGATTATTAATATTATTATCAATTATTATTATTATCAATTATTATTATTATTATTATTATTATTAATATAATGATGGTGATAATATATTTCTCTCTGAATCGTAGTAGAGTAGAAGTATAAAGTAGCATCAAATACTCCTCAGATTTGTACTTGAGTTAATGTACTTGGTTAAAATCCATTAGTGTAAATAGTGTGTATAGGTATAGATTAGTATGTTTATATGTATGTGTATTGTGTTCATACTGTATGTAGCTGCAGAGCCATCTAGAACATTTCAGACGCTTCGCGACATTTCTTCACCTCAGTGAAGTTAGCAGTGTGCACTACTTCCGGCTGAATGAGTTGCGTTCAAATTAAAAGTCGCTGGATTTACACTTAAAGCCACATCACATTTACTTAATATAGTTTTGATAATGAATTCAGATAACGTTACCCCGGACAGTATTCTGTGTATCTGGTGAAACCGGAACACATAATTGACTGTCTCGTGGTTTAAACTCCTCTGCTGACCAAAAAAACGACTTTTATTCCTAAAATCCGGACCGGAAGTGAGCATGTGCAGCGCTTTACGCGTGTTTCTCCAGCAGTTGTTGACAGATTTCTTACAAGCTCGAACTTGGGCTGAAAATGTGTGCTGGAAAACAGGAACATTAGCAGAATCTGGCGGGTTTGGTAAGATTTTATACTTTATTATATTAATAAATAATATTAAGGAGGTTAAGACCCAGATAATTTACTGTAGACATGGTTGTAACTTGTTAACATGCTTTTGACAAAGATATAGAAATAACGCGTTAATGCTGTGCAGTAAATGAACTGTCAGACTGGCTTGTTGAAGGAAAGCCGTTTTATATCAGTGTAACCACATGTCGTAAGTAGTTTGAAATCGCTTAAATGTCAATGGTAACGGTTACTTCAAAGGATAAGTAACGGCATTTAACTTGGTAAAGTTGCAAGTTTTGTCATAGTATTTCCGTTTTGAATACACAAATCTAATTTTATCAATCTTAAAATGAATATGGCAGCATGTATCTCACTACAGCTGTCACTATTCAAAACGTTTAGTAGCGGGTTACTTATCGGTAAATACAAATATTAGCTATGAATTTATTTAATCACTTTTAGACCAGTGGGGGTTTCTTTAAAACCTAGGATGGGGACGGAATTTACCACGAAGACTCGCCCTACTCTGTCTCTGATTGGCTTACCGTGTTATTCTTACTCTAACACTAACCAATCTCACTCTTCATGCAACGAGTAGCAGCCAATGAGAGGCAGAGTAAGACTGAATAGGGCGGATCCTTCCCTTGCCATCCTTGGACATGCGTAGCTAGGCGCACAAACCGGAAGTAGTATTTTTAGATGATTTTGGCGAGTTTAACTCCTCTACCGCCGTTAATTTTTACTGTAGCTTACTTGCCTAATCTGTTTACATGTTCCCCAGCCAACTACGAGTTCATTATTTTGTTGTTTTGTATATCGTTAAACTCTAAATACATTAATTTAGCCAACCACAAGCCCGCGTCTGTTTTTTATATATATAGCGATAACGGTGTTTAAGCTAACGTTAGTTGGCTACCTTGCTAGGTGACACCAGCTGAAAGTGCATCCTGCAACTGAAACTATGGAGGTCTGAATGAGGTCTGTAACGTTGTAAAACATAGTCGAGGTATCTCTGTGTTTTTCTTACAGAGACGGGGATCCTGCTGGCGTGTGTGTATGTGTGTGTGTGCAGCCAAAAGGGAGATCTACAATGCTGTGTTGGGGCAATGCTTCCTACGGACAGCTGGGTTTAGGTGGGATTGATGAAGAGATTGTGGTTGAGCCACGAAAATGTGAATTCCTGCACGGGAAGCAAGTGTGTGATGTGGGGTGTGGCCGCAGACACACCGCCTTCCTGCTGGAGGATGGGACAGTATACACCTGTGGCTGCAACGACCTGGGGCAGCTGGGACACGAGAAGTCCCGGAAGAAACCAGGTTGGTCCTGAATACATGTTGAATCATGATGGCATTAAAATGACTCATTACATGAACGTGTCTGTGTCTTCTATTAGAACAGGTTGTGGCTCTGGATGCACAGATCATAGTGGCCGTGTCATGTGGAGAGTCCCACACACTCGCCCTGAATGACAAAGGGCAGGTTTTCTCATGGGGTCTGGGCTCAGATGGGCAGCTGGGCCTCAATAACTTTGAAGAATGTGTTCGTGTGCCTAGGTGAAATTGAAATTTATGTTAAGATGCTATCTTACATTAAAAAAAAAACCTATACAAATCACTTTTAATTCATTCTTCTCTCTGAAAATGCCAGAAACATCAAGACGTTGTCGGATGTTCAAATTGCTCAGGTAGCCTGTGGATACTGGCACTCCCATGCACTTTCAAGAGGTAGGAGATGGTTTGTATGCACATATTACAAAGCTATTCACTCATTATGTTTTCGTCACATCAGTCATTTCAACGTTATGTGTATTTCTTTTCACAGGGGGGCAAGTCTTCTCCTGGGGACAGAATCGGTATGGACAACTCGGGCTAGGAATGAACGGACAGAGCATTTCCACACCCCATATCATACAGTCTCTGCAGGGCATTCCTTTTGCTCAGATATCAGCAGGTGGCGCTCACAGCTTTGCCCTCACTCTCTCAGGAGCGGTGTTTGGTTGGGGGTGCAACAAGTTTGGTCAGCTGGGTCTCAATGACAGCAATGGTGAGGGGAGAAAAGTGTCAGTAGTGATCCAAACCTTGAACTGCTAGTGAGCGCTAAACTCAGACTAACTGTTTGAAGGTCTTTTTCAGATCGGTATTTCCCGACACTGCTGAAGTCATTGAGGTCGCAGAGAGTGATTTACGTCTCCTGTGGAGAAGATCACACGGCAGCACTGACCAAGTTAAGTTATATATGTTTTATATATTTATTAAAGCTGCTGTGGTGGTGATGGATTAATAGTTTTTACAACCTGGGTCCTAAGTGTATAATTTTGTCCATCAATCCTTAATAATTCTGATTATTGTTTATTGACAAGATGCTGAGATACGAGATCACAAGGACTCCACTTAACATAACTTTACAATAGAGTCTAATGAGCCTTGCAAATACAACCAATAAAAGCTCTAAAGCACTCATTAAGAAGTGAAGATTAATTAATCAGTTGCATTGTACAACTGTGTGACAACTGTGCAAAGCGCAGAAAGTAGAACAACAACAGAGAAGGGGCAGCCCTGCAAAATCTGATGGAGAGTTTTAGGGTCATCTCTATCATCTACTATATAATCCTTCCATATTACAGCCATGTCACTGTTTAGTAATTATGTGATGAGTGAAATAATGTCAAAATAAGACTTAATTTTGCTACAATTAGGCTTTTGGTGGGTAAAATCTTTTTGTAACTGAATGAAATTTTGGCTCTTTTAGTAGTGGGCTGCAGGTTGATCTGTGTACTCCATGTCTGCCTGTGGTATTAGTTGACTGGCTGATACTAACCTGGTTAAATGTTCTTTCTTAATCCTGCCTCTACCCTGTATAAAGCAGTGTTAGCTCACCTTTAGCCTTGCAGGATAACTGGTGTTGCTGATTTTACAGGAAGGAGGTGTGTTTACATTTGGAGCAGGAGGATACGGACAGCTTGGCCACAACTCTACAAACCATGAAATCAACCCGAGGAAAGTGTTTGAGCTCATGGGAAATGTAGTCACGCAGATTGCATGTGGAAGGTAAACATTGAGCACATTTAATGTTAGACACGACATCCACGGCTGCACACATCAATGCACATTCAGTAATATGAAATGAAATTAACTGAGCACTAAATGACTTCTCAACTGTGCAATTACAGGCAGCACACTTTGGCTTTCACGCCCTCATGTGGAAAAATGGACTCATTTGGGCTCGGAGGTAATGGGCAACTCGGTACACGCTCCACTTGTAACAGAAAAAGCCCCGCCCCTGTCAAAGGCCCCTGGGTAGCCTCAAGCGCTCCAACAGAGTCAGGTGAGACGCAGTCAATTAATGCTGCATTAAGAGATTTTTGAAGGACTAGAGGGCAGAAACCTGCCATTATATATCAGGGTTGTTCTGGTTCTGAAGTGCTAGCAAGCATTTTACATTACAGGGAGTCATTTCATATCATGCAAATTTCAAAAATATTATTTTAGAAAGATCCTGCATAGATGGATGGATAGATGGATAGATAGATGGATGGATGGATAGATAGATAGATAGATAGATAGATAGATGGTAGGATACTGATGGTATTGTTACTGATAATGACTGTGTGTAATAACTATGACAGTAGATAGTAATAATAATAAAGTTTTACTTGCTTCTTTGATGTTGTATTACAGACACAGGACATGGCTGTTATGTCAAGAGGATTTATGCTGGAGGAGACCAGAGCTTTGCTCACTATTGCACTGCCAACGTAAGTTTTCATAAATTACTTCTGACATTTTGAGTTAATAAGTTTGCTTACGTAAGTTCAGACTTTTAAAAAGTCTTCAATATGTTTTGTTGTAGAAACTGCATGATGACGTGAGAATACAAGACTCCAACAGGAGGCTTTGCACCTTGAATGAGGAGATCATACAGAAATGGCTGAATCACTCACCAGGAAGACTCCCGCAGGAAGTCTCCAAGTAACAACCGATTACGTGTTATTGGTTCAAGTTGTCATGGTGCTGTAATTTCCTGATTGTAGAAAGTAGTCATGCTAATGATCTGCCTTTTATGATTCCCTTAGTGAGATTGACCTGGTGTTCTCCTCAGCAAGCTGCCTCAATGGATCGTTTCTGTCTACGAGGTACTCTCATTTAACTAGTAGTACTTTTAATGTTAATCTACATTTAGTCTGCATTTAATATCATTTCACCATTTTCAATCGAGGTGTTGTTTTTAATGATTATGTCTTACGTTATACTTTCAGATGTACAGTCTCGTATTAACTGTCTCCCTCTTTCACACAGTCATCCGGATCACTACAGTACCAGCAGTAAATGTTCAGGGATGGATATGAACATGGCTCGTCTCCTGTTTCACAGAGTGATTCAGCAAAATCACCCGGAGATCACTCAGCAGGTCAGCGCTCAGGACGTCAATGCGTCTGTTCATGCACCATATATCCATGCATTACTCTGCCCTGCTATCAGTCAAAATGCTACTTAATTATACTAATATACTTCCCCCCACCTCCTTTATCACAGTGTTTAGGAAACAAGCACTGAGCCATGTGACCGTTTAGGGATTATTACCTTAACAGATCTATATACTTTCTTCTGTCATCCTCAGATTGCTGCAAGTCTGGAAAAGAACCTGATTCCCAGATTGAGCAACTCTCCTCCAGACATTGAAGCTCTGAGACTCTACCTCACGCTCCCTGAATGTCCTCTCTTCAGGGACAGAAATAATTACGTAACCATCGCTATCCAATTTGCCAAATCTCTCATCAGCCTGAAAGAAGCTCCGCTGAAAGTGCTCGGTAGGATGAAGAAGGCTTTTCATGCACGCAGGTTATTTCTCTGACAGTTTTTGCAGCACGTGTTTGGTCTTTTATTCCAGCCAACTGGTGGTCCACATTTGAGCCCCCGGTGTTCCAGCGGCTGGTGGAGTTGTACAAGGAGGTGGTGGTGTATCTGCTCCAGATGCACAAGGTGGGAATTCCTTCAGCAGAGCAGAGAATCTTCACCTGTTTCCTGGACACGTCCCTCCGACTCTTGGAGATCCTGCACATGGTGAGCAATGAGTAAATCCATGGATCTGTGTTACGTCCTACTTCGTTCAGTATTTACTGATAACGTCCATGTTCTTGTTGTCTCAGGTGAATGAGAGAGCAGGACACATCATACAGTACGATAAATTCTACATCCATGAGCTGGATCACCTGATAGACATCAGAAATGACTACGTCACATGGATTCAGAGGCAAATGTACCCGATGGTGAGTTTTCTGTTGATGCCTCCATCACGTTCGTGTGTGTTTATGCGTCGTCATTCATTCATGTTTGCCTCTGTGTCCTCAGGGTCATGATGGTGTGGTGACTCTGTGCAGGTATCCCTTTGTTTTTGATGCGCAAGCAAAGACCACACTCCTTCAGACTGATGCTGTCATACAAATGCAGGTAACACACAGTAGTAAAACACTCCTGAAGCTTAATGAAGGTGTTATTATATGTGAAAATCTCATTATTTCCTTGTCATGTTGATAGATGGCAGTGGACCAGGCACAGATGCAAAACTTCAGCTCCATGTTCCTGCCTGCAGTGGAATCTGTGAACCCCTGCCTCATCCTCATCGTCCGGAGGGAAAACATAGTTGGAGACACCATGGAGGTCCTCAGGAAGTCCAAGAACGTCGACTACAAGAAACCACTCAAGGTGGTCATGAAGTGATTTATTACTTCTAACAGTAACTGAACTCCCCTGAATATCTTTCCTTTGCTTCTCACTTTGCTGCAGGACTGTAGGCTTGAACCAGAGAGGGCAGTGAAACACGTCTTTAGCCTGGTGTTACTCTATTAACTTCCTATTCTGCTTCCAAAACCCAGTTTACACAGGTGTGTTGTCATTAAATCAGTTCCTAAAAGGTGCTAACACGTCTGTGGCAGGTGATCTTTGTTGGGGAAGAGGCGGTCGATGCCGGAGGCGTCAGGAAGGAGTTCTTCCTCCTGATCATGAAAGAGCTGCTGGATCCCAAATATGGGATGTTTCGTTACCACGAGGAGTCCCGGCTCATCTGGTTTTCAAACAAGGTACCTGACCTTCCCCTCGCACTGCTAAAATATCACTACGCTACAGCTAAGTGCTAAAACATCCTCAATAATGAGGACACTGAGGTGGTCTTATGTGAATTTACCTTTAAAACAGTTTAGAATAAACCAGATAGATCTAAATAAGGTATTTTCCTGTTCTGTTTAGATTTATAAACCAATGTGTGACTGTATTTACTATCTTAATGACTGGAGAGACACAAATAGGCTGTCGATGTTTAAAAGTACACAGTGTTACTCCATCTATGATATTTCTGACTGACAGTCGTTGAATGTTTCTTCCAGACCTTTGAGGACATTGACTTGTTCAACCTCATCGGGGTCATCTGTGGTCTGGCCATCTACAATCTCACGATAGTGGAGCTCAACTTCCCGGTGGCTCTTTACAAGAAGCTCCTGAAGAGGAAGCCGACATTAGATGATCTGAAAGAGCTCATGCCAGATGTGGGAAGGTCAGATCAAGGATCAGTCACCTGAGGTTTCCATTTAACATGTTGATGAATTGTATTAGCACACACACTTAAGTATAAGTGAGTATTCATTGTTTTGAAAAGTATATTGTAAAATGTGTTTCTTTTACTGTCTTCAACTAGGAGTCTGCAGCAGTTACTGGATTATACAGAAGACGACCTCGAGGAAGCCTTCTGCTTGAACTTCACAGTAGGATGATTGTCGTCTCTGCATTAATTGTGTATTAATTCAACAAAATCAAACCGATGTCTATTTTTGTATTTGTTTTTTCAGATCACAGAGGAAAACTACGGCGCCACGGAGGTTTTGGAACTAGTGCCTAACGGTGAAGACGTCAATGTTAACAAATCAAACAGGTAACGTCAAGATTTTCAAGGAATATTGTTCCTGAAACATATTGATCTGATTGATGGTTGATGAAGGTTCATTAAAATAGATGTTTTATAATAATAATACAGATAATACTTTATAGTGAGTTTCATCTCATTGTTTATCTACCTGCTCACCTTCCTTCCTTGAGGTTATGATTTGTGGTTTTTAGTTAAACCAATAAACTACATTAAGTCTTTACTAAACTCTATTAAGGGCTTTTATTCTACTTTCCTATGAAGTTGTTGCTAACCTTGAACCAATGAATCCTTTCACCTCATCCTGCACAGCTGAGGATTCACTGTTTAACTTCACACTTCACTTTTTCTTTCTTCAGGCAGGACTTTGTCAACGCGTACGTAGACTACGTCTTCAACACATCAGTGGCTCCGCTGTTTGAGTGTTTCTATGCAGGCTTCCACAAGGTGTGTGGTGGGAAGGTCCTGGAGCTGTTCCAGCCAAACGAGCTGCAGGCCATGGTCATCGGCAACACCAACTATGACTGGACGGAGCTCGAAAAGGTCTTGACAAAAGGAAATATTTCACTGATTGATTGTCAAGCTTTATAAAGATCTATCTATTTATGCAAGCAAGCACCTACAGTTGTAAGTAAAAGCGGAGTAGCTTTAAATGTTGTTTGTTTTCAGAGTACTGAATATAAAGGTGAATACTGGGCCGACCATCCCACCATCAGGCTGTTCTGGGACGTTTTCCACAGTCTTCCTTTAGAAAAGAAGAAACAGTTTCTGTGTAAGTGCTGCTCCATATAGATGTAAAACCACTAGAGCAGCTGTTGCTGTAACCAGGTGACATTTCTCTCTCTCTCTCTCGTCTCCTTAGTGTTCCTCACAGGAAGTGATCGCATACCCATCTTGGGCATGAAAAGCCTGAAACTGGTGATCCAGCCCACTGGTGGAGGGGAGCAGTACTTACCAGTTGCACACACCTGCTTCAACCTGCTTGACTTGCCCAAGTACACGAGACTAGAATCACTCCGCGAGAAGCTTCTTCAAGCTATAGATCACAATCAAGGCTTTAATCTTGCGTGATAGAAGCACAGAAACGC
This sequence comes from Pampus argenteus, assembly GCA_036937835.1. NCBI lineage: Eukaryota > Metazoa > Chordata > Actinopteri > Scombriformes > Stromateidae > Pampus > Pampus argenteus. Next base: position 1,177,805 of record CM072871.1, on the reverse strand, counting down.
CTGAAAGATCAAGTCCAGACTGTTGATGGCAACCACATTCCCAAAAGTTTCAGCTCAGCAGACTTTGGTCTGAGTCCTGCTGTAGGAAATGAACCCTGGTGGGACAGAAGAGGAGGCCTCATGACACTAGAAGCGATTACGAGTTGGATGTCTAGACATTAATCTTTGATTTTTCAGCTTTTTTTCCATGCCATCACAGTACTTGTTGCGCTATTACAAGTCGATTCACATTTGATATTGCTCCTGTAGATATGCTTTTATTCATGTTTGGATATGACAAGTATGATGAAGCAAACTACTGTTCTGTACGGTACAGGGCATGCATACAGCAGCATAAATACCTGTAAAATATGATTACATTCAGTAGCCCTACCTTTCTGAAGCTTGTAATGCAATGTAGTGTAATAGTAAGATGTTTCTGTTATGTTTAGACAGGAAAATATATCAGAAGCACCACAAAATGAATCCAAGAAATACTGTGGCCTCAAAAATAGCAGATTTAAATCAATGCGTCTCTTACATTGTAAGCTTCACTGTGGTAGCAGTTACTCTGTATTTTGCAGGAACTAATGATGTTGTGTCCACATCCTGTACATTAAATGTTTGACGCTCTTTATGTTTGACAAAAAAGCAGCGTGAAGCGTTTGATTTACATCCTGAGTGGAGCCTGAAAACAATCCACAAATAAAAACGGAGGTACAGCCACTGAAATGTGAGTTTTGGGATCAAATATTGAATGATAATTGATTGTATTTACAGTATTTTGTCTTATTGTTATATGCCCAGGTACAGTATAGGGTCAAAGGTCATAGATAGACAAGAAATGCTCTTCACAAACATACTGAAATCAGAGTTTCATTTCCAGTGTTTCCTCATGAAAATACTTCATATTTTCGGCTTTAATAGTTTTTTTTTGGCCCTTTTTCACAGCTTGATGTTCACTTATTAAAACAACAGACTTCAGTTCAGGTATACGCTTTAATGCCAAACTGTACATGATAAATGATATGCAGACATTGTGGTATATGGCCATGAAGGAGACAAACAGAGATGATGTCTCATAGGTACAGAGCTTTTTGGTGTTAAATTAACTTTCAATGGGGCATCTCGCGGTGGACGAGCTTATAGTGGGAACCACAGGACGGACAGCGCTGGGCGTTTCCCTCGTGTAGCCAGAACCACACTATAGCACTGTTGTCTTCCTCACCTGCAGAGAATTACATTATGGTCATCCTGGTTTGTCAGGCACACATTCATAACAAACCTTAATATATACATTACTTACAGATGCAGCCCACCAGCCTCTTGGTTCCAACACAAGGCACAATGTGAGGGTCCGTCTTGGTCCCAGAATTGGGCTGAGCCTTCATGGTACTGTAGGGGTCCTGCAGTGTGAATATGAAGGAAATACAGTCATACTGTATGAGAATTAAACTGCATCCTTGCATGTTCAATAGCCTACCTTCCCCTGTTTAAGGGCCTGCTGGATGCGTCGCTCCAGCCCAGTGGCCTGTTCTTCATCTGTTGGGATTCCTGAAAATGACAAAATAATAAAGACTCATTAATATGAAGTGGAAACAGCTTCAAAGTCATCATGGTATAGATCATTGAAATGAAACCATGTGAGAAGAGCTGTTAACAACTCATCTGAAATGTGACCCGACTACACACTGCTTTTAGTAAGACGTCAAAAGACTAAAAGGTTGAAACCACTGGTTTCATCTTTAACAATGTGTTGGATTTTAAAAGCTTCTTATATTATCCATTGAGTCAAATCTGCATCTGAACAGTAACTAAAGCTGTCAGATAAATGCAGTGCAGTAGAAAGTACTAGATGTACCTCTGACATGTAGAAAGTACTTCAGTACTGGAGTGAATGTACTTTTACTTTGCAGCAGTGTCCTATCAGCTGGCAGCTCAGAGGAGGAGGGCCCATCTGAGGCCTTTCACCAACTTATCATCCAAATGACCTTCATTGTTTGATTCAGACTTTATTGTCGCGTTTAGGTGTAAAACGGTCATTTTACAGCAGAAAAAGTGAATAAAAACACTTTATTCTTTGCACATAAACACAGCAGTGTTATTTATGATGTGTATATAATGCAGTAGTGTCTGTACAGACATGTATGATAACATGACTCCAGTGTAACTGCGCAGTAAACTATAAATACAGCCTGAACTCTGCCTGCCTCATGTCGCCTGTCCAGACGCACTTATACCCGCTGATAGTGACTCTGCGGGCGGCTGTAAAGCCCGTATTGGGTCCGTAATAATCAGACTGACCGTTCATGGCGCTCATGGCCCGGTGTGGCCGCCCGGCCGCCGCGTGGCTCCTCAGCCGCAGAGCGGTGCTACAGGTTCGGAGGAGAAGTCGTCCTGCCATCGCAGACTCAGTGTCCGGTACCGGGAATGACCTGAAACAACCAGCCGTGGACTGAAATGACCCGACGGCCGTGTGAGTGACAGCTGCTCCGGCCAATAGCAGCAGCGATAAAGATGCGCTAACCAATGAAAACGGGCAGAGGGCAGCACGAGGAACAGGTGTAACATGTGTTTTTATTGGCTGAGTTACACCTCAGTCTGTCCAGTTTTATTGAAATATACAGTTTCATATCTCAAAGTACTCTGAATAAACAACCAGACATTAAAATAACAATAATAACTTTAATTTACCTGATTTGTCCGTTTTAGGTAACTGTTTGTTTGTTTGTTTATTTATTATTATTTCTGGCATTCACTGGACATGAACTGCTTACATTTTAATAAAAACTAAGACCGGTTTTCATGCAGTACTTTTACTTGTACTGCAGTATTTCTACACTACTATGTGTTGCTGTGCAGTTCTCGTGTTGTCCAGGTGGAGGCAGTGTGGCGCAGGTGAATCACCGTTGTTTTGTCCGGTTAGTTCTCTCGGTTCTGGGAACATGACGCCGTTATAACATGTGAACGCACGCGGTTCGACCGTGTGTGACGTCACGGTGGGTGTGTCGTGACGTGTGCCGAGTGTAAAAAGACTGGGTCCCGCTGTATTACTCAGGCTGCACTACAGCGTCTATTCACAGGCGCGATCCCACTACTGAGCGGCACGGGGGCTTTGACCTGCTCCGTTTCCGACCTGGGCCGGTGCACCCCTCCTTAGACGACCTGGTGGTCCCGAGCTCCCCCAGGAGCACCATATCGATACCGAACTTAGTGCGGACACCCGATCGGCATAGTCCGCTGCAGCTCAGAGCTCCTGAGCTCAAACGGTCCGCCAGCCTCAGCCTCCCGGTAGCTTGGATTACAGGCGCGCGCCACCGCACCCGGCGAGGAACTGCTGCAGTAAACGGACTTATATCTTCGACAAAAGTGACGTCATCAGGAGGTCTGGTGACGTCTAGCGGCGAAGAGCTGCAGCTGCAGCGCTGAGGATCCACTGGATCCACTGGAGCTGCTGTCAGTATTCACTACAGGCCTGTTGTTGTTGTTGTTGTTGTAGGAATATATAAACATGAGTCATAAACAACAACAACAACAACAAACATCTTTCACCTCCTGTCACTGCTTTAAACTTATTTACACTTTAACTAAAATTAACTGCTGAAACTTTTTTACACTATTTGTACTGTAATCATGTTTTCATCCTTTAGTTTCTGTAAACAGTTGATATGTTAAAGTGAGCTAATAACATCAACCAATAATTAATAAAATAATTAATAAAAGGCTCAAATTCTTTCGTTCTCTGTAAACTGAATGTTTTTTTCTTCTAATCAACAGACTAATTGATAATAAAAAATAATCATAAGTTGCGGCCCTTAAAAGAATATTGTCAGTTATATTGAACAAAGATCAGTTTCCAGTAATTCCTTAATAATAATAAGATGAGACAGTGTAGATGGTGCAGTGCAAATATTGATCTGCTTTAACCCTAAAATAGAGATAAAAAGGATAAACTGGATCAATATTCAGATCTCATCTACTGTCTGTCAATACGCTTCCCTTTTAAAACTTATATTGTCCTTATACAGTCCAAACATTTTATTTGATATATATTATCTGCTAACATGGACTTCATGCTTATAACCATCTGCTGCCATCTATAGATAGATATATAGATAGACAGACAGACAGACAGACAGACAGACAGACAGATAGATAGATAGATAGAATAAACAACATCTTTATTGTCTTGATATATTTATGGCTTCACAGACATAAATACACTTAAAAACTTCCTTTTTATGAGATAAAGACAATAATAATAAAAAACGGGATGAAACAAAGACGACACGTCTTTATTTAAACCGACTTCATAACGACAGCAGCAGTCATTAATATAATCTAATAAATGTTTAGTTTGATGAATCTGTGCAGCGTTTAATAATCTCAGCCTGTAATTTTCCAACATTAACGAATCAGATGACAGTTTAAATATCACACAGTGATGTTTGGATTAATACATCCTGTTTAAACAAGAATAAAAAATAAAACATTTTTCATCACAATAAATATCTTTTATACTTTCTATACATTTACATCCATGACTGTGAAAACCATAAAGTGATACACACAAGCAGTTTTATATTCCCAACAAATATTATGGACTCGACAGCAACACAACAGTACACAGTACAACATCACAGGTACTGCAGTATCAGTTCAGGTCAGATGTAAAATATTCATTAAGACACATTCAGCTTCATATCTCCAGTTTACACGTGAAGTTATTATTACAACATTTTTATTATTACAACATTTGACAGTCAATCAGTGACAACAATAAGACACAAACATGGAAAGTGTTTGGTTGTATATTTAAATCTCATAATTTCTGAACTTCTGCAGTAGATCAGACGGAGAGTCAGCAGCCCAGCGGAAACGCCGATGGCAGTAGTCACCTGCAGGAAATGACGATAAAATGTTAGTCAGCTTCATGGGATTTAATGCAAACAGAAGATACTCGATGATGGTTCGTTGAAAAAACTGAATGATGTATTTCAGTATAATCTGCTGATGATGTAATAATCACATAATGCATCGAGTAGTGTATAGTAGTAGTTGTATCCTACATTAAAATAAAGTGGGTTTCCATACTGGGAACATTTTGACGTACTTGAGGATGGCATGGCTCCATACGAGGGGACGTCTGGTGCTTCGTCTGCTTCAGAGGTGACGGGAGTTTCTGCTTCTGGGGCCTCCAACATCGGTTCCTTTTTATTTCTCACAGCCCAGTGCATCGACTGCAGACAACATATCACAAGGCTTACTAGTTAAGATTCAATTATAAGTATTTTGAAGAAAAGATGTTATTACATACAGTTTTTACGGAGTCATTCAAGGCTTGCCAGTCACGGAACGATATAGTGACGCCGCTTCTTTTCCAAAGGTCATAGTTTTTTCTTTTGGCTTCATTGCATAAAACCTCTTTGGCTTCCTGTAGCTTTTGAAAGTCTGCCACTGTCAGAGAGAAAAGAAATATCAAGATGAAGATGGAACATGCAGTAATATTAGAGATCTGGGAGAAATAACCCTTTGCAACCATTTGCACGCACTTGTCAGCAGTTCCCTATTAACATAATTTGCTTTGAAGTCAAGACATCAGATAAAATGGCACAAATATATAATTAAAAACGAGACAGAATAAAGGAAATGTGTCACAGCAGTGGTCCGTAGATCTACCTGCTCTCGGGTTGTCTAGATGTTTGTCTGGGTGACATGCCAAAGCTCGGATCTTGTATTCATTGAGAATCTGTTCACCCTGCAAGACAAAGATCCCACAGACACATATTAAAAGACACTCTGCTCGGATCAATATCGGGTGTCTCATATAGTTTTTCTCCTCCTTCACTTTAAACTCCCAACTTTAAATAATTGTAATTTCCTTTTGTTTATCCACAGTGTAAATGTTTGAGGGATATTATTTATTATGGTAAAGCAGATTTACACACACATGCTTTATTCTACATTGAAAATGATATTGATCCCTTTAAATACATTTATGTTCATTTTAATTGATCCTATATGGACATTATACTGTAGTTAGCCTGATTGCTAATTTCAATGAAATTGTCAGACTTTATCATTTTGAATTACACGAACTATACATAAAATAATTTACTGGCCGCCTATTAAATCTACTGTTAAAGTAATTATGTACAAACGCTGCAGTGAAGCATCATGTAAAAATGAGGTTTTACACCCAGCAAATAGACGGATCCTCTCCCACTGACCACAACTTACCGAAGATAACTCATCACATCCTAATAACCCGTAATAATCCTCCAGGTCCTCTGGTTTGCAGTTCAAAACAGCCTCCATGAATGTGTCTGCTTTCCTGTTAAAGAGCAGCTTGACTGTTTGCTGGATCACAGCTGTTCGTTTCTGCTGCTGCTCTCACTCACAATATTTATTTCCTTCAGGTTTATTCTAGTCTTACGTTGTGAGAAAGTTTTGGGTAATTAATACAGAAACTCCCAGGTGGTTAAAATCTCTCCCGAGTTTTAGTCAAAACAAAATGAGCTGTAATTTTTCAGCATGTGACGTGTGTTGCGTTCAAGTGTATGGCTAAAAGCTCCCATCCAGCTCGAAATCTGGACACTTGAAGGCAGCATACGTCACATGCTAATTATCTGTAAAGGCAAATTGAAGCATAAAAAGTCAAACATATAAATATATTGATGACTGGGCTGTATTTATGTAGCATGTGTAGAAAAAATGAAATGGATAAATTTGTAGCAGACATGTAATTACTGTATATTTGAATTGGCTGTATATACTGTATATAACCACCTATATCCTATTATATGTATATAAAGTAACATGTCTTTTTTTAACCATCAAATATTTGTCTCAGCACTCTCAAACTTCATGTATTCATCATTCTGTGTGAGCTGTACGTCTGTGGCTGAAACTAATCCGACAGCATTTGAAAGCACCAATATTTTGTTATGGTTTTACGTCAGCGCCGTAAAAACAGTGGGACGTTCCATCCGTGACTATTGGTGGAGAGCGAGTCACGTGCTGCATGCAAATGAGCCAGCTGTGTCCGAGAGGAAGGCGCTGCTGAAGATGGCGGACGGAGAGAAGAGTCTCGGAACGGCCTTTTCAGGCGTCTCCGGTATGGACGAACCTGCCGCCAAAAGGACAAAAATCAGCCCGGAGACTAAAGTCACCGAAGCGGATCAATTCTCGTGTGTTTCTGGGCTCACGGAGGGTTGTGAGGCGGCGGGGAGTTGTGCGCAGCCAGCGGAGAAGGAAGCAGAGCCGGTGATGGCGGTGGAGGAGCAGGCCGCAGCAGGAGCGCCAGGCGGAGACAACAATGGGCTGGGACCGCCGCTCTCCCAGCAGCACAAACCGGCAGAGAAGCTACACGACAGCGCGGTTCTCGGGACAACCGGGGGGACCGAGGGAACCGAGGAGGAGGGTGTCGGTGAGAAAAGAGCTTTAACCAAGTGTTTACATGCATACACGCCTTGGACTAGTTCTGCCAAGTTAACCGGCGACTTAACTTAATGAGAAACAGAAGATACAACGTTAATGTTAAAGTGTGTGTGTGTGTGTGTGTGTGTGTGTGTGTGTGGACACTTACCTCTAACTTTTCTTCAGGTAGCATTTAAAAACAAAAGGGAAACTTTCTGTGTCCCACATGTGGAGTTGGAGTTGAGCTTGTTGTCATGGATATATCAGGTATTTAACCTGCTGCTACATCAATTTCTCCATTTTTCAAACCTGTCTGTGCTTCAGGTTTTCTCCCCTCCAACGGCCTGGCTGTCACACCGGACCACATCACAGAGGAAGATGACCGATCATCACATGCCAGCTCCAGCGACTGGACCCCCCAACCTCAAATCGGTAAGTAGGTGGATATAAGCAGTCAGTAGCACAGCCTGAATATCTTGGAGTACAAGTCGTGTTGAGGTGTTGTACTCTCGCTCAGGTTCGTACAGTTTCATCCAGCAACACATCAGAGAGACCGACCCGAGGACCATCCTGAGGGAGCTGCTGCCCGAGACGGTGCTCCCACCAGATTTAGACGACATGACGTTGTGGCAGATTATCATAAACATCTCCGAACCACCAAAGAGGAAGAAGCGGAAGGATATTAACACCTTGGAGGATGTGGTCAGGCTACTCCATGACAGTAACAGGATCCTCGTGCTGACGGGTGCAGGGGTACGAATCTATCACACATTTTTGATTTTTCAGATTAGTGTGTGTGTGCCAGCGAGGGAGGGTTTATGTTCATGCTCTTCATGCTCTTTCTGCAGGTGTCTGTATCTTGTGGAATACCAGACTTTCGCTCCAGAGATGGCATTTATGCACGGCTTGCTGTAGATTTCCCCGATCTTCCAGACCCACAAGCGATGTTTGACATCGAGTACTTCAGACGGGACCCAAGGCCGTTTTTCAAGTTTGCTAAGGTTTGCTTCATGTATGCTTCTTTTTGTGCAAACTTGAATTTGATACCATTGTGTGTATATAAAATGATTGTATCAGCTCCAGTACCTCCCCATGTTCATTCATTTAGCTACATCAGATATATTTATTATGTATATCTGACATATGTTAGAAAACGAGAAATGTTTCCTGAAGCCTGATATGATCCGACAAACAGTCCACAACTCAAAGATAATCACTTTATCGTCATAGAAACCAGAAAATATTCTCATTATAGAAGCTGAAACCAGAGAATTTGGACTTTTTTCTTCTTTTATTGATTAACCGACTAATTGTTGCAGCTCTACATTCAAGCCCAAATTCATCAACAGGTACACGACTTTAGACTGAGCCATAGATGAGACGTTCTCTGTCTGAAGGTCTATGAACACAAAGCTTGTAATGTAATGATATATGGTTCATCTTTAGTGTTGACACTGTGTTTTAAAAGTAGATTCAGATCTGAATCTAACATGAAATTCACTAAAAAGTTTATTGAGGAGACGCCTGTAGTTTAAACTGTGGGACAGAAATAAGAAAGTCTGCAGCGTTTCAGGCTGTATTTGGATTTATTTTGGATTAAGAGGTTTAAATATTTCATAAGTTTTACAGATAAGCAACGGGGGGTGACGTGTGTGATCTTTGTTACAGGAGATCTACCCCGGTCAGTTCCAGCCGTCACCGTGTCACAGATTCATCTCTATGCTGGACAAACAGGGGAAGCTGCTGCGCAACTACACACAAAACATCGACACATTAGAACAAGTAGCAGGAGTTCAGCGAATTATCCAGTGTCATGGTGAGAGATACAGCAACACGTGCTTATTGTTTTTTAATATCTATAATGGTGTTAATTAATAACGCTTTTATTTCAGGGTCATTTGCAACTGCTTCCTGTCTCGTCTGTAAACACAAGATGGATTGTGAGGCTATAAGAGAAGACATCTTTAACCAGGTATTTATTCATCAGACCGATGAATTTACATGCTGTATTGATACTGTATATGAAATTCAAGCCGTTTGTAAATGAAACCGTGTTCATAGTGGGTTTGTTCACTCCTTTTTGAGATGTAATTTACCTCGGTTGTCTTGGGATGGCAGAAAAGGTTTCAACAACAGATCTGAAATCCTTCAGCATCAAAACCTAAACTCTTATCTTAACCTAAACTCTTATCTTAACCAGGGGTAGAAGGAAAAGGTTTTGTTGTTCATAAACATATTGAACATATGTGTGACGTGTTTGTCATCTCCAGGAAGAACTGACGACAGTGAAAAGTAAAGCTATAGTACAATCAATCCAAATGTATGACTACATGCTACAGCTGCTACTATTGTGGATGTTATAAAGTTTAAATAGCTTTGTTCCAGTAGTTTGTTCTAATCACGTGTCCTCCTGCTGCAGGTCGTCCCTCATTGTCCGCGCTGTCCAGATATTCCTTTGGCAATCATGAAACCCGACATCGTCTTCTTTGGAGAGAATCTTCCAGAAATGTTCCACAGAGCCATGAAGCAGGATAAAGATGAGGTGGACCTCTTGATTGTCATTGGCTCCTCGCTTAAAGTCCGACCAGTTGCCCTCATCCCAAGTATGTTTTTAAAATGCATGCTTTGTTTTTATCTGCCTGCAGTAAATTCAAAGATTTGGTCTGAAGCAGCTTTTCTCTTCATCCCATCCAGACTCTATTCCCCATGAAGTGCCTCAGGTCTTGATCAATAGGGAGCAGCTGCCGCACCTCAACTTTGACGTGGAGCTACTTGGGGACTGTGATGTCATCGTCAACGAGCTCTGTCATCGATTGGGTGGAGACTTTGAGCAGCTCTGCTACAACACCGCGAGGCTCGCTGAGATCACAGAGAAACCCCCGCGGTTAGCCGAACATCCACCAAGCGAGGCCTTGTCTGCTTCTAGTGATGGAGCGCAGGAGGAGCAGACGCAGCAGCAGCACAGTACAGACTCAGTAATTAAGCCTTCAGAGGAGACAGAGACTGCTGGTGATAACGTTACACCTCCAGAGCCTTGTCCAAATGCTCCGTGTCTCAGCGAGGAGACGGCTGAGCCTTCAGAGTTACCAGCAGACGACGCGCCAAAAGAAGAGGCTGCGGAAGTAAGGAGCCCAACCTCCAACCTCGAGTTTCGTAAACGATGCTGGATGAGTCGAATTAACAGAAGTCCAATCAGCAAACGGCTTGAGAGTAAGAAGAGAAAACATAACATGTATTTTTATGTGTCTGAATGCGAGACATCAGTACAGCATGTAAAGCAAAGACATCTAAATTATATTTATTACCTACTAGATTATAGATCCACCTACTCGGTGCCAGAAACATTCAATAAATGGCACAGACATAGAGTCTCCCCAGATATTGAGCTGTAAATGGTTTGTGTTTGTTTTCCACAGCAGGTCAGTACCTGTTCCAAACACCGAATCACTATATCTTCCACGGGGCAGAAGTTTACTCCGACTCTGAAGATGAGACGTCGAGCTCCTGTGGGAGTGACAGCGAAGAGTCTGAATGCAGCGCAGACGGCGTGGAAGACGACAGCGAGCCGGAGGAGGCTGACTCACTATCAGCGAGACACAATACAACAATACACCACACTTTAGCCAATGAGGCCGCATCGAGTGTGCAGACAGACAGTACTTCTGAAAAGACTCAGAGCACCACACACCTTTAAATGTAAAGTACCCAGTCGACAAAGCACTAATTGTCTTTTTATATATATATATATATATATATATATATATATATATATATATATATATATATATATATATATATATACACACACACACACACTTGTGTTTTCATATATTTTTGACTCATCAACCTTACTATTATTTTTCATAAAGTTGAAATTGTGCGACAACTTTGTGTGAATATGCAGCGATGTTTTTTTCTCTCCCTGTTTTCCTTTGTGCCCACTTTGGTCACACTTGTGTCTGAAACTTCATACTGTATACTACTTACTAAATAGAATGCAGTAGTTTTTGTATTATTTTTAATATTTTCCCCTGATTTTCTTTCAGTGTCCTCATCTCATTTCGCATTCATAGAAATTCAGCTGCTTTCGTCTACTGCAGCGTAATACAAGTGTAACAGTAGATTAAGCTTTAACTCGTAAATTCCAAGCAAACGAATCAAAAGTCGATCTCAGTCCGTAGTGTGATCTCAACTGTGGTCCAATGATGTGTTTTACAGTTGGTTCATGTTACGATCGCAAAACATGTAAATATGTAAGCCTACTGGCTGCTGAACGGTGGGAACTATGAGTTTCAGACACATAAATTATCTTCAGATGGTTTACTTGAACACGTTTGTCTAACCTGCAATATAAACGGTTCAGCTCTGGCGTCCCATGAGGCCGCAGGCTGGCGTAAAGGAACAGTACTACAGTTTAATTTTAGACCAAAGAACAGTTCATTGACTCTCTTACACTGTCATAAGCTTTGTATGTTTATTCTGTCATTTAAATCTTGGAAAACTATAATTATTGACAAGGTGTTCCCTCTGACATGTGGCAGCTACTTTTTACGGTCAAGCCTCTTTATTTTTATACTCTGATGTGAGACATACTCATCAAAGAGTAGATGATAGTTTTTATCTGTACAAAAGTATACTAAGTTGTAATATTAAGCCTTAGGAATATATTCAATGAGTTCACATTGAAAAATGGCACTTTTCCCTTCTTACAAAGCTGATTTCGTTGCCCGTGTCACTTTTCATAGAACAGAAGTGTTAGAACAGTTTGGTTCATGCTACAGACGTGTGCTGCCTGTAAAGATCAAGTGTTGGTACTTTAGGTAGACAGATTTGAGCCTGTTAGATTCATGTCTACGCCAACATGATTTACATGCCATTTCATATACGATGTTTTGTTTACGGTTCAAGGAAATACGATTTTTTTTACATCATTATAGTTGTTAAATCTTCTGGGAGTAACTTCGCAGTAAAAAATGAATGAAAAACACTGAACACTCATTTCTGTTATTTCTACACAGTTGCTCTATATGATGGTGCAGATGAGAACATTATTATATACTGATGCACATGTGTTTATAACAGTGCAATATTTAAGGATTTAGCCTTATAAGGTCATGTTTTTTTCTTTAACCCATCCATGTCCACAGTGGTATTTTATAATATCTATTTACAGCACTTAAAGTACGAGCCAAGCGAAGCACAAAAGAGGACATTCAAATCCAGAGGCCACAGTGCACATTTGTCTTCACATCCTTTTTTTAGTTGTTCGTCACAAGTGGTTGCACGTTTTTTGATTTTCTACAATAAAAAGTTAAGAATCCGATCTTCATCATTTGTGATACGCACATAGATTCAAGAAGAAAAGTCATAATCTGTGTTAATCCAGTATTCACACTGCAGAGATGTTTATATGGTGTCCCTGTGGGATAAAATGAGGAAGCCCATGTGACCAACAACTAAATATAGTATGATACAGAAATGGCTGCATCTCAGAAACGACAAGGATCAAGTGTTTGGTACCTCAGCGTGATGATATTTAACATGTAAAATCAATGTTATGTTAATGAAAGTCAACCTCGACCAGTTAAGACGTGATACATATGTGGTTTTTTATTTTGTCATGTGTAGCCATGCAGCAAATGTTGTGTTTCCACCTTTAACAGAAGCTAAATACAGTCATTAGTCATCACCATAACAGCTAAACATTTTAACCTATCAGAATCCAAATAGACAAATAAACAGGAAGTAATACATCATATCATCATATAATCTGACAAATCATTAACATCATCCAGAGCTTCTCATTTAAAATAATAAATAGTGATCAGCTTCAGTCTTACTTCATACCAGCTGGTGGCGGTAAAGAACCACAAACAACAAAACCACGAAGAAGAATCGAGAGAAAAGAAGAAGAAGCGCTACGACGTGTCGTAAAATTTAAGTTAACAACAGTAAAGCTGAGATGGATCCTGTTGGAGACGTTTGACAGTTAAATCCTCATTTGTGGACCTGAAGTGTTCATGTAGCGGCTTCGGGACGCAGACCGTGAAATGGAGGCGATGGAAGACGACAGTTTGGACATAAAAGACGATCACAACCACAACTACTGTGCGAGCAGCAGCGGCGGCGGCGTTAAGGTCCGCTCGTACTTCAGCAGCCAGCTGTCGGAAGTCACGTTAACGGCGGTCCCGCAGCCCGTCTGCCCGGCGCTGCCGGGGGCAGAACCGGGGAGCCGCCGGGGGATGCTGTGGTCCGGCAGCCCCGCGCCGGGGTCAAAGTTCATGGACTCGGATTCAAGCAGTGAGAGCAGCGAGGTCAGTGAGGCGGACGGCTCGGCTGCTCCGGCCGCCGCCGACGGGAAATTCACCCTCGACTCGACGTCCAAGTTCCGTAAGTTGAGAGGCAGCAGAGAGGATGGTGGTGGTGGTGGTGGTGATGATGGTGGTGATGATGATGGAGGTGGTGGTTGTGATGGTGGTGATGATGATGATGATGGTTGTGGTGGTGATGGTGGTGGTGGTGGTGGTGATGATGATGATGGTGGTGTTGTGGTGGTGATGATGGTGGTGGTGGTGATGATGGTGATGGTGGTGGTGATGATGATGATGGTTGATGGCTGATGGGCTCGAACCCGACCTGCTCTCCTCGTTTCTCCGCAGTCCTGAATGCGATGGCCGTGGAGGATTACCGGAAGAACCACTGGCCGAACCTGGAGAAGGCGATCGACCGTCTGCTGATCCAGAACCCAACAGACCACATCTCTGTGTCCTATGCTCAGATATACAGGTGAGACACAGGTGTTGTAGAGCCAAACATATTAGAAAGCATAAAACATGATGCTTTAAACCTTCGTATAGATTCTATAATCAATAAGTCGTTTCTCTGATTCCAGCTTATGAATATGAATATTTCCTGCTTTCGTCAGTCTTCTGTTTAATGATTATTTATTACTAGTTGTTTGATCCATAAAATGTCATAATGGTGAAAAATGTTGATAAAGTTTGGACATTTTCTCTTAAAAAAATGACAAAGTGATTAATCAACTATTAAAATAGTTGGTGTTTAATAGTTGACAACTAATCGATTAATTGACTCGTTGTAGCTCTGCTTCTTCTTCTTTGATATTTGAAATCTTGAGGACGTCACTTTGGTTTCTGGGAAATATTGATCAAGAAAATAATCAGCAGATGAATCAATACTGGCGATGATCCGTAAAGAGATGATTAAAAACACACGATTAAAACAACTTCCTCTGCCGACCTGCGTTGCTCCATAAAGTTTCATTTTATCTTTACGGCAGACGTTCAGACTTTTCTTACTGCTCTGATTTCCTCTTTCACTGCTTCTTCTTCTTCTTTTTTAGTTACGTCTACAAGTGTGTTTGTCAGCAGCACTCTGAGCTGCTCTACAACGATTTAACATCCAAAATAACAGGTCATCTCCAACAAGTTTCCACCCATCTCCAGGTAAGAGACGAGCTGCACAGCAAAATAAATAAGACATGAAGAGACGAGCACATGAACTGATGCTTTACTGTGTTTCTCAGTCCGGCCCGACTGAAAACTTCATTGAGACCTTTAACACTGCGCTGACTCAGTACACAGCTTCTCTTCAGTGTATAGTTCCTGTATTTATGTACTTGGTATGTATCTCTTTAAGTAGTATTCATATAATATGTTTAGATCTTATATAAACGTGTTATTCTGTGCCGTTGTTTTCAGAACAAGTTCTACATCGAGTCGAAGCTGAACAGAGACCTGAGAGACGATCTGATGACGCTGTTTGCTGATCATGTTGCAGAAAAACACGTGAACACACTGATGCGTGAGTGCAGAGCTTCAGCAGCTTTCACACCAAACACCCTCAGAAATGAGCCCTGAGACGTTTTGTGTTTCTCCTTTTAGCTCTTCTCATTAAAGCTCATTCCATGCCGTTTGAAGTGCAGCCGTCAACTATGGCCAGTGTGGTTAAAGGCCTCTACAGCCTCCGACCAGGTGAGCCCTGCGTGTTCCTGCGTTTCTGTGTACATGAGACGTTTTCTTCTGATTCCTACATCGTCCTCTTTCCCTCTTTCAGAGTGGGCCCAGTTAGCTCCAGCTCTCTTCTCCGGGTTCATTCCACAAATTAACCCTCCTGCTGTGGAGTCTCTACTGTCCGATTACGCCGCTCGCGATCAGAAGCTGCAGATGGAGCTCTCCATGAACGGATTTCCACGGTCAGTTTTGCTGCGAGCTGCATGTACAGTTTGTGTCTTTTAACGACTGACGGACTCTGTCTGTTTCTTCAGAGGCGACCAGTCTCGTAAGCGGGCCAGCGATGACTCCTGATAGGACGGGCCCGACTGTCACTGTGCCTCCTGGATCTTTATCACACGTCGGCTCGCTGCATCCGGTTCAACTTTAACAGTGCCAGTTTCATCTCTCTCTCGACTCAAGGTCACTTAACACTGTGAGGAGCAAAGACAACGTGGCGTTGAGCAGACCTGCGTATGGTGCTCTCCTCTGAGACTCGTGCCCAGCTTCAGTATTTGTGGAAACACGTCCACACTCATGTTTTCCTCATTTTTCAGAGTGCCTTTATGGTTCTGATTGGGTTTCCTATGGAGGAATATGCTGATTAAGGGTATTTGATTCCTAACCTTTAACATGGATGTATCTTGCGTCGTTTTGATAAGACTTTCTATTGCTGCTAATAACAGTCTCCATGTGCTGATACTACAAATCTCCTGGTTTCACCTGCTGTGTCTGTAACTCCCGACGCTTCACTCGAGTTTGGGAACACGGGAACTAAAGTCATTCTCTTCTTCATGTTGCCTTCACTGTGTTGGTAAACCGGATTGTATTGTCCAGTGATGCCAAAGAGGATTAGCTGTTCTTTTTCTTTTACAGAGCTGACTTTGTTAATGTTGTATGCAGTCTGAGCCACTGAGCCAGTTTTTATACTAACAACTTTTAAGCTTTGGTTGATCTGTTTCTTTGTTGGAGTAAAATCATTAGTTTTCACCTTTCACACGTAGCTCAGACAAACACAGGAAAGTATCTGAGAGTTTCTTAATTATACTTGAGTTACCTGCATCGTCTCTTAACTGTACATAATACTGAACCTGATGCTTCAGAAACGCCACCAAACAAATGATATGCAAATGTTTGGCTCAGATCTGGTGCATTTGTACATTAAGTGTTTCTAACATGTATAGTCTGTTCATGATGTAAATATTGTTTGTCTTTGTAGTGCGGTCGGCGTTCACTCGCTTTGTTCACGGATTCACTTGAACAGAAGGATTTCATTACGAGCTCTTGCACTGTTTTAGGTGTGATTTAGACGCTCGGTCTTTCCGGATCCGTCTGTGGGTCTTGGAAATGGTAATCAACTAACTTCATTAATCATGACACAGGGATGGTTTAGTTCTCACTTTTTGCAGTTTTATTGCTGGGTGAAGCTATGAAATTGTGAATGAAGTCAAATAAAGAATCGCTGCAGATGCCAAACACTGGATGTATTATGTCACTTTCAGAGATTTGTTTTTCTTTAACATGCTGCAAAAAATTCATGTTAACACAACTGTGAATAAAATTACACTTGGCTCAAACACAGATTTATTTTTTTTTGTTTCAGCGTGTTAAGAACCACCAGCAGCATTTTTACAGTCCATCACACACACACAGTGCTTTGAAATCGATTGTCACTGTTAATCTGCTGTGTTAACATTAGTGTTGAAGGGGCTCAGCTTCTAATTCTGTAGGACGGAGGTCTCTACGGACCGCTGGAGGTGGAATCCCTTTACAGCACGCCCCCGCTGGCCAATGAGCAGGGACGCCACCCAGACACATGGGCCAGGCCTCCCCAAAATAACCTGCGACCACTGCACTGACCAATGCTGCTACTTTTACTGGTGACAGGTTACCCCAGCTACTCGGCTCCATATTTCCCTGTAAACTCCAAGGTTAACTCCTGCGCGAGGAGACCGGGAAGGCTGGACAGCTGCCTGTATCCAAGATTTCCCCAGGTGGCAGCAGCTGGAATCTCCCTGTTTGAGCACAGGTGCAGTGTGAGGATTTACCCGTCTTTTCACAGAGGCTAGCTGAGTCTATTCTGAAGGTAAAACACACCATCCCATAATTTAATTGTTGTTCCCAGTGTCCTGATGATTGTCTTTTGGCATCAGCCTCATATGCTGTGTATAGCCTCAGACACAGAAATCTCTGACATTCAGCGTCGGGCTATTTTTATTTGATGGTGAATGTTCTGCTCCTATTTAATTAAATTATGGATGTGTGCTGCTGCATTTAACCAGAGGCCTGTCTATCTGTGCAGGCTTTTGTCTCACTCAGCAGTCTCCCATTTATGATAATCATACTTCTGTTTGTGTAATTAGATTTATGATTGTTGTGACTGATCAAAATCATGATAACAAGGGCGCACAGGATGAAGGGGGGCTGCTTTTTTTGTTGGTTTTCTTCATGTAAACTGACCCCTCGCTATTATTAGATATGACTTGGTGGGCTTGGAGCCTGTTTGCAAAGGATTAATGTACACAACAGCTGCAGCCTCAGGTCTGTTGGAAGGGCATTGCTGCCTCTCTTAATTGCGCTGATTTGAGTGTCAGTAGCATATGTGTACCCTATCTCATGTCTGTATTCAATAACTTGCTCATGCTTAGTATCAGAAAGTTGTGCAAAGACTAAACGTCATGTAGGTGTTGGTCTGGGGTGAAAAAGCCTGCGTGTGTCCATCAGATCTGGTGTCAGAGCATGAACCCGATAGCCTGTCGAGGCTGAAATCAGGTTAAAATAAAAAGTTATTTTTACCACATAACTTCTGTATTTATGATCTGTCTTTGGGCCAAATATTTCACATGAGATTGTTTATTCCGTGTTTATATCTTCAGCGTGTACCATGTTTGAAAAATACATTTCAGGCAGTTTTTTCTTTTATACATCCAAACATGTAAATTATTTTTCTTCTATGTTACACTCTGCAGCTCCATCAGAGATTTTCTCCTTTAGTGAGTCACTTAAAGAAAGAAATATCAGTGACTATTTCACCTTCACATTACTGCTCGTCTCTGAGTTTATATATTTATATCTTTTTAATTTCAGTTACTTTCTGTCCAGCATGAAAATCAACTTTAAGAGACGTCTGTGAAACAGGTACGTATCCAGTGTTTATCATACAGTAAAAACCTTGAACCCGAGTTGCTCTCCAGTCAACATGTTCACTATATACATTCACATACAGTAAAAACAACTACAAGGACTTAAATCAAAGTATTCACGCTTTTAATGCCAAATTATTTTCACAATGTCCGTCTTTGTCTCTCAGAATCTATACGCAGGTTAATTTTAAACTATTATGTGTAAAAACATGTGTGTATTTTCTGACACAAATGTAATTGATCATCTCTCCAGCATGCAGGAGAACAACATTGACCAACCGCCGTCACTGTCTCAGCTGTTAAGGGAGAGCTACCTGGCAGAGGCCAGAGCCCAGCAGCGCCACAGCGAGATGAGCCGCTCAGACGCGTCGTCCTCACGCTTGCAGATCTACGGGTCCCTCAAAGGAAAGACCGAAGACGACCCCCAGTTCCCAGACCTGTCAGCCTTCCTCAGCCAAGAGGAGCTGGACAAGAGTGTTAACCTGGCCCGCCAGGCCATTGGACATGAGCCTCGTGAGGAGAGGGCAGAGGTCAAGGCCTCCGTCACACCACCAGCCCCCTCAGCTTCTCCCTCTACACCCCCCTCTGCTCCGTCCTTCACTAAACCCTCTCCTGCTCCCGCTGCCGCCCCCTCCTTCATGCAGCCAGACCCTGAATTCAAAGAATTGCCAGCAACACACACAACATTCACAGCAGAAAGAAAGATGCACAAGGCCTCCACACAGCAGGACAACCTGAGGAGCAGCAAGGACTCCAGTGAAGGATTCAATGACTTGAACAGGTCAGCGAGGAACGCCCCGTACGGTCCGGAGACCCAGTCCAAGAAGGAGTTCCTCAACAAGGCAGCGGACTTCATCGAGGAGCTCTCCTCTCTCTTCAAGGCCAACAGCTCCAAACGTGTACGACCGAGATCGTGCAAAGCCCACAGGAGCAGGGTCCAGAGCAAGAGCCAGAACGATGGTGCAGCTCATCCCCTCGGCTCAGACAACAGGGAGCGCTCTGTCCTGGCCATGCAGGCGGAGAAGGAGGGACCCAGCCCTGCTGGTAGCCACCAACCGGACGTCCAGCTGGACTCTGAGCATGTGGAGTTTCAGGACTGCAGGATTACTGAGGAGCTGCAGTATGACTCGGTTTGCCAGGAGGTGGAGGAGGCTAAGAGCTGCGCCTCGACAGAAACTCCCTCCTACCCAGCGGAGCCTGTGTGTGAGCCTCCTCACTTCATCCAGAAACTAAAAAGCAGGGAGGTTCCCGAGGGCAGCAAGGTCCAGTTAGACTGCATTGTAAGAGGACTCCCGGTGCCTGAAGTCCGGTAAGGAGAAGCCCAAACTGTTTCTGCTTTGTCTCATTGTAAATCTAATCCTTGAACAAGTCCAGTGTGCTGTCAGCATCCTAGATTTTGAAGAGTAGGAAGGATCTGGATCCATTTGGATTATCTCTTCAAAGAACTATAGTCTATACATGTATGTCATCTGAAACATAAGTAGTAAGAGATGTTTCATCTAGTATATTCAGTACCAGTTAAAGACACAACATGTCAGTGTGATACTGACATGTTGTGTCTGATTATATTTAAAGTACTTTGAGAAATGTATTTTCAGATGATATTAATAATAATAATGACGTTTTTTCCTTCTGGGTGGTTTAAGTTTGTGTTTTATATCTGGGACAAATATTCATCACAGTCGGCTTTCTGTTGAAGGTTATTATAAATACACAAACCTTTGTTATGGTGGTATGTTGAGAACCAACGTACAATACAATACTTACCAATGAACTCTTTATGGTTGTCTAGAGGGTTTTTCTGTTGGATTTGTTGGAGATGCACTTTTCCTCAACAAAGCCTGAGCTCTGAAGCCCCTGTGTTCGGCTATAGGGGGCTCAGGCTGGTTAGTCCTACTGAACATTGTTGAGCCTCTAACATATACTTGTCTGGGGAGAATGCAGCTCTGCCATTTTTAGAGCGGACTGGCACAGCGAGCAGTGGTTGCGTCTGATAATGGAAGCGACTGAGCTCCTGAACACGCAGCAGAGTTTGGTGAGATGATTTGTTCAGCTGTTGTTCGGTGGATATTGTGTCTGTTTTCTTCTTAACATCTAAGTGTGTTCAAGCTTCACACAGTGACTTTATTGTGATTTAGTTTTTTTTTTAATAGGATTGTCAGGTTGATATTTCCCATCAGTTTGCAGTAAACCGTGTGTCTCTGGTGTGTCAGGCTTTGTGTTATAGCATTGTGTGTTTTGTGAGTCTATGTTTAGTGTTGTGCGTATGTGATCGGGTCAGTCAGAGCTCCAACAGGCTCCAGAGGGAATCTCCTCTCCGGTTCTGATCTCCAAAAAGGAAAAATAGCCCCGACAGGTGCAGCGTGGGGTCTCTGCCACACAGAGCAGCCATCTTCTCTCCTACTCATGCTTTCAATTTAGACCCTTACTCACCAGAAATGACATAGCTCACTCGAAGCAGCTCACAGGCAGCTCAAATCCAGCAGCGTCTCCCAACTTCTGGGAAGTGACCTTCAGTGGCTTTGTGAAATGTTTAAATCAATCCCTCCACATAGATCGGAGCTTGATGAAGCATGGCGTATGATTTATGGCTGTACGATGACGTCTGACACATCACCTCATTCCTGTTTGTTTATTGGCTGGATTTTTATAAAGCAACAAGGTCTCATCTGCTCAAAATAGATGTGCTCTAACATAGAGGCTGCTGCACATGGTGCTGGTCAGTACAGGGAGGGCTAGACTGTATAAACTACAATGTATGAGTAGGACTGATGCCAGGTAGGACTTTTTATGTCATCCATCACGTTTTAATATGATTTTTGTCATTTTATCCTAATTTGATGAGAATATTGGAGACAAACATGCCGAGGTTGACATCTTTAATTTATTGTTAAGAAAACAACAACCTAAACTAAACAGACTTGGTGGCGTCCTGTAATCACATCATTCCTGCTTCCAGTCTGCTCAGGGACTTTACTCAGGATCCCTCAAAAAAAGGCCTTAGAAGGTATTAAAATGTCTTCAGTTTCACTCACGAGAAACTTTTTGTCAACACGTTAGATTCATTGTGTTGTGCTCAACATCAACAGTGCGTCGAGATGGCCGCTAAACTGGCACGCTGCTGTCGCTTCTTGTCTTACAGGGAAAGGGATAGGGCTCGCTCATTGAAACGCTTTCCTCTCGGCCTGCATAACTCTGAGCGAACTGAGTGGCACGAGGCCAGAGGCACTAACAGGCAACTGGGAACAACACCACACGGTGCCCGCCGCGTACAAACTGTGGCATAATAAGGTTACTAGAAGGAAAAAGAGGACCGTGTAAAGATGGGGCTTTAAAATATAGATCTACAAACTCATCAACAAAGAAATTACAGAAATGAGAGCACGTTTATTTCATTGCTTTACCGTTTTGTTGGTCCTGATATCTATTTCATGCATAAAAAGGCATCCAGTAAGGAATTGTGCAGCATTTATTTATTAATTTATTCTCAGTAAGGTTTCAGAAAGCATTAAATCCTACTTCAGGAAGTTATTTTTTGAATTGCAGGTGGTTCTGTGAGGGGAAGGAGTTGGAGAACAGCCCTGACATTCAGATCATCACCAACGGCGAGCTGCACACTCTGATCATCGCCGAGGCGTTTGAGGAAGATACCGGACGCTACTCCTGCTTTGCATCTAATTTCTATGGCACAGACTCCACGTCGGCTGAGATCTACGTCGAAGGTGATTCTTGCATTTCTTTCTTCCTGATTGACACGTTTACAGCGTCATGGAAATGTAAAGTATCATTTGTTTGGTCCTGCAGGAGCGTCCTCTTCAGATTCAGAGGGGGAGCAGCACTTTGAACATGTAGCCCAGTGAGTTTTTACTGTATCATCATTAACACCCTCTTCAGTGTAACCTATGAGGACCTCAGCTAAATTACATCATCACACTGTTCTTCTCTGATTTTTTTAAAGGCTGCAGAGTAAACAACCAAATTTGGCTCCATCTTTACCTCCATCAAACCAAACTGTCTGTGAAGAGGCTGAAGAGTCTCTGACACCTCAGCCTGCAGCAGCCACTGAGGAGCCAGCAGAGGAGATTTCTAAAGTATCTGTAGCATCCACAGCTCAGCCTGCTCAGGAGCCAGCAGCCCTACCTGTGCAGGTGTTCTCTACTTCACCACCAAGCAACACAGAAGCCCAGGAGGGGTCAACAGTGCAGGTAGCTACGTCGCTGCCTTTAAACTCCAATGTGCTGCCTGTCCAGACGGCTCCAACACAAACAGCCCAACCTGAGGTAGAGCAGATAAAAAGCTTCCTTCTGCTGCATTCACGTCAATAATTACTTCTGCATGTTTTGATCAACTGTGGGGTTTTTATTTGTTTTCAGATTCAAACCTCTAACCACAACTTTCTGCAAGGACTGAACGCGCAGCCGATCATGGCTGCTCCCGTATTCACAAAGGTAGAGACCTGCCTCAGAAGGATGTAGCATATCCTGTCTGCTACTGACTGTTGTGTGTTTGCTGATGTTTCACACACCCTGCGTTCTCACACCAGAGCCTGCAGGACCTCCTAGCGTCAGAAGGCCAGCTGGTGGTGCTAGAGTGCCGTGTGAAAGGAGCGCCGTCCCCCCGAGTGGACTGGTACCAACAGGGAAAATTCATAGAGGACTCTCCTGATTTCAGGATCCTACAGAAAAGTAAGCTTGACATCTCTCCAATACGGTGCTGCAGTCATAAGAGAAGCGCGTCAGAATATGAGTCAAATCATCTTATTATAAAAGGGTGTTGAAGCATTTTTGTCATTCATCTCTGAATGTTTGCTGTAGTTGTAGTTGTCAGGCAACATAAATATTCTATAAATATACTTGACATATTTCTTAAGGGACATTATAAACCCGTTGTGGTATAACATCAGAGTTCACACACTTTTTAAAATACTAATCATTATTAAACTACTACCTCAAAAATTCTAGTTTATTACAATTTCATAATGATTTTGGATCTATTTTTCTTTCCAGAGCCCAGATCTCCGGCTGAATCAGGTACATATTTCATTCATTCCTGACCTGTCCAAAGCTGCAGCTGTCTGTGTGTGTATGATGCTGCGGTGTGTGTGTGTGTGTGTGTGTGTGTGTGTGTGTTTGTGTGTGCACATTACTCTGTTGAAGTGTTTATAGTCCTTGGTGGAGGTTTCTGCACATAAGCCAGGGCTGCTGTTCCATGACTCTGGACCTTATACGGTAGTCTCTCACCCTGCGTCGAACCATTAGCATTAGCTTCAGATAGACTGATGCAAAGAAACCTCCCAGCTGCAGAGTCATGCATCTTTACTCACTGTACCTGAAATATGATGCAGATATGATGTGAGTATCACTTTTCTTTTATCATTTCCTCTAGAGGAAATATGCACTTTGGTCATTGCTGAGGTATTTCCTGAGGATTCAGGGATGTTTACTTGTACAGCAAGCAACAAGTTTGGTACCGTGTCCAGCACTGCAGCTCTGAGGGTCAAAGGTAACACTTTCTGTTCCACTTTACAAAAACAAAAGCATCCTTTCAGTCTTATCTCAACACACTGAATTTACTCTATATCCATTTTTCTGGTTCTCTTCAGACAACGGCAGCAACAGCAGCCACACGAGGCCTCGCAGCAGCTTAACGGTGGAGTCCAGTCGAACCCAAGAACCCTCCACCTCAGATCTCACAGCTCCCACTGTCAAACCAGAGGTTACTGTGACCAACAGCATCAAACCCCACTCCAGCACCATTCGCCTCGACCCACTAGTCTCCAGCACTGTACGCCTGGACCCCTTAAACACCAGCACCTTTCGTCTGGACCCCCACAGCTCCAGCATGTTGCGTCCAGACCCCCTCCGCACCAGCCTGCCCAGCCTGGAGCCCAGCAGCCTGAGCAGCAGCCCCGGCCTGAACTCTCGCAGTGCCAGCACCCCCAACTTAGATCCACTTTACCTCCACCAGGAGCCTCCTGGACACAACGGGACACGTTTAGAACCACAGAACAGTGGGCCGGCGCTCTCGTACCCAAAACCCTTCACTGCCCCACCTGTGGCTGAGCAGGAAGTGTTTAAACCCCCGCTGACATCACCTGACACGAGCCCCAAAGTAAAGGGAACCCCAAACCATCAGAACGGGACTCCTGTTGTGGTTCCCCTCCCTGACCCGCCTCCTAACTCCTGCCTGAAGTCAGGCGCCCAGACAAACCACAGAGACTCGCGCTCCAGCTCCAGAGTCGGCCGGCGCGTGCACTTTAAACTGCCGGAGGATGAAGAGGGTGAACAAAGTGATGCATCCAGTCCGTGTGATGAAGACGACGCTCAGGCTCTGCTCAGCAAAGAACCGCCACCAGTGCTGGCGAAACCCAAACTGTGAGTAGAGAAGATCCATGTGTGAAAACAGCATAATATAAAGACAAAAATGGCCTGGACGGAGATGTTGCACAGGTTACACAAAACACGTTGTTAGTTTGCATCGTACCCCCCCCCCCCCCCCCCCCCTCCTCCTCCACAACCACCACCACCACCTCCTCCTCCTCCTCCTCCTCCTCCTCCTCCTCCTCTTCCACAACTGAATCCTCCCCCTCTGACTCAGTTTGCAGCTGTAATCAGTTGCGATTCAAACAAATGCATGCAGACTTCTAATGTGGATGTTCAGGCTTTCTAAAACAAAGGATGGCATTTTTTATTTGTAAGTCCACTTGTTACTTATGCAAACATTTCAGTTGAGTAATTTGCTGTTTACTGCTGTTTTGTATATGAAATCATAGGCTTAAAACAACAAAGATAAATATGGTAGTTTGTCTCTTACTGTTTACTCTGATTAAATTTACTGTGATTGCTGTTGTGTGATTTGTTTAACAGACTGTTTGGGATCGAAGTGTCTTGACAGTGTTGTGTTTGTGGACTCCTTGTTGGTAGCCCATAAAAGGGCAGAGTATTCTTCATGCTGCCGTTGGCTCTTAGTGGTTTATGAGATGACGCCTCTCAGTCTGCTTATGTTCACCATGTATAGTGTTTGTTTCAGTTGATCTTTATTATTTTGGTTTTTGCTTGATCGGCAGGGACCCAGGCCAGCTCCAGCTCCTGCACAACCAGGTCCTCATGGAGCAGCAGCAGGAGACTGAGCCTCCAACCCAAACCCAAACCCAGACTCAGTCCCATCCTCCATTCCAGATCCAGCCCGAGGTCCACAGCTCCCGTGATGATCCGCTGTGGTCGCCCAGATTGCACCGTGAACCCCATCCTCCACCTTTCCAGCCCTACCGTAACACCACCACGCCCAACTCCACCCACGCTGCCCCCTCACTGAGCTCTGCTCCAGCACTCAAAACGACCTTTTCACCTCCCAACACGTCTTCCGCTCCTCCATCAAACTCACTTCCATCTTTTCCTCAACTGAAGACTTCCTCACTGGTGACCTCTCCTCCTCCTGTGCCACAGCTCAGCACAGCTCCACCTGTAACCCAGATGAACACCATCCATGCCTCCCACCTCAACCTGTCCCCCGCAGCTCTTGCCATAACTGCACCCACACCCCAGTTCTCCTCTCCCCCCGCGCCTAAACTCAGCTCGATCTCCACAGATTCTCCCTTACAGCAGGTCACATCTCCTGCTGCTCTGCTGAGAAGCACCCACGCCTCCCTCATGAACCTGACCGCCACCTCCCACACCTTCAACTACGCCCGGCCCAAAGAGTTCATAGCCGCCCAGACCTTCTCACCAGTCAGGAGTCCCTCCCCAACAGAATCCCCAGTCCCGCTGCTCCATGAGCTTGCAGCTGACCTCAACTCCTCTGCAGCCAGCTCCCCGACGCTCCCGCCTTTCTCCCCGCCACCCAGGGTATTCCCTACAAGGGTCCTCAAGTCTCCCACCAGCCCTCCGTCGCTGGTGTCCTCGCCCACGCCGAGCTCTGCGTCCTTCCTGAACAGCATGTTGTCCATTCGAGCCCAGTCGCCTCCCCAGGCCTCCTCTCCCACCTCCAGCAGCTCCACTCCCAGCCCCATCCAAAACCCGGTGGCTTTCCTCAGCTCCGTCCTGCCGTCCCTGACCCCGAGTCATCCCACCAACTCCATGGGCCTGCCGCGGGGAGCTCCATTAGGGTACGCCCTGTCACACTGACCACAGTACTCATGAATTTGCTGACCTGTCACATGATCTAACATATCTTTTCTGTTTCTTCAGACTACACAAGAAGATACCGAAGCCGCGCCTCCCGTCAGCCGAAGACGTCCGTGAGAGCAAAGAAATGATCCTTCATGACATTGAGAAAAAGCTTCGATTTAAAGAGGATACCATAAATTTTGCACATCAACAGGTACTAGATAGTCTTCGGCTCTGCAGCACTCATCCTTTTCTGCTTTTTTTAACGTGCTCAAATGCAGCGCTGTAGTTGTAAATAAACAACAAAAAGTCATTTTCACAATAGTTATGTTTGTCAAAAGTTGGGTACATGGGATTTTACAAATTTCTGCCTCACCTCCATCCCTGCTCAGGTAGATATTAGGCAAATGAATTGAATTTGAATGTCAGTGAATGTTTGACACGTTTGATCTGTGATTTTAAACTAACCAACAGTTGCAACCAAGTTTCCAATAGTTTTAAAGATGAAGCAGATATGAACTAATGACTGTGCCGCATTCTCACTTGTCTGTATGATTGTCACTCGATAGATAGAAAATAAAATGATCCCTCAGATACTGAGTGACTCGGAGGGGCCAATGAGGAACTTGCATCTCCTGGTCATTCGTGGTTATTCACCGTCATGTGTCCGTGTACCGTAACAACATGTGCATGCTAATAACAATAGCTTGTGCGCCAGCGATCCCATCAGTATTTGTTTGTATGTACAGTGTGTGTGTCTTTGTTGGTGTTTATCATCCATCCCTATCCTCTCATAGAAGCTGAGTAATGAGGGGAAAACAGCGAGCAGACCCCTTGGACCAAACATTCCTGCTACTGTCATTAACTATGATGAGGTACAAGGATCTTCTCGTCCCAAGCACTGCTTTGCTCGAGGCTTAAGATGAAGAAACCTTCTCTCATATACTTATCTAATTACCATGGTTAATTAATACATCTAATCAAGCATTTAAACTTATGTTAACTAATATATAACCTGCACGAATAATATGAGAACAGAGTTAAAGTCGAGGAGGTTATGCTCATTATTCTCCTTTGCAGCCTGTATCATGACATAGTTCAAGTCATAAACCTGCACATTTCACACTTTTATCATCTGCTTCTATTTTTTTTTCTTCTAGCTCGTAGATTAAAGCAAAAAGCTCTCTAGAGGTTTTTAATATAAGTCAGTTATTATCAAAACGGGTATTTAAGTGTCTAGAAATGATGTTTTTTTAACTGCTGTTCATCTTCGTCTCTGTTCTCTGTTTTACCCTCACAGTCTTTTTTTGTTTGGTTGGATGAGCATCATTTTTTCCAACCAGGAGTGATACTATCAGAGGCCACTGCATGCCACCTTGGTGGTATAAAGTCACAATATTCACCTTTTTGTTTTAAGATTTGAGCTTATAATTGTGACTTTAATGCCGCTGGTGCCACATGGTGAATAGCTGCACGCTGTCTCATGTTCCTGGTTGTTGCTTTTATGTAAAATACACGCATGTTATTATTGTCACATGTTTCTTTATTTCCGTGTCGTTGCGATTACTTTTATGTAGTGGTTTTCTTTTTCCAGGAGTACAAAGTGTCCAGTTTTGAGCAGAGACTAATGAGCGAGATTGAGTTTCGTTTGGAGCGAACGCCGGTGGAGGAGTCGGATGACGAGGTGCAGCATGACGACGTCCCAAAGGGGAAATGCATTGCACCCATATTTGATAAGAAGCTGAAGAACTTCAGAGCCATGGAAGGCGTGCCTGTCACCTTCTCATGTAAAGTAGTGGGAATCCCTCTTCCAAAGGTAAGAGGTCAACGTCTGCTGTGCTAAAATAACAGCATGATCCTTCACTTTCATCTCTTCAATAAATCATCTGTCTCTCATCAGGTCTACTGGTTCAAGGATGGCAAGCAGATCTTGAGGAAAAACGTCCATTACAAGAAGATTAGAGAAGGTGACGGGACCTGTGCTTTACACATCGAGTCCACGACCAACGATGACGATGGTAACTACACCATCATGGCAGCAAACCCACAGGTAATACACTCAGCTTCCTGTTTGTTTGTTGGCACCTTCTCTTCAGACACACAATCTGATTTGTTGTTTAATTACCATCAGGGACGAATCAGCTGCTCGGGTCATTTGATAGTCCAAACAGGACCTCCCCGAAATCGACTGACACCTATTCACTCTCATAGGTGAGCAGGACTGACTGTGCAAAGAGTGCGTTTGTGTCCCATGTCATGCTTTGCTCATCTCTGCATGTTTTTCAGGGTGCGAGCCCGCGTACAGGAAGTTGAAAGTGAGCAAACGCAGGAGCGTTTTTTTCAGCCTCACTTCCTCCAGGCTCCGGGGGACCTGCTGGCTCATGAGGGGAAGCTCTGCAGACTAGACTGTAAGGTAGGTAACGGGTCAGAGCATGAAGGCAAAGTTGTTAAAAAGCAGAATGTGTCCTAAACGTCGTCCCATTCATCTTCTAGGTGAGTGGCCTTCCCAACCCAGAGCTGATGTGGCTGGTCAATGGGAGGCCTATCTATCCAGACATTTACCATAAGATGCTGGTGCGGGAGAACGGCGTCCACTCCCTGGTCATTGACCCTCTGACGCAGAACGACGCTGGCACATACACCTGCATAGCAAGCAACAAAGCGGGGCAGAGCTCCTTCAGTCTAGAGCTTAAAGTTGTGGGTGAGGACTGAAAGAATCAGTGAATAGTTCACTTCCAGATGTGTCAGGGGTTGTGATGATGATATGTTGTTTTGAGGTTTCTAGTAATGAAAGGCCTTTTCCACTTTAGAAAAAGAGATGAAGCACCCTCCCCAGTTTGTGGAGAAGCTGCAGAACATGGGTATCCCAGAGGGGACCCCCGTCAGGCTGGAGTGTCGGGTGGTGGGTATGCCCCCTCCAGCCATCTTCTGGAAGAAAGACAATGACTCCATTCCTAAAACTAAGGCCCGAATCAGGTCAGGAGCAGATTTACTGACTCGTCCTCCACAATTTAAAATCTGGTTTGAGGTATTTGAAAGTTTTGATGGATTTTTGATTGTGTGTTTAATTACAGCGTGCAGCAGGATGACACAGGATATGTGTGTCTTCTCATCCAGCCAACAACAAAAGACGATGCAGGCTGGTACACAGTGTCAGCCAAAAACGAGGCTGGAATTGTATCCTGCACCTGCAGGCTGGATATCTACGGTACTAGCAATACGTCTATGACTATAACTTCAGAACATCACTCTATATGTAGTATGTATGTATGTATGTATGTATGTAGTAATCCAAGCTGTCCACTCCCCCCTCAGCACAGTGGCACCAGAGCATCCCTGCACCCATGAAGAAGGCCCCGCGCACAGGCAGCCGCTACGCAGCCCTGACAGGCCAGGGGCTCGACATCAAGTCCGCCTTCCCCACGTCGGAGAACAGCCCCATCCTGTTCTCCAGCTCCCCTCCGGAGGCCATGCTGGAGAGCGAGGAGCTGTGAGCGGCGCACGGTGACCCTCACGGGGGACGAGAAGACTGATTATCTGGGCAGATGGTCATGTGATTTGTGTGATGCATTTGAAGTGATACATTCAGAATAGAAAGGCGAAGAATTGTTGTGACACCTGCTACATGTCAAAACTATCAGCTCTGATGGGTTTGTCACCATTCCTATTTACTCGAGTCGCCATGACGAGTGTTTAACACGCAGAAAAAACGACAGATTTGCAAAGTCTTAGCTCATGAGCCATCAGTGGAGTTGAATCTTGTTCTCTGACTGGTTTGAATGATTCACTTTTTTTTCTACATCATATTTAGCTGTGAAGTCGAGGTTTTTGTTGCTCAAACATTAAATTTCAAGTTTTATTTCTTAATTAAGTTTTATTCTCAAGGTGGAAATAGCACCATTTATTTTTATTGAAAACCATATATACCTGCACTGGTAGTAATAGTTTATTTTAAACTTTATATATATATAGTTATTGTTTAAAGTAGATTAATATATATTTGAATGTGCCATTCAGATTAGTTAATTTAAATGGACGGTGGGGTTAATTTAACATTGAACTAAATTACTTCCATCAGATCCATCACTGGTTCACGTATTTGCACCATGTTTTTCATGCGCATGTATGCTGATAGAGATGCAGAACTATATAATAAAACAAACACATGAAACAGTCGTAGTAATAATCTGCTGTTAGGTTTGTCTCATGGTTTGAACACTTCTTTAACTTTTATCGCTTTCAGGTGATTTTATTCATCTTTATTTTTTCTCCACAGTTCAGGATCTTTTATCAGATTCAGATTAGACTCAAAAATCTCTCGTTTTGTGGTGAAACAGACAGAAGTTTGTATCCTGCAGAACTTCGATTAAAATTAATTCAAGTCAATTTGAAAACATATTGAAGAAAGGTTTGAAAGCACATATTCAACTGATGTAAAATTGCACATTGTAAAATAGTTTTGTCCTTGTTCCTCAGAATAAAGTTATATTTATTCAAACGAGTGATGTTTGCTTTGCTGGAACATGTTATAGATCATATATGAAGCATGATGCATGAGCCTCACTGTGCTGTAATAAAAACCTGATTATCTTAAACTGATGCCGAAAAACAATTAGCAACGCTCAGGAGCCAATTAAGCATTGCTAATTAGTCCAATTTGAAGGGAGGAGAGTTCAGGCATAAAATTACATTCACCTTACGTGACCTAATTATAGTCTGAGCCTCATTTGACCAGCTGCCAGGCCTGTTAGCTGGCTGCTAGCTGTATGTGTTGCTAACTAGTAAATAAATGAGACGTTTGAGGAAAAATGAATGTATGGAAACTTCTATTATATTAGTTATAATTATTTTATTAGCTTGTTTGTTCTTGTCGCCTTCATGTTTCACATATTTAAACTTTTTTGTGTCCTCATTTTAATTATATTGTAACGTCACACAGCTGGTTTAAAGTTACCAAGAGTCAAAGTTTGTTACAGAACCAGAAATAAAGGGACACGCCGTACTAAACTAGAAATATTACCCTTGTGTTCCTTAATACTAAATATTAAAGTATGAGCTGATGTTCATTTATAATCCGTTTATCAAGTCAAACCACACATGCAGAGTGAATCCTTTTCTTACACTTTCTCCAGGACTGAAACATACGCTTTGTGGCCTAATCTCCGTTTCTCCATAAGGAGACCTGGACTTAATATGCTACATGCAGACGGGTCTCTCCTCGGTGGTGACATATGGCTTTTGACAAGAGGGCACGGCTCAGCCTTCGGTGCTCAAACAAGCCAATCATGTGAGGCGCTGGAAGAAAAAAAGTGGAAGACACGGAAGGGCCGGGCCACGTCTGAGACGAGGCCCTCAGACAAGACAAGCAGCAGCTGGCAAACTACATCAATCTGTAATCAATGAACCAACTGGTAGATGGGATTATATGCCTAATTGCACAGCTAACCAGTCCATCCCAAAATGACCAGACAGCATCAGCTTGTGTCCATGACCCAATACCAGAGACAGGCATTATTGTAGGCCTCCGACAGTGATTAATCATTCATAACCTGCCTCTACAGCCAATACACAGTGACAGGAGCTCACAAAGGAGGACAAAGATGACGGCAGAAGATCCAGCAGCAGCGGCGGGAGGAGCGCTCGCCTCCTCTAATCGAGTAAAAGCAGCAATTTCATAAAAAAAGTAAAAAGTTGTATGTACAAAGGTATTACAGAAAACATGGAGTTACTATAGAAAAAAGTTCAGTATCTACTTTTTAGAGTGCAAAATTACTATATACAGTACATTAATATTATTATATTATTATTAATATTATTACATATATTATTATTTGATGCTGGAGCTCATTTGAACTACTTTATGTATTGTGATATGATCCTTTTAAATGTAAGAATCTAAATCTGATACCTGACAAAGTATAAATAAAGTCAAATATGTCTCTCTGGAAAGTGAAACTCGTATATGGAGTAATAAGTTTAAAATGGTAAATGTAAAGGTTAGGGGTAAAGGGTAAATGATCAGTTAGGTGTGTTTGAACGTGTGTTTTGTGTGTTTAAATGTGTGTTTGAACGTGTTTTGTGTGTTTAAATGTGTGTTTTGTGTGTTTAAACGTGTGTTTTGTGTGTTTAAATGTGTGTTTTGTGTGTTTAAATGTGTGTTTTGTGTATCTGAACGTGTTTTGTGTGTTTGTGCTCCTGAATTACAGAATTCAATGTTGGCAGATGGGAAGGACGGACAGACAAATTATTCTGTCGGTCTCATTTTTCTCGGCCCACTACACAGATCAATTATTTATTTCACATGTGGTGCCCAGTACATAAGGAACATTAATGCATCCCACATACTGTGATTCATTAGGAGCACAGATTAACACCCTTACAGACTATAGTAAGTATATTTTTACCATGTAAAGTAGAAGAAATGTCAGATTTTTTTTCTGAAAAGTGTCCAAATCTCAGATGGTGCAGTAATCTGTGCACCATCTTGTCCCATATTGTTTGAGAGCCTTAATCCCCTGATATGCTGTTAAAATCCCTCAGGTTACAGGCCTCACTTACACTTCTGTTGCCTCGGGCTAATCTCAGATTATGGTTATTATCGCATCAGTTTCATAAGAAGCGAAAGGCGACTTTCTAACTTAATAAAACCTGATGTGTTTTATTGTTTCAGAGATTTCATATTTAATTTCTTATTTACATATTTGTTGTTGTGATACATCAGATTTAAAAAGAGAAAGAAATAGCTGCAACACAATACAACAATTATTAGGTGGAAAATTTAGACATTTTTCATCGCAAAAAGGTAAATTTTTGAGACAGATTTAACCTAAAAAAACAACTGTTTAAAGAACAACTAGACAACCTACATGTTACATAATGAGGTGAGATATGTTCGTGTATTTAATGAGACAACAACGGTTAAAAACTCCTTAAATTAACTAAAACTAGATTTTAAAAATTATTTTATAAATCTATTTTACTGACATTCTCTAATACTTGAGAATAATAATTTTATTACATGATTGGTGGATTTTCTGTTTAATTTAAATAGTAATATTTAATTCCTATGTTGTTGGGTTTGGTGTGATTTTACGTATGCATCGGTGGGAATATAATATAAAGTGGAAAACATGTAAAGGTTTGTTTGCAGCATCAGCTGTGATGAGTTGTCGGCCAGATGGTGAACTTTTGGTGTTTGTGACACATGGCTCTGAGTGAAGCCACGGCCAAGATAATTGGAATTTCATTAAGGTTTTGTTTGTGTGTGTGTGTGTGTGTGTTGAGAGTGGGTGTGGGTGTTTATGAGTCTGTATGGGTGTGTTTCTCTATGAGTAATACTGAGGATGGGGAGGGCGGATGGGGGGGCAGGGACTCCACCTGCTGCCACCTGTTCATCTGCTCCGCCTTATAAAAGCTGCTGCCTCACTGTCTCCAGGATCACAGACACCTTGGACTCTTCTCGTCCACTATCTGGAGGTACAAACACTCGACACTAAAGGACCAACAGCTTGAACGTAGCCAGGCTGTAACATACTGTGGAGGAGACCTCTGATGAATCCTGAGGCTGAAGCTGGAAACATCCCAGGACAATCTGTCGACTCATATCTGAGTCTTTCTGATCTGAGGACGTTCACCGCTTTGATTCTTCAACCAGACGTCATGAAGTCCCGTCGACCCAGCTGCAGCGACTCTGAGTCCTCAGAGATGGACGCCAAGAGTCCAGAGAAATATGAGACTGCCACACGGCGAAGGATGGCGGCCAACGCCAGAGAGAGGAAGAGGATGCAGGGTTTGAACACGGCCTTTGATCGCTTACGCAAAGTTGTTCCCCAGTGGGGCCAAGACAAAAAACTGTCCAAGTATGAAACCCTGCAGATGGCCCTCAGCTACATCATGGCCCTCAACCGGATCCTGACAGACCCCAGGAGGCACAGCGCTCCCCACAGGCAGTGGCTGGACCTGCAGTTTGACTGTATGCAGCCTGAAAACTACTCCTGCCTGGTGAGGTACGACTCTCCTACTGAGCAGGAGTACATCCACTCGTCCTTCTCGTACCAGTTCGATGGCCATCAAGTTCAGGCGTAAAGCTGCTGCTGTTCTGGTAGATAATCAGTCATGTTGTGAGTGACAATGTGAATATTTCTCCTCCAATCCAGGAGACAGTAAATACATTTGTATTGCATTATTTTCTTTTTGTTATGTTTATCTAGTATTCGTATGACAATCAGAAAGGCTTCTGTTTCAAGTCTTTGTCTATTTATTTCTGCTAGAAAACAGCTACGTTGAGTACAGTGATGAAAGACGTGTAGTGTCATTATGACTGTATGACCATTAGATTGTACTGAGGATGCAGACAATGGTGTATTTCTATCAGTTATTTTGATATGGCCCTAAAATGTTGCAATGCAATTTTCAATGGATTCAGATAAAATCGTTGTGGTATTTAGTTGCACAGTTAACATGAAACTATTGTGAAAGTTTGTAGAGTTGAAAAATGTTATTTTCCACATGCAGACCTCTATTTTGTTCAATTACTGTTTTTGATTGAAAATAAAAACTATTTTGTATGAAAACATTTCTCTTGTTGTCTTTGTGCAGCCGTGAGCTGATTATGGAGTTAAGACAGAGACTACTGTATTATAATATATGTTATATTTGTTGTATATAAACTACTTAAAAGTGCACATTTCTAAAAGTTTCAGAGGTAAAGATGGTCATTTTTTTTAATTGAATTAACTAATTAGAAAGCACTGGAATTTCATCCCTCATTATCTCACTGCTCTGTGTAGCACTAAAACAAGGTTATCGAGGAGGAGGAGTAATTTACATCACATCCTTTGTTTGGTACGTGTCAGGTTCTCAGTAGGAGTGATGGCAGGTCCTGGCTCTGCTCTCCGGGGGAATAAATCATCCTTTCGTCCGGAGCTCCTGTGCTCTGAGATAAGACGCTGTTACGTCAATGGAGACGACGTCTAAACAAAAAATAGACTCAGAATTCAAGTCTGAGTGCAATAATTCAACTTTTCTTACTGAAAAACAAAATTCTCTCTGTGAAAACAACCCTTTATTATATTGATCCAGGTCTGTCACAGCGTAGTCTACTGTAACAAGGAATGGCATCCACACAGCTACATTTAAATGGCAATCATTAGCCATTGAAAAGTGATTGTTACAGATTTGAAAAAGTTTGAATGGTGGCACAAGCCGCAGCAGATTAAGGAAGCCTGTGTGCCAGATCCTGCCGCGGCTTCAGCGGGGGAGCAGAAATTAAACTCATTGTGTGCTAATGGCTGTGTGTAATCGCTCTGTTCACAGCCGCTGAAGCATGAACGTCTATAGCTGGACCCAAACCGCATTAAAGACAAGACATCCACAGCAGTGCATTAACTGTCTGGAAGTATCTGCTGTTTTTAGTGCAAAAAAAAACCAGATGTGCAGATGGATATTAGACACAAAATCACTGAAAACAAAAGTGAAACACAGCTCAGTGACATGAGCCAAGTGTGCTTAAGTACATGTGTGATTCGTGTTGCGACGAGCTCGTTGTGTTGAGGTGCCAAACGCTGATACAGATGGTCGTAATGATTCATACGCCACAGTGAATGTTTGCATACGTAATAAACGCTTTCTGACAGTTGGCATGCCAAAAATGAATAGAGAGAGTCAAAAGTGCTTAATGGTAATGAGGCAGAGTCCATCAGTGACACTGCAATTATGCTCTTAATTAATTAATTCAGTCACAAGCGGTGAACAGTTAAATAGAATTGACATGCAATTAATTGATTTCCTCAATAGGAGCGTATTATTGGATGAGTTGGTGATCAATAGTGACAACAATGTGCTCAGCATGGAAGTAACTGAGAGGGCCAAAAATGAACATGTCGTTCAACTGCTGAATTATTTAGGCTGGATGCTCTGTTTTATAATGAAGATGCGGTTATGTGGTAGTGTAGTACTACTACTACTACTACTAATACTACTACTACTAATACTACTACTACTAATACTACTACTACAGAATGAAGGTAAAAGTCACCTGGTAACTGAAAACACAATCAAATGAGAAGAAACATCCCCAAATTTCCATGCACACATAAGCCGTCCGTTAATAACAGCACACGACTATGTCAATGTTCAACCTCAGCGTGTTTTAACTGGATCTAAATCTCAAAACTCCTCCCTCAACAGAGCTTATGTCATCCACTCTTTGTAATCATCTCACCAGCAGCTGTTCAAAAGCTGCCTGCACGGCTCTGCTTCACTTTCCTCTCTGATCCTGAACGGCAGCAGTCCAAACACAGGAACACAGCTGCCTCGCATCATGAAGTGCCTGAACAACCGGGCCGACAGCCACCTGACCGGGCAGGTGGAGTGTGAGTTGGACGCCATGGGTAACGGGGCCTGGGTGAACCAGGGCTACTGTGGCTCCCCTCCACCTCTGCCCCGAGCTGTGAGCACCATCTACAACCCGCAGCCCCTCTTCCAGGACTCCATGGACAGCCCGAGCCCGTTCCCAGAGGAACCAGAGTCTGCTGATCAAAGCCTGGAGAAGAAACGCAGAGGCTGCTGCTCTTTTATCAAAGGTAGGAACCCACTGAGTACCAACGAATCTCTCTCAATGTCTCCTGTTTAACCTTAAACTCTTGTCAATTATTTTATTGGCTAAACGAAGTGGGCCTTCAGCTGCTTTCCATCTCCCAGGGATTACAGTCAATATACCCCTTGCATGATAGGTCTGATAAAAACACAGTTTTGACTATAAATAATGTGGTGTCATAATGACATAAATGGTACCTTGCTGTGATATTTTCTGTAGGCTTGTGGGCGACGACATTGACTGAAAACACTTCAAACAACAGAGAACTGTTTGTCCGAACTACGCTGCGGGAGTTACTGGTCTACCTGGTGTTCCTGGTGGATATATGTCTCTGTACGTATACTAGTGTGTGTTTAAATATACATGTCTGCTACTGATGTTAAGTATTCTGATCAAACAGCATTTCCAACTAATTCTAAGTAAATAAAGTTCAATTACATCTGCTTAAATACTTTACTTTTACTTTTATTTAATTCACTGAAAAGTCATAAAAGCATAGAAATATATTAGTATTCTTTTAATACATAAACGCAGACTAACAATGATTTTCATTATTGATTAATCTGCCAATTAGTTTCTTTATTTGTTTGCCAGAAAAAAGTGAAAAAATGAACATTATAATTTCCCAGATTCACAGGTGACGTCTTGAGATGACAACAGGACACAACTTAAAGATATTCAGTTAAATATCTAGATGCAGAAAAGCAATAAAGGTCAAAACCAGCTAATCTTTTGACTCTTTAAAAAAAAATCTTTCTACACAAATGATTGTTTGATTATCAAAATAATTTTCTGTCGATTGACTAATTGATTAATCGTTGCAGCTCTACATGATGTTTTTACAGGACATAAAGAGAAATCAATGCTGTGCAACACAATGTATTTTCAGTTCAGCTGATTCACGTTTTTGCTGACTGTGTCTGTATTTGTGCACTTTATGTCTGTGTTTGTGTATTTCAATATTCATTTTACATACTTGACTTGTTTTCAGTGGACTTGTTGAGGTGCTCACCGTGTATATTTGGGAGGATGTTACTGTAAAGAGCACTTTGGACTGTTGATTTACCATCAAAAGCTTCCCTCTGCTTTAATGCCTGCTCTCCCCATTCCTCGGCCTGAAAGCCATTGTCCAGCTGAGGTTTAGCATTGAAAAGGACGTGGGCACTGCTTTCTTGCCTTTTAGCGATAAGAGCATTTAGCTTCGTCCATTGTTGCTTTGTCTGGGTTAGATTTACATTGTTTGATGAGGCTATTTACGTCAGGCCAGCGTGCTCTCTCTTCAAACAAATTACGGCCTCTAATCTGGATCCATTTGACAGCTGTGGTATAAACAAAGCCAAACAACAAGTCTTCAATGAGGCCTTGCGTGTCTGCTTCTTAGTTGTCTTATCTTCAGGCCGTTGAATGGAGCAACATTTAGAGCTGAGCCTGAGCAAATCCAGATAGGAATCAACGACTGGGCGTTAATGTGGTTACGTTGTCTTTCAGTGACATACGGTATGACCAACTCAAGCACCTACTATTACACGAAGGCCATGACGGACCTGTTTGTGAACACAGCCGGTGAATACGGGGTTAGGTTTCAGTCCATCGGCACCATGGCCGACTTCTGGAGTGTGAGTTTTCCACCATATTCATTTCCTCCATGTTCACCACCACAGTGACAAATCAGTGAAAAACCTGAAAAACTGTGCTAAACAAATTAACATGATTAAAACTGCATCCACCCTCTTTGTACATGCACAGTATGCCCAGGGACCATTACTGGACGGCCTCTACTGGACTAAATGGTACAATAACGAGTCCCTGGACAACGGAGACGTGTCCTTCATCTACTATGAGAACATGCTGCTGGGAGTCCCCAGGATGAGGCAGATCAAAATCAAGAACAACTCCTGCAAGGTCCACAAAGACTTTCAAGATGAGATCGCTGGATGTTTCGATGTCTACAATGAGAAGAAGGAAGATGATCATAACTTCGGTCTGATAAATGGCACAGCGTGAGCGGCTCACTGTTTTCATTGTGGGGTTACTTTGGGTGTGCTGTTAGCGCTTTTTCCTGAGCTATGTTTGTGCTGTCTGCAGCTGGACCTACTACACAGAGAAAGACATCAAGGGTTCATCCCACTGGGGCTTGCTGACCACCTACAGTGGAGCAGGATACTATCAGGACCTGAGTCAAACCAAGGAGGCGAGCTCCATCATACTGTCAGAACTGAAGGACAACCTTTGGCTTGACCGAGGAACCAGAGTAGTCTTCATCGACTTCTCCACTTACAACGCAAACATCAACATGTTCTGCGTCATCAGGTAAAGAGAAACTGACAAAAGCAACTTTTGCAGTTGGTTAGTGACCATTGTTGCGGTTGACCAAAGCTTTACTCACTTCTTGCAGGTTGGTGATTGAATTTCCAGCAACTGGCGGAGCAATCTCGTCCTACCAGATACGAACAGTCAAACTGATTCGCTACATCACCTACTGGGATTATTTCATCTTCGGCTGCGAGATCGTCTTCTGTTTATTTATCCTCTATTATGTTGTGGAGGAGATTCTTGAGCTGCGAATACACAAGTTCTCCTACTTTAAAAGCATCTGGAACATATTGGATATTGTGGTCATAATGGTAAGAAAATGTATTTGTTAATCTATTTATCCTTTCTTCTGATCCTCACAGAAGTAACGCTGTTATCTCTTCCAGCTCGCCATCGTTGCCATCGTATTCAATATTTTCCGTACTGTCAAAGTGGACAACTTGCTCGGCAAACTGCTGGAGCAACCTGGCATCTACGCTGATTTTGAATTTCTGGCGTTTTGGCAAACGCAATACAACAACATGAATGCAGTGAACTTGTTCTTTGCGTGGATCAAGGTAAAGTGCTGCTATCTCCGAAACCTTACGTAGGAATGTTATCTGGCTGTGACGGTTGTTTGTCTTCTTCTCGTCCCTCCAGGTTTTCAAGTACATCAGTTTTAATAAGACTATGACCCAGCTGTCCTCCACACTGGGTCGATGTGCTAAAGATATCTTGGGATTTGCCATCATGTTCTTCATCGTGTTCTTCGCCTACGCTCAGCTTGGATATTTGCTCTTTGGGACGGAGGTTGACTCCTTCAGCACCTTCGTCAAGTGCATGTAAGACGTGTCCAAAGCAGCAGCGGCAAATATTTAAAAAGGATGATTAAGCATCAAATAATCATTTTCCTTTTTTCTTGCAGCTTCACACAGTTCAGGATTATTCTTGGAGACTTTGATTATAATGCCATCGACCGTGCAAACAGAGTTCTTGGGCCGATCTATTTTGTCACCTACGTGTTCTTTGTTTTCTTCGTTCTACTGGTAAGTTGTTCTGCTACACGAGATATCTGATTATAAGAAGGTAAAGATGAGCATGTCCCTTTTCATGCATTTGTTCTTCAGAACATGTTTCTGGCCATCATAAATGACACATATTCTGAGGTTAAGGAGGAGCTTTCGTCCCAAAAAGATGAGCTGCAGATTACTGACATCATCAAACAGGTAACAGAAATCCCACTGTGTGGTACGTATTGTCTAAAGCACTAAGACAATCTCACAAGCATTTCATCTTTTTCTCATAATTCAGAGTTATATGAAGACTTTCATGAAGCTGAAACTTAAAAATGAGAAAATATCAGACGTTCAGAAGGCTCTGCGGTCCGGATCTGGAGAGATTGAATTCAAGGACTTCAGAGAGACTCTGAAGGAGTAAGTGACAAAAATATCCAAAAGAAGATTGTTTATTCCAACACTGAACCGTAACCTTCATCTCTCTCATGATCTCGTAGGATGGGACATGCTGATCATGAAATTTCTGCAGCTTTCTCACGGTTTGACCGTGACGGGAATCAAGTTCTAGATGAAGACGAACAAAAACGGATGAAAACAGAGCTGGAAGAAAAGCGGGTCTGTAGTCTACAAGCTGCGACCTTCATCTTCACATATTTTAACTATAGAGATTAATTCAAACAGAGCTGTGTTTTGTTATGTGTGATTTTTCCCATTTTTCTCAGGATGCTCTTTGTGCCGAACTCAACAATCTTGGAATGAATTATGGGAAAGATTTACTGGAGAAGCCTCCCGTGACCTTAAACGATCAGAGGAACCACTCGAGTCAAGCCTTTGTGGATCAGGAACAGTTTCTAAGGTCTGATGTCTTAAAATACCTATTTTGTTCTTCAAATAAGACAATCACAATGGACATTAGGCCAAATCTGATTACCTCTCTGTTTCCATGAAGGCTGAGCAGGCAGGTTCTCCACCTTGAAAGCTCTGTGGCAGGCGTCACATCCAGGATTGAGTTGATTATGGAGAAACTGGGCTTACAAGATAAAACTAAAGGGAACCAAACAGCAGGGAAACTACCTGGGACCAAAAATGATGTGAGTATGAAAAAAGGCTGCAGATATTTTAAAGCCGAGAGATATATTAGTAGTTGTATTCTTGGTTTTTTATTAAATACACCAAAAAGTATCACAACATATATATTTAGTATATACACAAGTATTCCAGTAAATTAGACTACACTGCATGTCTGTAGTCTTATAAATACAGAATATTTTCTGTTTTATTTTACCCCCTATCCAGCCTGATGAACCTGCCTCAGATGGGAGCGTCCTGCTTTGTGTGGACAGAGGAACAAGGAGACCAGCCGCTCGCTCCGACTCCACAGTCGACTGTCGTATGTGATTAAACTCTGAGAAACAGAATCACGGGTTATACGTGGAAGTCAGCCGACGTGAAGATTACCGAACAAGAAACAGTTAGATGAAAATATTCTTCAGGTTTTAGACTGTTATGGTCCGATCAACAATAAAAAACACTGATATTCAACACGATTATAAGTTAGTCACATTTCATGGAAATATGTTGATATTGTATAAACACAAACTGGTTCAAGTTTAAGCTCAGACTACAATATACTGTTGTAGTTGACATATTAGTGTTGTGTAATATATATTCACACAGTAATTTAGAAAATTAAAAGTATATAAATTAAAGTATATCCGTTATTAGACAGTACGACATCTAAGTCAACGTTTGCTTTGCTTTAGTCGTTCAATGTTTATGACAAGTTCATTTCTATTAACTCAAAAATTATCAACTTGTTTGCAGTTTGGTGAAATAAATCTACAAATAATTATCTAGTAGATTTTTATGCAATATATATAGTTCAAGAATTATTAACAATTAACGTTATAACGGAGCAAACCTGTGATGAATTAGTGTCCGGAGGGCAGATTTTATACTTCAACATAACTGCAAACAAAAAACAGAACAGATGTCGAGCAAATGATAGAAACATTAAACATGCTGTCTAGTTTATGCATTTTACATTCAGATTGTACAAAGTTTAGAAGATGTTGAAATGTAATTTACTATGTCTGAATATACATCATTTATCTTCTGTGTGAAGCAAACAGCACAAATTATTTATGTCTAATAAACATAATTAATGACCAGGTTCAAGTGTTTCTTTATTTGACTTTTCTGTTTAAATGGAAAAACTTATTTCATCCTTTATTAAACATCATTTCAGCTGTTCAACTTATATGCATTATTGTCATGAAAGCAAATTGCCATTACATTCGATATTTTAAGCAACAAATATTTTACATGTCAAACACGAGCAGTTCAAGCTGAAACATCACCTGCTTCCTGCTACTTCCTGAAAAGATGCACGCAAAATTAAAAACGGGAAAAATCCACAATGGAAGAGAATCGTGTTTGTGATGGAGCCTCTAAGTAACGTTTGAGTCTAGTGACGCATCAATTAAGGCTTATTCATAAATCATAGTGCTGAAATTTAACGATGGCATTTAATTTCATCACATTCTACCTACAGTATGTACATTATTTCTTTCATGAAGGTTTGTGATCAGTGTTTATATTTACACACACTTTATATTTACGCCAACGTGAGCCGGTTACATTAAGTCCTCCTAATTTTAAACTAACTGAAAAATTACATCATCATCATCATGTTTGTTGGCTGGTACATCAAGAACAGGAAGTTAACAAGGAGAATAATACACTGTACAAAATGGCACATAAGAAACTTAAATCCAAATGGCAGGACGTCTTTGTGAACTCCTCGTTATATTTAGCCTCCGAATTTTAAATTGTTTGCTTGTGATATTTGATAAATAAATTCAAAACGCATTGAGGAGCAAAAGCAGTGCCTGCTGCCCTGACAAATTAATGACGTGTAGAAAACCATCCACTCTAAGTGTAATAGACATAAAATAAGAAACTAATCGCATTTTATAGGGAGACTAAAATATGACAATTTGTATTTACAAAGCCGGGCGACTGAAGAGTGATGTGATATAATCAGGGGCCAGTTCTGCTGCTAAATTAAGTCTGAATGTTTGAAAAACTCTTACAGACATATGAAAGAAATGACTATAAATGAACTGAGGTTAACGAGAGGAAGGCAAAAGGAAGAAATATTTAAGATTTAATATTCCTCTAGGAAACCAGCCCAGAATCAGCCGTGTTTACAACGTTTGGGGGTCAATAGGATGTTTTTCATTTATACAGTGAGGATTTCCTCTGCCATGAGACACAGGACTGTATATCAGTCCAGTTTAAACTACATCAAGTCAACTAAACTAAATTCCATCAAAAGTCTGTCATGAACAAGCTGATCACTCCAGTTTTTAAAAAAAAAAATCTAATATTTTTTTTAAGAGTCGTGAAGGTAAAATTTTCTTTGTACATAAAATTTACCCAAGAGATACCACCACCTGCTGAAATGTCTATTAATCGAAGCCACAGATGTTCATACAAACATCTTTACATATACTGGAAAGATAAACTACTGTCACAGGGCCTCTATTCACAAAGCAT
Organism: Pampus argenteus; assembly: GCA_036937835.1. Lineage (NCBI taxonomy): Eukaryota > Metazoa > Chordata > Actinopteri > Scombriformes > Stromateidae > Pampus > Pampus argenteus. The sequence goes on along the minus strand of CM072871.1, from coordinate 1,133,681 downwards.
TTTTATTAATATATCAAAATGAATTTATAGCTACTGGCTGAAGCTAAGCGCAGACCAACATTTAATAGGTTTCTGTCATCTGTGTGTGTCATTTTAAAAATAGACATATTACAAACATTAACTTAATCAATACATGACAACTTGAGTTTTTAACTATTGTATAAAATGACAGTAAAATGCCCCAAGTTTGACAAGTAAATAAACGTTTTGACAAGTCAAACTGTTTTTCCATTGAAAATGTTGAAATATTAGAAACATCTTAGCAAACTGAGGGCATATATTGCTATAGTTTGATAATTCAATATTAACGTTATAAAGTTTAAGGTTTCCAAGGACTTGAATTGTTGTCATTTTCCAGCGAGATGCTGGAGATACATGATGGCTTGAAGTAAATGTGCTTTTAGCGTTTTGGTTCTACGTATGTTTAATGTTTTTACAGCTGTGAATGTTAGCGGGGGACTACACTGATTACTCAGGTTTTGACCCATTCATCAACTTACTCAGTGTGTGATGATCTGTGTTTCTGTGACCAACGCTCACACTGCAGAGCCTCTGCAGTCACATACTGAGTAAAGTTTCCAGAGGGTCAAACATTCATAGAGCTGCTAACATCTACTCTGACAAAGACAGTTGGTTTGGCTTTACTTCAGAAGCCCAAGAGCACTTTTCTATAACACTGTCATTCAGAAAATTACGGTTTAAGAGCAACTATAAGCTACAAAGGCTTTGTGAATATGGCCGCTGTCCTTCTTCTACCACAGCAGCTGTTCAGAAGAAAGAGTGCTGTGTGGTCTAAAAGGGTTGACGGACTCTTCTTGGTAATGGACTTAGGTTAGGGCCAGCTCACTGTGTTTGGTAGCCAGCCATGCTGAAGTTGGCCATGTTGGACATGACTGGACCGGGCGGGGCTGCAGCCTGAGCAGATGGAGATCCGAAGCTTCCCACCCAGGCCGGTGACTGAGACTGCCTGTGAAGTAGCAACAAAGACCCGTCACTGTGTTTAATCTTAAAAAGTGAGCATCTTTCAGGATTCTGGAGCGTTTATTAATGAGCCATACAAAAAGGTTGATAATGGATTAATTAGTTAGATTAATTAAGTGAACTGACTCTACTCCAAATCCTTGCTGGTTCCACGTCTGGCCGTACATGCTGTATGAGGGAACTTGCCACCCATTAGTCACATATTGCTGCTGCTGCTGCTGTTGTTGCTGCTGCTGCTGCTGCTGCTGCTGCTGCCCATACTGCTGCTGTGGATTCCCATAGAGCTGATTCCACTGTCCCCACTGACCATAATCAACCTGTGTGACACCAACAGAGAGAGAAAAGAAACTCATAGCTTCAATCTGGAGCAAACAGCTTTACAAACACTGCAAGAAAAATGTAAGTTATCATTTGGAAAGGTACATTTAAGTATTTGTTTTTCCATTTTCTGACTCTGCAAATGTACTTTTAGATTTATAAATCAAGTCTTTGGTTCTGTTAGCTTCATAGTTTTGGCTTTAAAAAAAAAAAAAAAAAAAGACTGATCACCAAATCACCATGAAAATCAGACATGTGTTGCTAATGATGTGTTTTCTCTACCTGCTGTGGACTTTTGGCCATGTCAGGAGATTCTTTGCCCCAGAAACACTTCACCATGTGTCCATCAATAGCTGTCCCGTTTACTGAAACAATGGCATGAGCAGCACTGTCGTGGGAGGAAAACCTTAAAGAAAAAAAGAAAACAGATGTTCAGCAAGTAAATTTATTAAACAAAAAACTAAACAGCAGAAAAGACAAAGTATTCAGTTTGCTGTTTCCTCACAGCAGCACTGAGGTGGAGACAAATATAACAGAGAAGGCCAATGAACCTGAGACTAGTACTGACTGGCATGTTATTGACCTATGTAATGTGCTCTTGTTGACATCTAGAGGCCAGATGCTGCAACAGATCGTGGTACCTGATGAACGAGTATCCTTTCTCTGGGAAGACTCTGATCTCCATTATCTGACCAAACGGTGAGAAGGTCTGTCGCATCAAATGTTCTGGAAGAATTAAACAGAAAGACAGACGTCATCAGTGCTTTGGCTATTTATGGAGCGTTTATGAGTGAGACTAAAGGCTGTATCAATGTCCTCTTACCAGACAGTCCTGACTGGATCCCTCCACAGTACACGGTACAGTTCTGTGGACTGGACTGAGTCACTACGTCGTCGAACCTCAGCTGCTTTGAGCCGTCTGAAATAAACACAAACAATCAGACAGAAGAAAACTTTACTTCATATACAAGGTTTGAGCCAAAGCTGTGGCTTCTGTGTTAATATATCATGACATGCATCAGTCTGGTCTGGTGCTTTAACATATTTGGATGTCCTAGCATGTTATCATCGGATCCGTATTACTGAGGGTCTGAAACTTACTGTCCTGAACGCTTTTTGGAGCTGGCGGCTTCCGCGTCGCCCAGTTGGTCCTGATTTGGCGTCCTCCAAGCCACTGTCCCCCCATGTTAATGATGGCATTCTCTGCATCCTATAAATATAAATCAAAACAGTCACCCCTCTGAATTTCAAGAACCCGTTAAGTTTATTAGTTCCATAATCAATTACCAGAATATATATTACTGTTTGTAATCTCACTAATGTGCAAGTGGTGACTATGGTTTTTAACTATGATTAATTCTACTTTTAATTGCTGCAAAGTGCTTTAAAAGTAGGATAATAAACAGAAAATAGAAATAACCTTCAGTCTGTGTTCTTGCACTGGAGCCTTACCAGTTTGTTGTAGAAGGACACAAATCCATACCCCTTTGATTTGCCTGTCGTCATGTCCTTCACAACACGGGCATCCCTGGAGGGGAAACGTGAAAACAACGTTAGCGCACTTTACAGTTTGAATGCTTCAAACTAAAAAAAAATATTTAAAAAAAAAAAGGAACCACGCAAAACACACTGAACTGTGAATCCTCTACGCTGCCCTACATTAATGTACATTAGCTATCATGACCCTGGACTGAGCACTGACTCATAATATTAACTTCAAAGCAACACTTGAAAACAAGAAGTATGTTTGCATGCAGCCTACAGTATTGGATTTACATAGTTTCAGATGTATTAATGCAGCCACTAGAGCACCACTTCTTGTTCAGTCCTTAAAATAATACGCTACTAGTTTAAATTCACAAAAGGAACAGATTATATAGATTACCATGCATTCTTAAAAGCTGCAATTGGTGCTCTTCCTACAAATAGAAATATATAGAAAATATCAAAGAGAAAAAAAGGAATTAAACGGCATACATGGCCTGTTAACAGATTTCGTTATTTTTCCTGGTCAATTCTTTACCACCAATATGGAGTATGGAGTTTGGGGAGCTGCAAATTTTGAGAAATTGACATTTTCAGAAATTTTGGAAGAGGATCATTGCACTACAAACAATAGTATGAAAATCAAAATGAGACAATTTAAACATAGGTTTAGAGGAATACATTAAGTACTGGAATTTGTTAATCTATGCTAAATCACGTTAATACAAAAGTATCTACAAAAAAAGACATATGGAAAGAATGGAATAAATAGAGAAAAAAACTACATCTGAGTCTCCAGAGTGCACAGTTCCTTGCTGTTAGCCTTCAAGCTCCTGTCCAATCCTATGAGCATTTCTGTAAAATAACCAAAGTGCTATTACTTCACTGAGACCCACAACTAAAGGCTGTTAAGGTTCATACACATTTTTCTGACAAGTTACTTACCATACCCTAAATATGCAAAGAAAAGAAACAATAGGCTAAAAGCTGGCACTTAACATAAACACAGAGACACAATGCACAGACCACAAGTGAATAACTGCAAGAAAACACTTGATATCTTGTGTAGGAATTGAGTTGAAATCTGTTGAGAACGTTTTTTTGAAAAGCAGTTCATATCATCATAGTAAAAAGGTTAAATTCATTCTGATATCTTCTTCTCATGTGATGCTTAAAATTATGTCGGCCTTTCAACCATGTTTACATGCATGATTGTAGTACTCCGATTACATAAAATGACAAAGAATAACCAAACACGAAGCCGTTTACCTGAACACTGACCATCTCACAAGATAAATCACCAGGATTCTTACTTTTCTGTGAGAAAAAGCATAAACGTCCCCAAACCTGCATATCTGTCTGTTTACCTGAAAATGCATTATGTCAAAGAAGCTGTACATAAAGTTCTCAACAATCAAAAAGATAAATGACATCCATCTGTACATTTCTGCAGGCGTTTGTTGTAGATCATGAGTCTGTTGCATGCCTATTTGTTGGAAAGTTTTATTTGAAATGTTTTTTTATTATAAAATTTTGGAGGCTCAAGTGTTGAATGCATGTAAACATGGCCACAGACGGATGTTACACAACATAAACTTACAGGAGATTAGAAGTAGAAGAAGAACCTTAATGCTACCCAACCTTCACAAGAATAACATGTTTGTAGCATTTAAATTATTGTACTGAACATAAAGAGAAACAACCTTTTAACCAGAAACTTACGAGATTTTTCCAAAAGGTGCAAATGCTGCCTTGACATCCTCAGTGGTAATCTCAGGACTCAAATCACCCACAAAAACATGGAAGTGATCTAGAATAAAGCACAAAACAAACAAAAAGGAAGGAAACCAGTTACTCTCTGGTAAATGTGGCTTACAGCAGATTAGAGGATCAATAGGTGAACACTTACTGGATGTGTCTTTCTTCTGGCTGCTTGGAGTCGTGGCCCAATTTACTTTGACCTCCTGAAAGCAAAAAAGTTCATTAAAAATTCTGACAGAAATCCCTCATTTTTTATTCAAGGAAGCATGTTCATACAACAGATGAACTGTGTATTGTTTTAAATGTCCCTACCTTTCCTAATATCTTCCTCCCATTCATGGCTGCGAGGGCTGCAGCTGCGTCTCTGTGTTCAAAAAACTCCACAAAGCAGTATGGGTCGTTGCTCGTGTGCTGCAAGAGACAAAGTCAATGCACAAGAGATTATTTCAGCTTTCCTCCATTATATTCACGATGACTTTAATGTAACTGCAACTGAAAACAGTTCACTGTGTTCACATTTTGTCCAACAGTCAATAAATTAAATCTTAGTGCAGGTGGAGAAGACAAAACAACTCACCTCTGTGATCATTTTACAACTTTTGCAAGGCCCTATCTGGGTGAAGAGCTGCAGAATCAGGATTTCTGTCACATCCCTGGAGAGGTTTCCCACATACCTGGCGGAGAACGAGGATGACAGACAAACAGCTTCAATTTAGTGATTTACTTTTCTGCATTATGTTGTAAAGATGATCATATAAGTCCTGAAAAACGGACCTACAGACATCGTATTTCGGGCATTATCGTGTAGTGACGGTGAGTTATTGCGGTGACGTTGTTTACATTAACGTGAATAATTTAATAATTAGCCTAACATTAGACAGCAGATTAACTACATATGTTAAACATATGGATGTTGTTATTATCGCTTACAGTTAACTACCAGTAATCCTGTGTCATATTGTTGTCTAGCTAACGTAGTTAACGACACCGTAATCAGCGGGTTTGTGCGGGTAGCTAGCCACCGGTTAAGCTAACGTTAACGTTACCTCTAGTTATTATACATCTAGTGTTACTTACAGGGTTTTCGGGTGCATTTCGTCGTCCATGGCCGCTGCGGACAGTCACAAGGGGGAGAAAACGTTAGCTAATTGCCAGTTAGGTAACGTTATTCGACTCCGGTGCACGCTGCCCCAACAAGTAGCTTAGCTAACTAGCCTTGAAGCTAGCTAACCGGGTGCCAGCGTACAGGTCACGTGTGTGAAGAGCCCCGGTGACGTCAGAGTAAGGCAAATTTATTTATTTTAGTTTCAAGGTTGGAAACAATATAATCCTTAAATATATTTATGTGATGTGTTGATTAATAAGTAAATAAAAAAAACAGCAAACACGTCCAGTAGGTATTTTGTCATGGAAGGTTCGCTTGTTTTAGTCACCGCTGGTCGGCAGCTCGAACTGCGGGGACGTTTCTGGAACATGAGCTCAGGGGGGCGGAGTTACTCCAGTGTGCGAGCACGTTTGGAATAACACACATTCAATGATCTTCTATAGCTGTGTTATTCTAACCGTACAAAACGTGTATAAAAATGATAGATACAAAATAAAATAATAAAATAAAAATATTGATGTCTATTTACACAAATGGATAAATTCATTAAAAAGTAGACTATTTATTATTAATTATTATTTATTTTTCACTTTCCACCGTCATATAAGGCAAATATACAGCAATTATTACCATCAATAAAGAACAACAACTATGTTAAAAGAGGAGAAATTAATATAGGAACAGACCAGATACATATAGTTAATATAAAAGTATAAAATTATGTGAAAAAGTGTAGCTGAATAATATAATAACATATAAGACTGCTGATTAATTGATTTGCTGCCATGCCAATGGGAGCATATGTGAGGAAGAATGTATTATCTGCTGTCTTTTTAATACTAACACTGGGAAGCCAAAGAGGAATTTTCTAAATCTTCCCACCCTACTGGCTCAAGGCCTGTAATGATCTGAACACTGTCTTTATTAAATTATTCAGAAAAGTTCGCCCAAAGACACTGACGGTTTCTCTTCAGTGGTTCCAGTTTGTGTGTAGTAACACTGAGGTCTTCATTACAAGCCACCTGAGAGACGGGTCAGCGAGGCTGGTGGGTGGTTGCCAAACACATATCAGTGTTATTAAAATTCCTGCTGGTTGCTGAAGCCTGTAAAAGTCAAAGATGCTCATCTAGTCCTCGGATGCAATTATTCTGAAAACATTAACCTCATCACTAAATGAAGAATCTTATAATTATTTGGTAGTGTGTGATTTATGAAGGGAACTTTTCACCTGAGCATTTAAGACATTTACACAGTACACACACACACACACTCAGATTAAAGAGGTCTTCAGTATGTATGAGGCTATTTCAGGATTGTATCTCCTGCAAGATAATGTGTCACTATATTTAATTCCTATAATATATATAATTTTTTTACACGTACAAACAAGCATTCACATGAATACAACCACAGCTGAAGCTGGTTTCAGACGGGCTCCAGCCAAGCCAGGATGACTTATTTCATTTATAGTATGAGTGTGAAAGGGAGACGTCCTCCGATAGAGGAGGAATAACTGTCATTATCAGAGCCACTGAGCCCACACTGTAACACCACTGTTATGTAAGCGTGTGTCAAATCATAGCAAGCCCAGACTGATTTCCCTTGGACCAGATTTTTCTCAAGTGGGAGTCTGAATACATCTATTTGGGGAGTCTTTCGTTATGAACAAGCTTATTGGGATTCCCTAAAAATTGGCTCTCAAACTGGGGTGCAGGGACCATGGAGGGACTCCAGGGGGAATTAGGTTAATCATAGCAAGCCCAGACTGATTTCCCTTGGAGTAGATTTTTCTCAAGTGGGTGTCTGAGTACATCTATTTGGGGAATATTTCTGGTTATATGCTTATTGGGATTCCCTGAAAATGGGTTCTCAAACTGGGGTGCAGGGACCATGGAGGGACTCTAGGGGAAATTAGGAAATTAGGGTGAGGATTCCCCGGTCAGAGAGACAGAGGAGTCACATCTCAACAGCTGCAGAAATGCAAAGAAATAAAAAATAAAAAACCCAAATGCACATCATAGGTGGAGGAGGAGGGGGGGTCTGCAGTGCGACATCACAAGTTTGGGAACCCATGCATCCATCCAGCGCTGTCCGCCCCCCAACATTTAACCCTGCTATTTCGAGAAACTTCCAGCCCACTTTTCCACGTCACTTGAAGGAATCTTTAAAGCGTCCGTCGCCTGTATAAAATGTCTCAGTACCCGACAGGCAGCAGCAGCAGCAGCAGCAGCAGCATGAACGGCATGAAGACACAGTCCCCGGTGCTGAGCATGGCGAACAACGACAGCGAGCCGCTGCCCCTCGGATGGGAGGTGAAGATTGACCCTCAGACTGGATGGCCCTTCTTTGTGGATCACAATAACCGCACGACAACCTGGAATGACCCGAGACACGACACCAAAAAGGTAATTCAAATAAAATAAATAAAGTTAGCATGTGGGTCGCATTGTGTTGCTCTGTTTGTTTGTTTGTTTGTTTGTTGTTGCGCGGAGCTGCGTCTGTTTGGACCGATACGCGCTGCGCTGTTACATATGAGTCTTGTTGACTATAGGCCTTGTTGGGCACCGTTACCTCCCCCTCACAGACAGCTCACAGGCCTATTATAACGGGTGATCAACTCTGTTATGTTCCCGTGTCATGATCTAAGACTATAATTACTCGGTGAGTCACGCTGCAGCCCTAAAGACGACCTGCAAATGGACTTCCAGCGTTTTAAACCCTCCATGACCACAAACACTGCGACGTCCTGCTCATATTAAACTTTTTCCCTTACAAGGATTGAGGCTGGTTGCAGTTCACCTTGGCCTGTCTGTCTGTGTGTGTGTGTCTGTGTGTGTGTGTGTGTGTAAAAACATGTAGGGTCTGCAGGGAGTGAGGAGAAGTGGGCTTCACATGCTGCCAGCTGGTAATCTTTGGTCTGAGAGAGAGACTCTGTTGTCCAAAGTTAGTGTCCCGAAGAATCTGCTAGAAAGAAAACAGCTGTCAGGGGATAAAAGTGGTGCAATGCTGCTGCCAGTGTCTGGTACTGAAATGGCAGAGGGCAAAGGGTCGTTCACAGCTACTTACTAATACATAACTTCAGTCTCAGGAGGAGAAATGTGGGTGTTAACACTGAAATCCAGTTTTGGTTGTGCAGCCTCCTGTATGTGTTTTCACAGGCTTTGTGCTCTTTTCTTTATATCACTGACACAGTGCTGCTGGACTATTAGTGGACCTGTTGCTTGTTGCCCTGCTTGGCTGTCAGCAGCAGGTGTTTAACCACTTGGCACACAGTGAGAATATTACTAAATACTTTATATAGTACAAATACAATATAATAATAATAATAATACTACAGATGTATTTTGGGATTAAACATGTAACTACGAGGCTAAATCATTATAACAACACGTTGGCTTTTCAATGATTTACATATTCTTATATATCGAGTGCCTGAATTATGTTAAACTGTAATCTGATCATACAAAGCAACCAATCATTCCTTGTATTCTGGGATTATTCATGTTTTTCATAAAAATGTGTAGGTGTGGTTTATCTTCATAAGTCATTGGAAGAGTATTGGGACAAATGTAATATTGTCTGTTTCTTCTTTAGGACATCTGTCAAACAGCAGAGACAAAGTTTAGTTGGTTTAGTTTAGCGGGTGGTGCCAGAGTATTGTGTGGAGGATAAGTGAATAATGTCACGCTGATTGTAGCATAGCAGAAATATCAAGCACAAACACAGCAGCTGTCTGACTGGAAATGAGCTAAATGTAAAAGTGCATGTTAATAATCAGAAGTTATTTTCACATATCAAATACTCAGCGAGGTGATATGTTCGGCATCCCACTGTGGAAATGTCACATTTTAACCTATAACCTTTGCAATTATCTCACACTATCCTGTTTTAAATCACACCTGGTTTTTTTTTAATTGTTTTAATAGATTATGTAATTAACAACATAAGTGTATTTAGTGGTTTTAGTTTGCCGGATCTTATAATATAAAGAAATGATCCTCGATATTCTTTGTGGTAAAGTAGTTATTAGGTGTTTTATGACACTTGTAATAATATAAATATTGATACTGCAGGTCAGAGAAGTGTCAGCAAACGGACCCAACATACCACCAGAACCGAGCCCTCAGGAGACACAGAAGACCTTCGTGAGGGAGATGAAGCACCCCATTCTCCGTCCAGGTTATGTCCCGATCCCAGTCTTCCACGAGGGTGCAGAACTCAGACAGCAGCAGCACCCGTGTTATTCCTACATCCAGCCAACCACTGCACAGAATATCCGCACAGACGGACGGACGCCGTCCCCGACGCCAGGGCTCCACTGCAGGCCTCGATCACCTTTACATGGACCTTCAGACAGCTGCTCCTCCGAGCCTCGGATGGCCAGCTCACCTGTTTCACAAACAGCAGAGGTGAGGCTTGATGTAAAACTACATGTGCTGCAATAATGAATAATTAAGGATCATCATTTTGGAATGTCAATAAATGAATTTTCAATTTGATTTATTTTCAAGGTTTACGCTGCCCCGCATCACCAACCCCCACGGCCCAGCAGCACTGTTCTTCAAGCAGGTTACATCCCCATCCCAGTGATCCATGAGGGCGGAGGAGGCCCAACACAAACACAGGCTCAGTTAAATCCCTCCGTCTACTCTCAGCGTGTCCCCTACTCAGAGCACCAGCAGCCCTTCCATCGCCTCCAGACAGACGAATGGCCTGGATACTCTGCGGTAATGCAGCCTCCCCGGGAAAGGGCTTCTCCGATATTACTTCCCCAGCATCGTGATGCTGCTGCTATTCACCTCCCTCCTCATATAAGAAGCCAGTCACCTATTATCACTCAGGTGATGGGAGAAAGACCGCAGGTAATTTGACTTTAGTGTGTTTTTACTGGGTTGTCCTTTGACATGTTCAACAAGGGTTTGATTTTCATGTTGACCTAAATAGAAACATATCCTAATGACGTTTTTTTTTTACTTCCATCAACAGCATATCCTCACAAGAGATCCGCTCCAGAAAATGGAGCAGGAACAACACAGCCCTCAGCAGAAACCTGACAACGCGCAGTTTCCCCAGCCTTTGCACATAGAAGTTGATGGCCAAAAGTCTCAACAGCCTCAACACTTTCAGCAGCCTCAACACTTTCAGCAGCCTCCAATTCAACAGCCTCCACACTTTCAGCAGCCTCCACTTCAACAGCCTCCACACTTTCAGCAGCCTCCACTTCAGCAGCCTCAACACTTTCAGCAGCCTCCACTTCAGCAGCCTCCACACTTTCAGCAGCCTCCACTTCAACAGCCTCAACACTTTCAGCAGCCTCCTCCTCAGACGTCTCCGCAGCCTCAGCAGCCTGAACAGTTAACGCCGCTGCAGTCCCAGAAACCAGAGCAACCACAACAACATACTGCAGACATCACAGTCCAAATACCTTCAAAACCAGAAGCCCAGGACATGGCGGCTGTTCCTCCAGAGGTTCCACCTGTAAAGGTAGAGGCCGAACAGCCTGCTCAGTGCCCTGTCCACCCAGGCTTGGCTAAAGTACAGCAGATAGTTGAGCGGGTTGCTAAGCTGGAGCAGGAGGTGAAATGTTTTGATGGAAAGAAGAATGGTAAGAAATACTTGTTATTGGAGGAGCTGCTGACCAAAGAGCTGTTAGCACTGGACTCGGTCGACCCAGAGGGTCGCGCAGATGTACGGCAGGCGAGACGGGACGGAGTCCGCCGTGTTCAGACCATACTGGAAGAACTGGAGCAACTGGAGGATCAGCCAACCAGGCCTGCTAGTGAGACCTCGATGGAGGGAGACAGCCTGACACAGAAAGGAGAGCCCACCATGATCACCAAGGAGAATGTCGAGACGGCGAAGGAGATATCATAATGAGCGCACACGTCATAACGAAGAGGAGAGAAGAATAGCTGCTGTTTCTCCTCGCTCTTCTCCTCCCCTCTCTACAGCGTTTGTGAAAGTTGCATGCATTGATTAACTGTGTTGGTATTTCCTGCCATTCAGCACATAATTGATGGTAGCTCAGCGCAGTCATGTTTTTCAAGCCAATGTTGTTGCCTTCTATGTTGTGCCAATGTCTCTATAATAAGACGGCTGTCATGATCGAGGTGTTGACAACAATTTCTAGTTAAAGTTTGAATAAGAGGCCTTTTATCAATAAATGGAAGAAAAAGTATTTTCTTAAGAAATGTTACGTGTAGTTGCCTTTTGTCTTGATCAAATATTGTATGAAGCTTTTCTTAATCTAGTCAGCACATGGGTTAGTACAGGAGGACAAACACTGGGGGCTTTAAAGCTAAACCTCAGTCAACAGAAAGGTATCTCCCCCTTTATTGTCATGAGGATGTTGAAGCTGCTTTGTCACAAAAAAACACAATGAGTATGTTCTTATTAGATGCTGCTTTTTGGTGCATTTTACTGATTTTGCCGTCTTCGCACTTCGTTGAAATGTATCATGCTGATCGATCAGCAGCACTTCATTTGAGATATATCAGTTACACAAGTTTGGTGTGTTTGAGTGTTTGTATGTGCATTGATTTACCTGTAATTTCAAAACATTATATCAGTATTTATATCATTATACAGTATTTTGGTACATTTATGAATGTGTAATGACAAATGGACCTGAGATGTGAGACAATCAATGAGGAATCACAGTTTAAGATTGTATAACCACCAAAGCCACAATCTGTAATAGCACTAACACAAAAAAGGCCTTAAAAATGCCAACTGCAAGACGTTATTCAACCGATGAACAACACAAGAAGTGCAAGAAAACATCGATCTATAATTAAAAGTTTCTGATTAAATGTTTGTGTAGTAAAATAAGATGATAAGCCATCTGTAACATGAGGTCACCGTCTGAACACATTATGGATTGTGGCTTAGTGTCGATCTAATATGTTGTTGAAAGTCACGTTGGTATGGTTGAAATAAAATGTATTTGACATTCAAGCTGACTAATATTTGAGTCCTCACAAATAGAGATACTGTTAGCGACATAGCTTAGCTTCTGTAGGTAGCATAATATCATGTACACACAGTTATATTGGGTTAGTTTAGTTTTATTACCTGCCAAAATAATCCAGACATAGAAATACTTCTTCAGCAGATAAATATGAAAACATACACCATTCAGCAGAGTGAAGGTTAATTCCAGTGAAACTTTAATTATGTGTGTGTGTGATCCACCGCTGACTCAGTGAACAGTGACGTGTGTGTCTGAGGTCAGCTGCTTCCTCCTCAGGGCTCCACTGAGTCACATTCAGCCCTTCATTCCTCCTGGATGTGGGTGGAGATGTTTTTAGCCTTTTTATATATACAAATAAAAAGGGATTAAATGCAGTGGTGGATTGTAACTTCACTATATTTACTCATTATACTTAAGTACAATTCTAAAGGTACTTTACTAAAATGAATTAAAGTTAAAGATTAAACTATAGTAACTGTGTGTAGTTGTGGTTCCTTGTTGTGTTACAGCAGTTAAAGGTCAAACTTTACAATATTTCATTAAAAAAAGCAAAATTAAAATGAATCAGTATTTGTGGAAGCATGAAGTAGTGTTAAATTCAAAGTACTTCCAGTACTGAATTTGAGGTATTTGTACTTTAAGTAAATATATGAGTTCATCTTCCTCTACTGCCACTTACACCAGTGTCTTTATAATATAATAACAGCTGGATCTAACCTGTGCTGCTTCTACCTGTCCTGCACACCGGCGATGACGCATGCGCAGGTCACGTGTTTTTGTTTGGAGCAGGAAACTGTGTGTCGGTTGCGTCTTTAACTCAGCAGCTGTTCTCCGGGACACTTCCTCACTCACTGATGTCTTTACTCTGACCAGCATGACCGTGAGAAGAGACGCGTCTCCAGCTGACAGCCAGTTGAAATTCAAACATGCGTAGAAGTGGAATAACGGAGCTAGCTTGCTAGGTGGCTAGCCGCTAGCCGCTAGCAGCAGCGCCCCTGGAAACACGAGCTAACGTGGCTAGCTACATACGGTACAGGCAGCCTCCAGACCTGGACGTTGGTGACAACCTGCTCCCGCCGGTACAACCTGCTGGTTACTTGACATAAAAGGACAACAATGGAGCTGTTTCAAGCCAAAGACGAGTACATCCTCCAGTTTGGGGACCGGGCGCTGTGGTGCAGCCGCAGAGACGGGAGCATGACGGTCAGACCGGGTACGTAGTGTCTGGATGTCGGTCCCTCTGCTGCGGCCATTTATCTGAAACTAACCCGTCATTAGAGCCCTTTAGCCGGAGCTCCGGGCTCCTGCAGCTGGCAGCAGTTAAACCTTAATCTGCTGTTTCTGTGGATGTGTATTTAAAACACTGATCCAGCAGCTGTCACCGGTTCATCCTGGAAATGAGACGTTATCCTGATGATTGCTTAACCAAAAACAAGCTGTTTGCTGTATATTATTGAGACGTGTCATTCCTCAGTCCTACAGCTTTCATACCGGGGATGCCAACACCCCAAACACACCCCAAACACACCTGAAACACACCTCAAACACACCTGAAAGTCTCAGACAGAAAACTGGACTCTCAAGTTCTTCTACACAACAAACCAATAAGACTAAAAAGACGAAAATAACTGGAGCTTTAACAACATCAACACGATCAACCTTTAAAATGATATGACACAATATAGAAGCAGTTTCTGCTTTAAATGATGCGTTTGAGTACCTGGCTGCAGTTCAGTTAATTAATATAAAACTAAAGCAGCATCCTGATATAAGAAATCAAACCCTGTGTCTGTCAAGTCACGTTGCAGAACTGCTGCTGTGTCAAAGGTATCGGTCAGGCTTTAATTAAATTAATTAAATTATATTTGCAGCTAAACTGAAGTCAAAGAAACGTTTCATCAGCGACACCAGAGAGCCGAGTGTGTTTTCTGTGTGCAGCCATCCTGAACAGGTTTTTAGTTGCACCACTGTTTCATTATTTAATTGGAAAAAGGGTTTCTCCTCACTGGGTTTCCACTCCCTGAACACACAGGGAAGTGTCTCCTTGATGTTTGATATTATTTGAATAGTTTGTTTTTCTGTGAGATGTTCCCCGTGGGGCCGTCTCACTCGGTTCTGTCATACATGATGTTCTCGGGCTCGTAGAACAGGAAGAGTCTTTGTGTGTGTCTCCACCCGTTGACACACCCTTCACATTTTTCCAATTTTCTCCACTATGATGTGTAATCCGTCACCAACGCTAAGCATTCCCGCTTTCCTTACAGTCACGGAGTTTGTACACGGCCATAAGTGACTTCAGACGTGACCTGCTGTTAGTAAATGTCAGTAAATGGAGACATGACAGGTGTTTTCTTCAATCAAATGACACCTTTTCAGTTTGTACATGAAGAGTGACAGATATGAGTGCATTACGATGCTACATATACATGATATAATGGTTTAAGAGATGACTTGAGCCAAGCAGTGAAAGCGTTTCTGGCCTACAGCTTCCTGAGCTCCTTCTCTGATGTCTCGTCTCTGTATTTTAATTTCAGCCACAGACCTGCTGCTAGCGTGGAACCCCGTGTGTTTGGGTTTGGTGGACGGTGTCATAGGAAAGATTCAGCTGCACACAGGTGAGCAGATGATGAAAAACAATCATTTTCTCCTGAGCAGACAGAGATTTCAAGTCAGGAAATCATCCAGTATTTTCTATATTTCTTACTCTCAAGCTGTAAAAGTGCTTTGAAAGACGTGTTAGATGTAGTCTGAATCTGGAGGCCTGAAATAAAACATAACGAGAATATTACATAAACAGTTATAATATTCTCTGATAGATTAACATGATATATATATTTATTTACCAGATGTCTGTCTTATTAAAATAAATGTGCAGCTGGTTTCACACTGTGCAGAATGTGACAAATTCTGCACCCATGATGCAACCCCCCCTTCTCCTTCTCCTCCTCGTCCTCGTCCTCCTCCTCCTCCTCTTGGCAGATCTTCCTCTCGGTCTTGTATTAATCCGTCAGAAAGCCCTGGTCGGCCATTTGCCAGGAAACCACAAAGTCTACAAGATCACCAAGATAGCTGTCATCCCTCTGTCTGACGAGGAGCCCCAGGAGCTCGAGCTGGAGGTGCGTTTGCTGTCATAAGACATGAGAAGCAGTGTTTTAATTATTTCTCCCAGCCGTAGCTTGACAATAATTATGACACATTATAATTCATTGTGAGTGTACAATATGTGTGTGTTGATTGTTCTGTACATGTGACATCATTGCACGTCTGTCCGTCCTGGGAGAGGGATCCCTCCTCTGTGGCTCTTCCTGAGGTTTCTTCCACCTTTTTCCCTGTTAAAAGGTTTTTTGGTGGTTAGTTTTTCCTCACTAATCGAGGGTCTAAGGACAGAGGGTGTCACTCCCTGTACAGATTGTAAAGCCCTCTGAGACAAATGTATTTTGTGATTTTGGGCTTTATAAATAAAATTTGATTTGATTTGACACTTTACGTGTGAAAATCCTGAATTGTTATTTAACGTACCGAAGAATACCGTGTATGTGTCAGTGTGTGATTCATCTGTCGGGCTGACGGTAGACGTATCACATTAGATCACTTTTTAATTTCATCCCCACATTTGAAGCAATAATTAAATGCAGAACAATGATTGTAAATGATCTCTGAGGAGAGTTGCTCAGATTTCAGTCTTTCAGGGAAGCTTCATGGATGGGGAGGCAGAATATCTTCAAGTGAGTAATAACCGAGGAGACGGCTGGTTCCTGGTTAGGATTTTAGACCCCGTCCTGTTGAACATTGTTCTTGTACTACAGAATAACCCAGAAATCCTATAGCGCAATGTAGCTGTGTACTGTAGTAGCTTAGGAAAGTGAAAGCTGCATAAAGTACTTTGTTTTGTAGTTTTTTGGTTGTATGTAGTAATATCAGTAGTAGTGTTTTTTTGTGTTCGACTTTAAGGTGGTGTCTAATTCTGTCATCATCACCCAACTGGTTCCTTTTTATCATGTTTAATGAAATTCATAAGACTGCATCCATTTGACAGAAGATCCTGTTTTTCAGCTTTGCAAGAAGCATCACTTTGGAATTGACAAAGCAGAGAAACTGACTCAGTCTCCCGATGAGTCAAAGTTCCTGATGAAAACCTTCAGCCAGATCAAATCTAACGTGGCTGTGCCCATCAAGAAGAAGGTATTTATATCTGATAAACTTCACACTACCTTTCCTGTCTTTCCCACTTCTTTTACGGCTTTTACGTCAGGATTTTTCTCTCTTTGCTTTGTCAACTCATCACTCTTTTTCCATCCACTCGTCCAATCCAGTATTCCCCTGCCTTCCAGGTAAAAGAAAACAAGGAGAAGGAGCGTCTGGAGAGGCGGCTCCTTGATGAGCTGTACAAAATATTCATGGACTCGGACTCCTTCTACTATAGCCTGACCTATGACCTGACAAACAGCGTGCAGCGCCAGGGAGACTCAGAAAAGTCTGGTTTGCCCCTGTGGAAACAGGTGTGGAGAGAAACACAGACATAAAGTTGGACTTGCTACGTATGTTTTATGTATGTAAAACCAAAAACCTACATCTGACTGTTGTTTTCATTCTCGGTGAAAGGTGGACGACCGTTTCTTCTGGAATAAACACATGATTCAAGATCTAATCGACCTTCAGGTAACTCACAGAAAAACAGAGCAGCACGACTTAAAATACGCACACTTCATTACAAGTGTCTGCTCAGGTTAGCCTGTTGGTTAATGAGCGGATGGCTATCAGGCTTTATCACAGGAGTATGGAAATACTCGGTGAGCATGACTTAGGAGCGTTAACGGCTCTTAAGTTATGAAAGGAACCTTTGAACTTTAATCAGCGTAATAAACCTTCTACATTTGAATACTGCAGGTCCCGGACGTGGACTTCTGGGTGATACCGATCATCCAGGGCTTTGTTCAGGTGGAGGAACTTGTAGTGAATTACAACGAGACGTCTGACGAGGAGAGGAGCAGCCCTGAGACGCCACCACAGGAGGTCACCTGTGTTGACGACATCCATCCCCGCTTCACCGTCGCCCTGATCTCCAGACGCAGCCGCCATCGTGCAGGTAACTGTGCTAAGCTATGGTTAGCCTCTGACTCAGCCTAAATTCATGGGTACGTCCAAATAGGATTCAGGAAAGGCTTTACATAACTTGGTCAACAATGTTTTTTTAATTCCCTTCAAGTGAAGTGTGATCTGTGATATAAATAATCTTTGAATAATGTTTATGCATTCTCCTTGTCCAAAGGGATGCGGTACAAGCGCAGAGGAGTGGATACAGAAGGCCATGTGGCTAACTATGTGGAGACAGAGCAGTTGATCCATGTGCACAGCCACACTCTGTCCTTTGTGCAGACTCGTGGCTCGGTGCCTGTCTTCTGGAGCCAGGCTGGGTACCGCTACAATCCCCGGCCGCGCTTAGAGAAAGGTCAGCGGAGCCTCCATTATCTGTCATACCATCTGTAGAGAGACTTGAAAAAAGACACTTTATTCAGTGCAGTTGTTCTCTGTTTGCTTTAGAGTGTGACTTAAAAATATCTTGTCGGTTATCCGTCTTTATTCTGACTGGAATTTGGAGAAATTACAGATTGGATTTGGAGAATTTGACGTATTTTCAGAGGAAATAAACATCGCATCAGTTGCCAAAGAAACGATGGTGTAAGAGAGCTTGTTAAATAGATGTCTTCTGTCGTTTCCATGTTTATCTTGTGGTGTTTCAGGAGAGAAGGAGACCATGTCTTACTTTTCTGCCCACTTTGAAGAGCAGCTTAAAATCTGCAAGAAGCAGGTGGGTTTGTTTTTCTCATGTGCTACTCGGGTGTGTAGTTGTTTCACTTTGTTTCTGCAGGATTACCTCAGCAGGGTCTAACTCTTCATTGTCTCCTTCAGGTCATCATTAACTTAGTGGACCAAAGTGGACGAGAGAAGCTGATTGGTGACGCATATCTGAAGCAAGTCCTACTTTACAACAACCCAAACCTCACATACGTTTCATTTGACTTCCACGAGCACTGGTGAGAGAAACTGTGTCTTCTGCTCTTTCTATTTAATAGAGATCTGTGTCACATCACAGTACGCTTACTTCCCCTCCTTATATCCTGTTTCTCAGCCGAGGTATGAAGTTTGAAAACGTGCAAATACTGACAGATGCAATCTCTGATATCATCACTGACATGAAGTGGGCCTGGTAAGTGTATTTTATAATAATAACAAACTCCTTCTTTATTTATAGTCAGAAAACAGTGTTTTTAGTTTGTTTGCAAGCTGGATGATCGTATTAAACATCTTTATGGCATGAATCTGTCAGGGTGGACCAGGCTGGAGTCATCTGCAAGCAGGAGGGCGTCTTCAGAGTCAATTGTATGGATTGTCTGGACAGGACGAACGTGGTGCAGGCGGCTGTTGCTCGGGTGGTGATGGAGCAACAGGTGAGATAAATGCACTGGAGATGCTACGTCTTCTACCAGTGACCTTTGGAAATGAATCTTATTGAAATGAATGTACAACAGGTTAATATATATATAATATACCATCGTCATAATTCACAGTTTTCATGTAATCCAGCAGCTCCTGCGTGTTATTCTTGGATTACATTTGATACACGTGTAAATCGAGCAGTTCATGTGATGCAGGTTGACGTTTCCCGCCGGTGCAACGTAAACAGAAATAACCACGTTGTCACGGTGAGCTCATGAAGAAAATGTCTGTTTTGGTCCCACAGCTGAAGAAGCTGGGTGTGATGCCTCCCGAGCAGCCTCTGCCTCTCAAATGCTACAGGATTTATCAGATCATGTGGGCCAACAATGGAGACACCATCAGCAGACAGTACGCAGGCACAGCAGCGCTCAAGGTAGCATCAGTGTCCAGATCACTCACATCTGAATTAACGTTTCTGTTTGTTTTATAGTCTAAACTTTCTTTCTTTTTGGTAAATGATGATAAACAGGGAAGTGAAGCCAGATAATCTCTGGAAAGAACTAACCTTCTTCTTTGTTTTTAGGGAGATTTCACCAGGACGGGGGAGAGGAAACTGGCCGGAGTGATGAAGGACGGCGTGAACTCAGCCAACCGCTACTATCTGAACCGCTTCAGGGATGCTTACAGACAAGCCGTCATCGGTACGGGAGATTCTAGCTATAGATGCTGCATGTGTGTGTCGGTGTCCATCTGAATCACAGCCTTTGATCTCCCTGCAGACCTAATGATGGGTCTGCCAGTGACGGAGGACCTCTACTCCATCTTCAGTAAGGAGAAGGAGCATGAGGAGAAAGAGAAGGAGAGCCAGAGAGGAGCCCAGGAGCAGGTCAGCCTCCTTCTGCAGACCTACATGCAGCTTTTGCTGCCCGATGATGAGAAGTTTCACGGCGGTTGGGCTCTGATCAACTGTGACATGAGGTTAGCGGCTAGTTTCCTTCCTGAATGTAACACCTTTTATCTTTTATCTGTTTGTTTTCAGATGTTTCTGTTATCATAATGTCTTTAATATCATAATTTCCCACCAGCCTTATTGATGCAACCAACAAAGATGTGGATGTGCTGCTGCTTCTGTCTGATAAAGCGTATTACATTGCTTAGTAAGTCTGCTTGCTTTAATATTCCCTCAACGTTTTTATATTTTTAGGAATTGTTTTTATCAATTCATTTTTTGTTTGCTTGATTGTAGCTACGATGAGGAAGCAGATAAAGTCAACCAGTATCAGCGCCTCAACTTAGAGGGTTTGGAAAAGATTGAAATTGGTGAGTAGTAAGTTGCTCTCAAAGGAGAAGTGATGATCTGAGTCACCCAGCACTTTTTACACACTTCCTAAAAGTGTGTGAAACAGTTTCTCAGTAACCTTTCAGAAATATCTCTGCTGATTATGATTCATCATGTGAGAAACGCACATCACCAAATGTGGATGTTTTAAGTGCGTCTGTTTTTTTGCAGGTCCAGAGCCAACGCTGTTTGGAAAGCCAAAGTTCTGCTGTATGCGTTTGCATTACAGGAACGAAGAGACGAGCGGATACTTTCACACGCTGCGAGCAGCTACACGAAATCCTGAGGACGATGGAAGAGGTCAGAGATTATTTTATACTTCTTTAAAGTGTTTGACAGGCTGGATAAGGAAGCTTTTGTTGATTATAAAGTCTCTAGTGGCTGAGAAACCCACTGTGATGTGTTTCAGATACGTTACAATGCATCGCTGAGATGCTTCGCATTACCAAACAGGCCACAGGACTGGACCTGCTAGTGGTTGAAAAGAAGCTGGAGAGGTGAGTCGTCATGATTTAACCATTCAAATTCATATATGGATGCACAATTCACTTACAACCTCTGACAAGAGCTGAGAGTCATGTAGCTGTTTGTGTCTGTGCTCCAGGCGGCAGAGTAAACCTCATGAGGACATAATGGGCATCCAGAACAAACCCGCTGACCAGGTCCAGGGCAGCTCTGGTCTGGCACAGGGCAAAAGTTTCCTCCTCAACAAATTCTCCTCTCTCAATCAGAAAGTGAAACAGACCAAGACAAACGTGAACATCGGCCCCTTCAAGCCGCTCGGGAAGCTGGGAAGTTTCTCTAAGCCTGATGTGAAGGTCAATTTCCTAAAACCAACTATGCATGTCAACCTGTGGAAGTCGGACAGCAGCTTGGAGACGTCGGATAGCAACCCCGGCAGCAGCGCCCTGAAAGACATCGGTGATGAGCACTCTGAAATGTCCGACGACTCTGATTCCTATAATTCTGACCCGGAGCACCCGTGTGCCGGCTCCTTAGAAAACGTGGACTATGTGCTGCCCAGCTGTGGCATCGTAGCATCAAACCCACGCCTGGGCAGTCGCTCGCAGTCCATCGGTAGCGTGGAGCTAAACATCCCCTCCGTTATCCGGGTCACCGGCTGCGACGGAAAGCAGGAAAGCTCGCCTCAAGCCAGTGATGACAAGTCCCCGGGAGCCGCCTCGGTGGCTGAAGAAGCCATTCTGATCGACTTTGGTACTCCCATTGATGCCTACTGCCACCAGTTTGTCCAGGACGCACAGACCAAACCTGTTGAGGTGTTTGGTGAGCAGCCAGCTGCCGTCCTCTCGGTCCACCCTGCAGCGCCTGTGCAGAACAAGACCCCAGCAGACTCAGACAAGCAGCCGAGCTCGGAGCCGCAGCATCAGCCGGAGGAGCCTCAGCTCCCCAGGCCGTCCCAGCTAGACGTCCATTCCGCTACCTCCAACCTCCTCACCATCCAGAAGCCCAGCTCTGCAGCGTCAGGAGGCTCTCAGAGGAGTCTGTGTTCACAGCTGGAGGGCAGCCTCGGTCCTTCACCCGCCGACAGCAACGGCAGCCGAGTCGTGTCCCCCTTCGCCAAGATCAAGAGCTCTATGGTCCAGGTGGCCAGCCTCACCCAGGCCGGACTCACCCAGGGCATCAACTTTGCTGTAGCGAAGGTACAAAAGAGCCCAGAGCCAGATACTGTCATCAACGAGGCCCAAGAAAACGAGCTGAAGGCAATGTTTACACAGTGCCAGACCAGGATCATTCAGATCTAGTGCTTTCCTTGTAGCAGGATTTTGTAGTAGTACGTCATGTAGAAACTTCCAGTATGGTAGCGGTAGCAAAAGCTTGCACATAGCGTTACTACTCGGCCAAGAAATGCGCTCCTAAATTTGCCCTTTAGTTCAACGTTCCCCCGTTAATGACTCCTGGACAGAACGACAGCGACCATGTTTACATGCACACAATCCTGGAACAACAAATACAGCTGATGATTGATTAGTGTCAGGTGTCCTCTTTTCTATGGGTTACTTATCAGTTATCATCAATACATTTCCTCCCTTTGGGAACTGCAATAACGGAGATACCGTGTTTTTCCTGTTTCTAGTAATAATGGTAACTGCGACATGTGCAGACTGCTTATAGAAATAAAAGCTCAAATAAACATTAACTTCGATGTTTAGAAGCAAATCACTCCAGAAATCCAGAAATCCTGCTACTGTAGTAATAAATGACTAAAGTTGAAGCATTTTCTCATAAAATAATAAGTAGATATTTAAGTTTTTAAAGCGTTTAAACTTGAGCGCCTCCAGAGCGTTTTTGTGCATGTGAACATGTCGCTGTTCTTACCCACAATGCTTGCAACAACGAGACGAGGCAGGTAATTACTAGCTGCATGTTGACATGTACTCTATGTGCAGGTCACCTATTGGCATTTGTGATATTGACCTTTCAATTTATGACAGTTGTTGTAGAATCCGACCAAAGGACATTTCTGTGTTTCCCTTTTGTATAGCTGTGAGAAACTAGCAAGACAACATACTGTACGTAGTTATCCTATGTAATATCGACGTTGTCAAGTGTAACTTAGAAGATATACCGTTGTAGAAACTACGACTACACCAGACCTTAGTAACAGTATCCTGGGTGTCAATATGTACAGTGAGTATTGTATGTTTATCTGTTCCCTCGTAGAGCTTCCCTTAAGCTTTTTGTATTGACGGTAGGGTGGCAGCTGTTCAGAGGTAAACATTATATTTTAAAGAGGTCGTCGCTAACCATGAAGAACCAGAACACTACTGGTTGGAGTTGTTTTTGATAGATTATATGTGTTGGAATAACTACACGAGTCCTCGGCCAGCGTTGTGCATTGACGTTGCATGTTTGACAGGAGAGTAGCATATAGTAGGTATATATGCAACCCACCCAACTATTAGACACACTGACGCTTTATGCACTCCCCAAACTGAAAGAATATTTGCCTTAACAGGGAATTGAAGTGGGATTATGTATATCAGGTATTTATGGCAAAATCTACCTTTTTAAGTCCATCCATGTTACATTTAGTGTACTGTATAAAAGATCACGTTCAGGGTTTCTGTATGTTGGGATATTTCACCTGCAGACCTGTGCTGCTGGTATTTAGGAGTCCTAACTCCATATTTATGTGCTATGAAGCTGTAAACACACGTTTCTTCATTCGTCCCTTGATGAACTTCATTTCATTTATTGAAAATCTCCCACAGAAGTGATGATGAACCTCATCTCAGATGGAATATCCCAACATAAAGTTTCATATTTTCTGTTATGTTTTCTGCATTCAGCTTGCTCACCAGCAGATCAGCTGTGGGACACTTGTGTGTTTAATGTGTGTTAAGTGAACCTGTAGCCTTGGCTGCTTCGTGGGTGCTATGTTATATAGCTATAGGACCTGCTGATGTGTGTGTGGTGCTGCCAAAGCTTTAAGGTAATCGCTGTAATGCAGCGTTTTAATGCAGAGGGTTAAAGGTGTTTTTGTTTCGTTTTTTTAACTTCCTTCAGGGTTGCAAACACTGGAGCTTTTCTCATGCAGAGCAGAAACTTATTCTGTCCTAAACTGGCTGTATTAAGGTAAAAGGAACAGTAATCCTCAACATTCCTCGTAGAGACCACAGCGCTGGTAGATTAATAGTCTGGATTTTATATGCAAAAGCTGAGTTCAAATTTGATCCCTGTGTTTTTACACAAAGTGCTTTTGCAGCCAAGTCTTCATTTGTTATGTGGTCGTCCTTCACACCCCAGACCATGATGTTATCATGTGACCAGGCGTCTTAAAGCATTTGATTTGCACTGTTTCTGCACATTTTCTAGCATTAGCACCATTTCATCTGAACGTCTGTGGTCATATGTTTCCTCTTTATCAACTGACTGTTGTCATTGTTTTCCACAGTGTACTGAGATTGTATATTAAAGTATCCTATTTATTCTTACGCTCTTTGGGTGTGTTACTTACTTTTTGTTTAGGAATATATAACATTGGAATAAAAAGTATGAGTGAACAAGTGTTGCATGAGGTTTATTGTAAAATCTGTTAAGAAGCAACTGACATCAGCTCAACGGGAAGGAAGGAAAATGCACCATCGGCAATAATTCTGCAGACATCGTTGCTTTATTTACATATTTTTAAAGTTTAAAAAACCATTAACATAGAAAAGTTGATCTGCAGCATGTTAAACTGCTAAACCTCAGTTACTATATGTACAAGCCATTAATATCTTTAAACTGCATGTTGGTTAAGTAAGAAACAAACATGAACTAAACAGCATATGAAAAGCATCTTTATTACAAACTTCTTTATGTATCAAAAAGGAAGGAGCGTGTTTGTTTCTGCTCACGGCTCGTTGCCGTTGACACACTTGTGCTGCTCCATCCTGCTGCTCCGCAGCGCCTCCATGTGTTTCGCTCTGAGCCAGCTGTCTCTGGACAGAGACGTCTGGCCGAGGCTGAGAGACAGCAGCCTGCCGACAGACACACGAGAAAACTAAAATATTGTTTTATTTTAGCTACACTAATCCAGGAAGTGATTAACACCCTACTTATGTCATATCTGGCATTTTCATTGTAATAATCACTTACTGCTGCATTGAACCTTTTAAATAGAGCTGCACAGGTTTCTGTTATTACTTACTACATAAAAACTAAGCAAGAAGTAAAGCTTATATGAATAATATATAATAGCCCACCTCGCCACAACAAGCATCCTGTGGAGGTCCTCAGCAGATATGCTCTGGGGGTCGTCCTTCCTCATGTCTACGAAGTCATCCTCCACCGACTGAGGACAGCATGAGAAGGAGGCCGTTAAAGGACAATTAATAGCATAAAAAAGACAGAAACAGGCCTCCTGGATGCAGGGAAGGTTCATCTAACCTAAAGAGAATCTGGTACCAATCTGCTCCTATTATACAGGAAGTTAATGAAAAAGCAGAAACTAAAAATAGACGTCAACACTGACAGTCCCCCCTTTTTTCTTTATGAAGGAAAATCCGTGTTTGCTTCTCATTTATGTGTCTGCAGCCACGTCAAGCATGTCCCACCTTAGTCACTTCATCAGAGATGCTGTAGTCCAGCAGCCGAGCTACGCTGACGTAGAGCCGGAACTTGTTGAGCTGTGATGAAGCTTGTGGATGCACGTGGATGCTGCTGAGATACTCGTCCATGTGTTCGGGGGTGACCTGAGTCTGCAGGTGTATCTGACAGTCTGACTGTGGGTCAAACACAGAGAGAAATATTATAGAAATATACACTGTACCAGCCAAAGCTATCTGACCTAGAAAAGCTACATGGATGTCTTGTCTAGTGATCAGCTGATAGCTGTTCAATGTAAACACAGCCGGTCAGTGTACTTCTGACTTCTAATCAACCCTGGGAGTTGTTTACAGCGCGCTGCCCTTCAGGAGGGCCGAGCCTGACGCCTCTTCCAGGATTGTTCCTGCGGCACACAGCTGCCGCCATGGCAACCAGTTACACCAACACACAGGAATAGCACACGACACATTCCTCAGGCTGTTCGCAGCAGAGCGAGACCCGGCTTAAAGCCGTCAGCTGGAGGGTTTCTGCAGTCGACCAATGACAGCGTGACGCCGGCTGGTAACAACCTCCAGTGTCTGACACGATTTGGTCTCAGGAGGCTCTGGCGGAAATCTTACCCCTCCCTGCCCAGGCCGGGGGGGTTGGGGTGGTGGTGGGGTGGGGTGGGGGGAGTTTTGGCCTTGCAGCTGATGCCTCATCCCTGTTTATCCTCACCGGCAGCAGCGAGCGGCCCTCTGACGCGATGAGCACGTTAATATTGCAGGGGAATTCCATCTGGTGGTAGTTAAAGTCATAATCAACCTTCTGCCACGAGATCACGTTCCCCAGGGCCGTGACGTTACGCACACCTGCAGCACACACACACACACACACACAAGAACCTGCTTAGTGTCAACTCCGTTATCTGCTGTAACGGCGTCTGAAGGCGGACACAACGCTCATGGAGAGTCTGAGAGAAGCTTCACCTGTTGTGTCCAGCTGTCCCTGTTCCAGTTGGGTCTCATCCAGGAAGAGAGAAGTGTTTCTGGCCAGCTGCAGGGCGCCGCTCACTAGCCGGTTGGCCACGTAGTCTTTCTTAGGCACCAACCGCATCTGGTTCATGTTTTGGAGGCTCATGCCCAGATAATACGACTGCAAGGTGGCAACAAAACAAAGAAAGAAAGTAATATATCATCATATATCAGTCCCCTGACTGTCATCCCTAAATCAAAGTTCACATTCATGGTTCATTTTCTTTTACAAACAAAAATAAATTAATATTTCTGGCAGTCTCCTGCAGTGAAGTTCACTCACAGAAGGCACAAGCTGCTGGAGGATCTGATAGAGGCGTTCAGGGTACGAGGAGGCAGTAGGACAGCCGCTCAGGTTCAGGGTGAACTTCCCCAGTGGGAGAACATCTCGTCTCGTATACCTACAAGAAAACCAAAGTCAAATCTGTGTGAGAAAGCTGCTTCGGGTTTAGCGTGTAACCACAAAACAAAGGGAGCAAGACTGCCGTTACATCAGACTGATACGTACACGTTAGAGATGAGATGCAGGATGAGGTACTCGGCAGCCAGAGCGTCTCCCAGGAGGACGTGCGTGAAGTACGTGAGCAGCTCTGCCCGGACGGAGGCCATCTCGCTCAGGGTTGAAGATAAAACTGAAGATGAATGACGAAAAGTTAAACGAGAGCTTTGCACATGATGACATCTTTGTTTCCATAGTTTATATTATCAACAATTTCTCCTAAAGTCAAAGGACGTCTCCAGTTGCTTGTTGTGTCCGACAGACTAACGGATCATTTATGCCGGTTTTGCATTTTTTAATGTAAATAACTGAACTGAAATGCATATGTGCTATAATGGCGACCCACACTGAGGATAAACGCGTATAAACTATCCGTCCTTACAGGCGCTGTTGTCCTGCAGGGCGGCGCAGGGCAGCAGTGGGTTGTTGTGAGGCAGCGGCCTGGCGTAGAGCATGTGGAGGCGAGGAACCAGTGAGGCTGGTGGGCTGTGCACTCTCTGCTCCTCCGCCGTCTCCATGTACTCTGTGGGGTCCACGATGGATGAGGAGGTGTCTCTGTGAGGATGAGCCAAGAATGAGTAAGAAGCACACAGATCACCGCCGTCAGAGGAAAATCAGACACATTTAATCATCTCACTTCTCGTCTGCGAGAGCGCTGAGGGCCGGGCTGACAGAGAGGATGCCGTAAACCTCCAGAGTGTCATTCAGTTTGAAGCTGTCCCAGTCCTCATACACCTGCCAACAACAAATATCATCACTAAATAACTCCTGTTCCACACCTGATCAATTAGGCATCATCCCTGAAATTAAACATTAGAACAAACCTTTGATTTGACATAAATCATCTATCAATGACAGTTAAGAAAAATTTATAAAAACCACTTAAATACCTTGACTAAGCACGAGGGGCCTTTCTCTCCTGGCAGGGGGAAGTTGAGGTCGAGATGTGAGGCAGACGCTGCCTGGCTGGAAGGAGCTTCTGTCTCCTGCCGCTTACAGTCGCCGTTGCCGTGATGTTCTGTGGGACTTTGAGGACCTGCGGCGAGCGAGGAGCAGGCTGCACTTAGATTTGTAATGTCTAATAAAACACAGAAATCAGGGTGGACACTGTGTTTTTCATACCAGCATGTGGCTCCCTCTGTTTCTGCGGCTGCATGTCCATGTCGTCGTCCTCCTCGTAGCTGCGTTTCTGTCTGCTCGGCACATACGAGGTGGAAGGAACCACTCTCGCCTGACTAGAGCCGGCATAGCTGTGCGTCACAATTAAGAAAAACTAGGTAGAAAATCCACATTTAACCGTCTCTCCCATCGGCTAGGAATGGTGTGATCTGAATAAGATAAGGATATCTCTTTCACCCAGGAGTTTTCTCCAGGAATAGGCACGCAGTAGAACGTTTGTCTCTCTGCAGTCACAGTATTTCTGGGGTTAAAATCCACCTGGAGATAAACACAAAGTCAGTGTTATTGTCAAAGCTGAAGCTGAACTGAGGCATTTATGGACCACATGAAGGTCTGAACAGAGGAGGACTTACCCCACATTCTGTCACATCTTTGTACTTCCCGCATCGCAGCACCTGCAGTGTGTCAGACAGTTTAATTAAGATAACGAATTATCAAATGCAAAATACAAGCATTGGACACACGAGAGGACTGTGTGCTGATGCAAATAGGCGCACTGGAGAGAATGAGGAAGAGCTCACTTTAGTCTTTGTAGACGGATCAACAGTCTCATACACTCCCATGTAAAACTCCGGATCAAACATGTCTTGAATTAAACAGCGAAACTTGACCAGGCTGTTGGGCTTCAGGTAGTGCAGAGGGACGTCGTTCATAGATGGAACCTGGATCGATACGAACATCAGACAGGATGTAACATCGAGGTTTACGGCTATATTTCACACCTCGGTGTAATTTACACACAGAAAAGATCTTTACCCAAGTATGAGCGTCCTTTTGTTTCAGCTGCTCTTTGAAGAACTCGACTGCTTTGGCCTCCCATCCTGAGTCGGGGTCGTTCTGGGAAGCGGCTGAAATATCAACAAGAGCACAACTGTTATTCAAAGCAACAGGAACATGGATCCAGGAACCAGTGAGTCTATCACTGTTTCCCAAAGTCCAAGATGTCCTCACACGTCTCATTTTGTCCACAACCCAAAGATATTCAG
This sequence comes from Pampus argenteus, assembly GCA_036937835.1. Taxonomy (NCBI): domain Eukaryota; kingdom Metazoa; phylum Chordata; class Actinopteri; order Scombriformes; family Stromateidae; genus Pampus; species Pampus argenteus. The sequence goes on along the minus strand of CM072871.1, from coordinate 1,104,552 downwards.
TTTACTATCATAGAGGACTAAAGAAACCAGAAAATATCCATATTTAAGAAGCTGAAATCAGATAATTTGGGCTTTTGTTTCTTTAAAAAACGACTAATCATTTCTCAAATAATCAATTAATCATTGTAGCTCTAAATATTACTGTAGTTTTACTGCAGTTAAATTACATTTTTATGAGATGAACAGAAAAATAATCATGAAGACTTTCAAAGACACATTTATTAAAAACACATCAAAAATTAATTTATGACTGTATCAGTTCAATATTATTGTTCTGATTGACAAATTGGTATTTAACATAATTAAAGTAAATCAGCTGTATTCAAAAAATATTTTATTTTAAAGCAAATTCCTAAAGTTTATAAATGTGACAGTCTGAGGATATAAAGCTATTAAATAATAATAATAACAACAATAATAACTATGATGGATGAAATGAGTTTGAACGCCAAACTTGAAATAAGTTTCATAACCTCTGAAACTGTATTTTGGACACATGGGTTAATATATTTATATTTATATTTATATTCTGTAAGTTAAGTTATTTTAAAGGGGTTTGAGGACACTTTCAGGACCTGTGGATGCCTCATGTTGTGGCTTATAGTTTACATGTAAACACTTCGTTAACTGCACAGTCAGCACTAACTAATATAATATAATATAATAAAATAACTTTTATTTATCATTGTGTGCGGTGCAGGCGGCAATAAAGCATCACTAAATGTGATAATACGTTCAGAAACGTGTTATTTCCTCCTTCTGGAGGGTATGAAAAGCACACAGGTACATGTGAGAAGCATGGCAGCTAGCACAGCACCTAGCCACCAAGCTAACTAGCTTAGTTATCAAGATGTGAAGCTGCGGCGCGTCTCTCACCAAACATCCCTTCAACGACGCCCAGCGGGCAGTTGACCCATGTGTCGGTCCAGTCCTGTGTGGAAGGCATCATGTACCGGTGACAAACGGCAGAAGAAGACACAAGAGATCCGGTAAAACCTCTGAGAAAACTCTAGTTTGTTGACTTCCTCTCAGACAGCAGCAGCAGGCAGCAGTCAGGGCGGGAAAAACGCGTCACTGGTCGGAAGCGAGAGGTTCGTTTGTTTTTCTACAGAGACCAACCGGAGCGCGGAGCTACGGAGCGTCATACTGGTCGGGTTATTTTTAATATACTTTAACATGCTGAAGGTTTGACGGAAATGGATTTACATTAATTTTATATGAAATTACTCCTTAAAAAGTCATATTGTAACATTTAATTAATTAATTAATTATGTCGTGTGCTCCATGTTATTAATACTGTAGCACTTTAAGGTTAACTATGAATGAAAAGTGCGTTACAAATTAAATGTATTATTATTATTATTATTATTGTTGTTCTTGTTAATTTTATTGTTAATATTAATATTATTATTTATTGAAACTATTAAATCCATAGCAGTGCAGTGCCCCCTCTCGCCTGTAGGTGGCAGTCGAACACGAGTGTGTTTGTTTTTGCTACCACCAACGAACTGCGTGTCGAAGAACCTGCGTGACTTTAGTAGATCTATAAACAATGTGCGCGCGACGCTGACGCGTGTTGAGCCGCTGCTGATGTTTTACAGATCAGCGTCAGAGAGAACCACTGTACGGAGGACTGAGCCTGCGGTGCCTGCCTGCTCCGGTAGTGGCTACGTGTAATTTTAGAGGAAAATGGCAGATAGAAAAAATAATAATGTCCCCAATACAAGTGCAAATCTACTGTTCAGTGCTGCTCCGGAGTTTAACTTCAACTTGCCTTTCATGCCGGTGAGTCGGGCCAGCGGCCCGGCGGTGCTGTCAGGAGGTGAGATGAATTACCGACGGAGGAAACGTCTGAACAGCGGCGTTAGCTAGGTTAGCTAGGTTAGCTAGCCGGGTTGCTGTCAGCTGTTGTTTAGCCTACAGGAGATAAGACGAGAAGAAAACAGTGTTGAGCTGTTTGACATGTTAGCTTAATACTGACATAGCCGTGAATTGATTAGACTCGTTGGTGTTTCATTACCTGAGGAGGATGTGCAGCTATTTACATCAAATGTTATATCAACATTTTCTGTCAAGTCTTAAAATTGTCCACAAACATCTGACTGAGTTAATTTAAATTCATTTGTTTCCATTTCTACTCGTAAAATGTATTTTCTGTATTATGTTGCATTTAAGATCCTCCAGGTGTTTTTGGTAAACAGGTGATTTTCAACAGATAAATGTGTCCACTGTTCAGATCAGTAAGTTTTACTTCCATGTTTCCGTCCATCAGATGATTCCACTGATGTTGGAGAGGAGGACAGCTTTCTAGGTCAGACCTCTGGTAATGGACCCGCCCCTTCCACGTTCAACTACTTCTCCAGCCCGGTAACCAGCAGTGACCCGTTCGCTGCCATCGGCCAGCCGCCGTGTCCCCCGCCAGCACTGTCAGCCGCTCCTACATCAGCAGGCCCGGTTTCTGTTCCCAGCAGTGTCAGCATGGCTCCACCAACACCAACACCACCTCCAGGCTCACAAATGAGCCCGGCTCCTCCAGCATTTGGCGGTGCAGTTTATCAGAGCCCTATGGGGCGTCACACTCCTCCTCCCAGCTCGATGACCCCTCCACCTCCCCAGATGCAGCAACAGAGTCATAACCCGTACCGACACACCCCCATCAGCAGCAGAGCCAGTCCGTATATTCCAGCTCCAGAGATCCTGCCGCCGACCCACACACCTCAGCAGAACCCCTACTCCCTCGGCTCTCCGCCGCAAACATTCCCACCATCAGGACCCACGTTTACAAAGGTAGATACAAGCTAAGCTGTCGGATGCTTGATGAGAGCAGCGGCTCCAAGAAGAGGATGTTGATAATCAGCACACTGAATGTTTTTTTCTCCTCTCTCTTCAGCCTCCTCCTACGCAGATTCAGGCGCCTCCACCGCCGCCAACCACTGCTGGAGCAATAGTCCCTGCTGGTCCGATGATGCCGTACAACTACAACGTTTATGAGCCAGTTCAGCTGCACTGGTTCTACTGCAAGCTAGTGGAATCAAAGAGCGTCTGGCTTCCTTTCAGCTTTATCGACTCCCTTCAGTTAGAGGAGACGTACAACTCGGGTATTGTGACACGCTGCACATGAATCTGAACATCTAACTCTGGCAGTGTTGGTGCTCAAAGTACATATATTATAATGAATAATGTAGAAGTTGCTCTAAAAATTGTTGTTGTGGCCCTTTGTTCTTCCAGTTCAACCAGACCCAGAAAATGTGATTGTGCGCACAGATGGAGGGCGCTACGACGTGCAGCTCTACGACCGCATGCGCTCTGCTGTTTACTGGGAGGAGGAGAGCACAGAGGTCCGGCGCTGCAGCTGGTTCTACAAAGGGGATACGGATAGTCGCTTCATCCCTTACTCTGAGGAGTTTAGTGACAAGCTGGAGGTTCGTCTCACTACTATGACTTTGTGATTTAAGTTAACTCACTAAGTAGCTCTAACAGCCAAACTCAACATGTGTTACAACATATTTTTAGTTCCATCAGATCTATTTTTATCAGTTTCTGCTTTGAATGACTGTTCAGTGTCTGTGTTGATGAAATATCAGTGCAGTTGGAGATGATGATGATATTCTCAGGTCTTGCATGTGTTTCTTTTAACTCCAGGCGGAATATAAGAAAGCTGTTTCTACCAACCAGTGGCACCGGAGACTGGAGTTCCCGTCAGGAGAAACCATTGTCATGCACAATCCAAAGGTAAACCTTCGCCTGATTCATCTTAACTGGTGGTTTTGTGATGATTAATCTGAATAGTTTGATTGAATAAGTGACACGGCTTTGTTCTTTGTCGCTCTGTAGGTGATTGTGCAGTTTCAGCCCTCCTCCATACCAGACGAGTGGGGCACAACTCAGGACGGGCAGACCAGGCCCAGAGTGGTCAAAAGAGGGATTGATGATGACCATGACGAAGTGCCTGATGGTAAAAAGTTCCTCTTTACATAATCTAATTTAATCTAAGCGTAGGCCCTGATGGAAGAAAGTCTGTGAAGCTCATCTTGTTTTATGTCATTTTATGTACATGTAAATAAACGTTAAGATCATTGATCCAAACTCAGATAGTAATTTTAGAAAATTGATTGTCAGGATGAGACATTTCAAAGGACATTAGAGGAAGTTCCAGCCATCGTAATTAGTTTTATGAGAGAAAATATTTATATGTCTGCAGCTTAATCGTATTATAACACAGCTCAGATATGAGATGCCCAGTTTAAAGAGGGAAGTAAGTGACTTTGAAGATCAGTGAGCAACGTACAATTCAACATTTCTACTGGTGGCACCTTTTCCAGGTGAACTTCCCAAGGTGGATCATCTTGTGTTTATGGTTCATGGAATCGGCCCCGTGTGTGACCTGCGGTTTAGGAGCATGGTGGAGTGTGGTGAGTACAGACAGTCGTACCAGTCACCAGCCTTTGTGTATATCTGTGATGATTCCTGTGAAATAACCTGGTGAAATCCTTGTGCTCTCAGTGGACGACTTCCGTAACGTGTCACTGAAGCTGCTGCAGAGTCACTTTAAGAAATCCACGGACGATCACGCCATCAGCCGGGTGGAGTTCCTACCTGTCCAGTGGCACACGGCCCTACATGGAGACGCCACAGGGGTAGACAGGTGAGGACAGACAGGTTCCCGCTGGAATAATAAAGCAGACACAACATTATGAGCGTCTAGCTAAATGTGTGTGATAAAGTTTATTTGGTCAAGCTCCTTTCAATGTGACTGAATAGACTTAGTTGGTTAATGGACTCTTTTGTCTCCTGTGTAGGAGGATAAAGAAAATCACCTTGCCCAGCACTGGACGTTTACGTCACTTTACAAATGAGACTCTGTTAGACGTGCTCTTCTACAACAGTCCCACTTACTGCCAGACCATCATGGACACAGTGGCCCTTGAGATTAACCGACTTTATGCTCTGTTCATGAAGAGGAACCCAGACTACAGAGGAGGCACTTCAGTGTCTGGACACAGTTTAGGTAATAAAGCAGTTCGTTCATGTGAACACCAGATTTATGATTTATTTTTTGTTAAGTTTTCACAGAGATGTCTGGTTTTATTCTTGCAGGTTCTCTTATTCTCTTTGACCTGCTGTCAAATCAGAAGAACGCCTCTCCTGCACCCGCCAAGCCAAACGTGCCCACTGCCAATGGAGACACCAAACAGGTCATACACCTGAATTATGTTAATACATGCAGTGGATTGTCAGTTGAAAAGGACTAATAATGCTGCTATAAATAATTGTGCTTTTCAAACCAGGTGACAGGACCTGTTACTCAGACCGTGAGCCCTCCACCTGTGGAAGAGGAGCCCGAAGAAGACGAGGAGGAGTTTAAGGATCTTTCTGCTGTGCTGGAACATCTGGGTCTGTCTGAGTACAAGGGAACCTTTGACGAGGAGAAGATCGACATCGAGTCTTTTGTAAGATTTAAAGTTCAGGGGTTTTCCTACAAAAAAGGCCGACGATATAGAAAATAAATATAGTTTGTATGAAAATTGGTTGTTGCAAAAGTCTCGGAGGGACTTTCCTTTTCTAAAATCTGAGACAGATCTAATGTGATAACATCTTAGGTTTTATTTTTGTTATTTCTCGCATATTATTCTTGTGTTGACAGAGGTGGTTGTTTGATTTTGTCCCTTTCTCACCCTTGTTTAGCTCATGTGCACTATTGAGGACTTAAAGGAGATGGGAATCCCACTGGGTCCAAGGAAAAAGATCGCCAAGTTTGTCAAAGAAAGAGTGACTCAGCAGGCGAGTCTGGCAACGTGTGTGTTTGAGTTTGAGTGAGGCTGATGTTGACAGTGATGACTAACACGCTGCTTCTGTCTCGGTCTTTGTTTTAATGTTGGCAGGCTGCACGTCAGGCAGCTCAGCAGAAGAAAGCAGAGGTGAAGGAGGTCAGTGAAGCGGTGGCGCCCCCACAAGCAGCTGAAGCTCTCCCTGATCCCACCGTGACGAAGCTCGCCGTCTCCTCCAGCACCGTCTCCTCCGTCCACGTCAACTACAATTACTTTGAGGTTGGCACCGGGCAGGTACGTGTAATTGAGCTGTTAAAGGTCGACGTAAAGCTGAGTGAGAGTTGACTAATAACTGTTAATGTTTTGCTCTGTAGGTGTCAGTAGTCTACCACACTCTGGACTTTGAACCAATGAATTTCTTCGCCTTGGGTTCTCCAATCGGCATGTTCCTGACAGTCAGAGGCCTGGAGAAGATTGAAGAGACGTACCAGCTGCCAACATGCAAACGATTCTTCAATATTTACCATCCGGTATGTGTATCCTGAAGGACTCATTTATCTATAAGTGCTCATAACATATTTACTCACTTCTCCTAGTGTTGTATGTTTAAAGGTCCAATATATGACATTCAGCCCCACTAGATGTCGCATTAGCACCAACATCTGAGCCCAAAACACATGTGCACGTTGTTTACTCAAAGAAGCTGGAAAAAAGACAGAAACTCATAAACACATCAAAGTGGTTAAATATGAATCAGGAACATGTTCTTTATGTTCTCAGAAACATAAATTAATGTTCTGTTGAGATGTAAGTTTGTGACGTGGACGCAGGCAGGACAGCGAGAGACTCACATGCACTAACAGGCACTCTCTGTATTATATCTTTATATACGTCTACATATCTAGTGGGGCTGAATGTCGTATGTAACATGTATGTAGTTTCCTTACTCCTTTACTTGCTTAGTTTCCTTTCCTGTACAGAATATTTGCCTGTAAGTGTAATGAAACAGTGATGAAAGCAAAGCATCAGCTGACAGCTTCATTATGACTCATTTTCCTTTAGCTGGACCCGGTGGCGTACCGGATTGAGCCTTTGATTATACCAGACCTGGAACTGAAGCCTGTTTTGGTCCCACATCACAAGGGAAGGAAAAGGCTTCATCTTGGTATGTTTCTTATTTCTGCTTAAATAACTGTTTCATACAAGGAAATGAAAGTATGTCAAAATGCTGACACAGTCACATCTTCATCAGAGCCTGAACTGAGCTATGTTGTGCTCTAATATGTGTGGTGGTGAAATACAAAGACAGACAGACTATATGATCCAACCTGAAAGTTTCTCGTTTGTTTTTAGACTTAAATGTGGTAATAAGGACGGATCATGTTCAGGTAAAACTCTAATTAGCTTCTCTTCATCTTTCATCAGAGCTGAAGGAGAGTCTCACCAGGATGGGCTCGGACCTGAAACATGGTTTCATCAGCTCGCTGCGGACCGCCTGGCAGACGCTCAACGACTTCGCTCGCGCTCACACGTCGTCCGCTCAGCTCCAGGCTGAGCTGGCCATCGTTGCCAATCAGATCGAAGAGCAGGAGAAGCAAGCGCAGGAGGGTGAGTTTGGCTTCTTATAGATGAACGACAGGTCACATTGTTTCCGTATTAACTGATGAATTCCTCCACAGAGCACAAGATGACAGAGAGTCCCGAGCCGCAGAAAGAAGAGGAGCCTCAGGTGAAGATCGGGATGCTGAACGGAGGGAATCGAATCGACTACGTCCTGCAGGAGAAGCCCATCGAGAGTTTCAACGAGTACCTGTTTGCCCTCCAGAGTCACCTCTGCTACTGGTACACTTTATTTCCTCAGGCTGTTTACTTCTTTACATTCAGTCAATACCTTCTCAACATATAAAGAACAAATATTACCTACGCTTGTTGGACCAACCTACAGTATAGTTTATAGTTATATTTGAATTTTCTCAGCATTTTCTATAAATAAGATAGCATTAGGAAAAAGAGATGACCATCTGTTTTAATCAAATGCTAATCAATAAAACAGAGTTTAAAGCTTTTATTATAGAGGTGAAATCAATAAAAAGCCAACATGTTTGAACCAATGTAGGACTTAAAATGAGACAACACGCGTGTGGCCTCATTTATAACATGACCTGAATAACAACATGACAGGTTTCATTATTTTAACTGGTTTTAAGTCTTGACAAAGACCCGTAGCAGAGGAACCATGTTGGCTTTTTAATGATTTACACGCTATAATAAAGGATTTTAAATATTATCTGCATGTTCCTGGATTGTCTTTTGTTTTCAGCAGTAACATTATTTGGTTTTAGTTTTTTCACTTATGATTTTCAGAAACTCGTTGGATATGAACGTTATGTTTGTCGTCCTGTAGGGAATCTGAAGACACGGCGCTGCTTATTCTCAAAGAGATCTACAAGACCATGGGCATCCATCCAGAGCAGCTCGTACATTAAATCTGAGAAGAAAACGAGCCCGAATCAAACGTTTTCCTGGATTATTGATTATGATTTTTCTATTTTTTTTTCTCTTTCATTTTCTATTCATGTACCGGTAGCTTGTTGTACACAGATGAATAATACAATTGTATTATGCCATTTGTCTTAAATTAAGAAACTGAATTAAAACTGTCTTGATATTTACATTTTTATAGCATAAATTATAGAACTGGTCAATTTCCAGTAAGAAATACTGTATGTATCATCTAATGAAAGGCTAACAGCAGAAATGATAAAGCAGCAGCTGATGCAGCCTTCTGTAGGTTTTATTCCATGTCATAATAAATCATTTCCTTTGACAGTTTGTACTTTGAGTTGTTGTCCTGCTGAGAGGAAGACATGTAACATTTATCCATCAGCGTCTCCAAAAAGCTGTAATATCTGCAAAAACATGGACTAAAAATCATCACGGTACAGGATGAGACGCTGGCTTGTTGTCACCTCTTACATGCTTTCTCTCATTATGAGTTAAATTAACAGCTCTGAAAATCTCCAACATTTCAATATCACTTTGAGCCTGTAGGCACATACGACAGAAAGTATTCAACTCACATGTATGAAACAAAGAAATATTAGAAAAGTATTTACAAGAGTGGCTGTCACATTCAGTCTCAGTCCAGTATTGTGAATAATAGAGCTGCGAGTGTTTCAACAGGCATAAATGAGAAGTCTTTGTTATGTATAATACTGGTCCACACAGACCTGATATCATTGCACTGCATGCTATAAGCAGATCTTTGCTCCTGACTCTAGTTATTTAATCAACATGCTTCTCTGTTAAACTGAAGCTGCCACCAGCAAAGGAAGATAAACACACAAAAAAAAGTCCCTTTTTACCTTTTTGCAAGTCTGAAACAAGCTATAAATACCAACTGAACAACATGGCTCTATGGATGACTGATAGAAAAACTGACAGTTTGATCGGTTGGAAATAAACTACTACTTCTATTTTAACAAAGTGCAACTTATATAACAACTGCTATTAAAAAGCAACTGCAAACATGGACAGTTGGTTGTATTTGAAAGTTTCTGGTTTCTTTTTGGAATGCAAAAAATAATTTGGAGCAGCTGAAATCTGAGGTCACAGTCAGCAGTGAAACGTGGTGACGAAGCTGAGTTTAAAAGCAGCTCGTGAGATGGTATCTTCACCAACTTAAAATGTGCATGCTCAATATATAAAGTATAAAGTCAACTTAAATCCAAGAGATATTTGTTTGATATGATGAAGTTTTCCTTCAGCAGGTTAAAGCTGCAGTGCAGGACTTTTACTGATAGTGAGAGTAATTACACGTCTGCTGCTACTGAAACGGAGGATAAACCGGAAGTCAGCCGCTCATGCAAACGGCCGGCTACACCGGATAAAAACTCTGTGAAATACAGAGATTTATCTGGTTTAATCAGCTTTGTGTGTAACAGACGTTATTTGTATGTAAAAGTTCCTCACTGCAGGTTTAATAACGGTTTGATCATTTACTCTGGTTTGAAACTGCTCTTCTATGAGTTGTACCATCTTGTAAAGGTTCACATTGGTTAATGAAATTCTTGTACATTCATTTGTCTCCAGCTGTGCAGTAAAATGCAGAAGGATCCATGTACACGTCTTTGCTGCAGAGCGTTAATAGTGTCAGCACCTCGCGGGCGTAACGTGGAATGACTTTGGGTTGAGCGCCGCTCAGTCCTCTGCTTTGCTCTGAGTCTTGAAGGCCTGCTTGCGTAGGTGAGCCTCGATCTCGTCACGGAAAACCAGCATGCCCAGGTGAGAGTGCGACGCCTCGTTCATGGCTTTGGACTGGATGCACATGCGGTACTGCTCCGGCGTCAGCTCGTCCGCACACTGCTTCTCGTGCCACAGGTGGAAGAGACCCGACACTGGCGTCCGGATCACTATCAGGTCGCTCCGGAGATACTTTCTGTACAGGTGGACGTCCTCCACACCCCAGCCTTTCACTTCAAGATCGAACCCCCCTGGAAGAAAGAAGTCACACGTGTTCAATGAAACGTTGATTATACTGCTGAGTATTAATAAATGAACAGTACTTACCAATATTTAGGAAATCAGAGCGATACTGACACGTCATACCGAAGCCAAAATCTCTCCAGAATCCAGCATCCTTTTTGTGAATCTGTTTAAGATCAATTATATTTGGTTTATATTTATTTATAACCATCTTTCTATTAATCAGAGAGAAACATTCACAGTTCTTACCAGTTGGAGTTCGATGGGTGGAGCCAGCTCCAAATTTCCATAGACGATGCCGGGATTGTACAGACTGAACACCACCGGGTAGAAGACTTTCTTGTCTACAAATTACAAATAGTAGTACATTCAGCTACACACACAAACACACACAAAGGCTCAAAAGGACTATTTGTGTAATAAATCTGAGCTATAAACATGTAAAACGTACTCGGAGCAGCGTGGAGACGACAGGTGCTGAGGAACTCCAGAGTAAACTGGATGTCCACGTCACAAAAAAACATCAAGACGTTGCCTTTCTTCCAGGCGTGCGCTCCGATATTTAGACCCCGGCCGCGGGAAAACTCCTCCTCCACTGGGATCAGAGTGTAATTGTAGAAGCTCTCCTCTCTGAACGACAACAAGAGCAGCAGATTTCAACTCATGACACGTTACACACAAAAAGAAAAGCACTAAATCTTTTTCTCTGTGGCTCGACAAACCTCGACATTTTCTCCAGAGATGACTTCACCTCTTCTAGGCTCTCGTGCCCAAAATAAACAACGGTGAGGTGTACTCGTCTGTCCTGTTGTATGCACACCTCCCTAAATCAATCACACACAGCATATTGTGCATTTTTCAGAATAACAGAACAACACACTGTAAGGTCAAATGTAATTATAGAACAAAGATAAAAACTGGGCCGACGTGTTCAATAAACACACATCTGAGGCGAACATGCAGAGTCATGTCGCCCAGTTTCAGATGAAACCATGAAAGTCATTCATACCTGAAGTTGCGTAAGAACTGCGAGAACGTTTCTACTCTGCCCGACAGCGGTACGATGATGTTAATAATCATTCCTGATGTTTCCACAGATGTGCTCCTGACTTTCATCAAGGGACCAAAAGGCCTGAAGAGCGTGACGTGGCGGAAGCTGCTGGAATCCTCTTTGGCAAAGAAGAGCTCGTACAGCGACCCTTTATCCCGCTCAGTCCTGTACAGTCCTACCAGATCAGACAACATGAAAAACAACGCTGCGCTGAGTCACTATTGGTCAGGTCGTAGTGGGGCAGTGCAGGTCTTACCTTCAGTAAAGTGACCCTCTGTGTAGGTTTGTCTCTGCATCGGCATGTCGTCCTCCACGCCGTCCTCCTCGTCAGGGTTGTTGATGATGTCCAGCGCTGCCTCGATGACCTCCACCAGCTCGTCCCTACGGTCTTTGCGGACAGGTTTCTCCTCCGGGTGCCGTGTCAGCCCCATCTCCAGCTGGTACACCTTGGACGAGGTGAAACTCTCGAAGGGCACCAGCGCGTACTCGCTGGGCAGGCGCGCCCCGGTGTTGACCTCAGCTTTGTCGATCTGAGAGTGAAGGTACTCCAGCAGATCTCCCGGCTCTTGGTCTTTAGCCTCAGCCAAGCCCTGCACCCCGGGCAGCTCCTTTTTGTCCTGCAGTAGCTTCAGCTTCTCACTCATTTCCTGCAGCTCCTGCTTGAGCTGAGCGATCTGGCGCTTCAGACTGGCAGCGCGGTTCAGGTGGCGCTCCTCCTGCTCCTGCAGCATGGCCTGGTAGTACTCCTTCCCATAGGTCTCGCCTGCAATGCCAGGCAGGACCAGGCTGACGTCTGCTGGAGGGGTGCACTCCAGCAGGTATGCAAACAGGAGCAGCACCAGCAGCAGGAAAAGGCCCAGGAAGAGCCAGCGGACCCGGCCATGGAGCGGCAACCCTCGCCTGGGCATCACGCTCACACACAAGCTACAGCTGGCGACTCTGCATTCCCTCTGAGATGCACTTACTCACATTACTCACCATCTACATCTGAACGACATCTCAGAGATATGGAACGCCTTTTATAAGATTTTGCTGAGCATATTTTGTCAAGACAAAGTGTGTCATTCAAAGATTTGTGTCAGCTTTCATTCCTGTCATTTTACTGTGTGTGAAGGTTTGTTGGCACTGATGTACCAGCCTCATCATTCATTGGTCCTTTGGTGTAAATCCATGAGATGATCACCTGGAGAAGCACAGACATCTACAATGAGACAGTTTGTGAAGTCTTTCAGATAAACAGCTCAGATTAAATGATAGGCCCTGATACTAGAACATCATAACATCATAACCCTAACCCATTCATTAACCAACCTGCCAGTAAACAGCTGTTTATGTAATAACATGTTTAACGTGTGTCTGTGTCTTCCTGCTGGGAACATTTTACAGCAGGAATTAGCTGCACCTGAACTGTATTCGCTAACAAAGGAGAACCTCAACACACACTGACTTCCTGCTTCCCTTTCAATGTAAAAGTACGACACTCTACAGAATAGATATAAAATAAAATAAAAGCCTCGGAGCACTTTGTAAAGTAAAAGGAACACAAGGACAGAAACACACACAACAAGCACATTATTGATATCAGCTGTCAGATCATCCAAAACAAGCGAAACTATTAAAATACATTAAAAATCAGAGATGTCATGTAAACAAATAAGACTGGTTGTCTTCTTCTTATCCACCACAAACCACACACAGCTTGAAGGTCAAAGCTGCTGCAGCCTTACCTGCCTCAGGTGTAAATCACTATAAGATTTAGGAAGTCAGCAAATGTGTCGCAGCTCAGCAGCAAACGTGAGTGTTGATTATTTCACCTTAAACACGTCTGTGTTTTATGCCATGTGTGTCCCTGACTGTGTATTTATAGTGTAACGTGTATTTCTTTCCAGTATAACATCTGTTTTCTTTCTTTCTGTCGCGTTTTGAAGAATCTCCACCGGATGTGGACGCGGTTGTGCAGCTAGCTTAGCGACGTCCGTAGCTTCGCTCCGCTTTCAGGTCGTTTTATTTGTTGTTCTCCCGCCTGATAAACAGCTTTCATACCGTAAAACCAGCTACTCACCTCGGCCAGTTTGCGTCCATCTCCCCCGCTCCTTACGGCTCAGAGCTGGCCGTGAAAGCAGCAGCAGCTTCTGTTACAAAATGCCACGGAGCAAAGAAGAAAAGAGTAGCTCCCGATCTACTTCCGGTCGACAACTGACCAATGGGAGCGCTGCTAGCCAGTGTCGTCATCAAACACGCTGACGCTCCGTGTTCATAATAATAATAATAATATAATAAATAATATTTTTTATTTTTAATCAAACATTGTTTACATTGTTGTACAACTATTTATTAATAATAATACATTTAATTTGTATTAATTATATGGGTATTAATAATATAATATGGGACACAACACAAGAAGCTCAAACTAATAATAAGAGTTAAGATGATACATGTCCTCTCATCACCTTCATCTTTGTCTCTGTTCTACCTGCTGAAACACTGCCTGCTTGTTTAATGTTCAAACACGCCTCTGTTGTCACTGTGAGGTCTGGTGTAAACTGTGGAAACCAGGAAATGGTCCATGAGCTTCTATTTTTAGGAGTCAGGAGTCTGTCCAGGCCTGAGACACCAGCGGTCTGTCACTGAGCCCTTTGAATCAATATTTCACACTGCTTTTCTTTATTTGACAGATGTTTATTTTATGGTTTTAGTCATGAAGGTGTCAACCAGCCGATACAGAGGTGTTATTCTGCTGTTATCAAAGCTAAAGTCCTGATATAGGATGAAATATCACACATATTTAGATTATATATTAATACCAGAACCACTATCATCACAGTAGTGCTTTTAGCCTCTTTAACATCTTTAATCCTTAAGATTGTTGCTTAAAAGCAGAAGTGGAGCCGACTGGAGCTTCAGTGGAAATGGAAAAGGCACAAAGTGTATCTGTACATCAGTCATGACATAATCTGCAATAATCTGCAATATAGAAGATTAACAAATTAAATGGCTACTGTGGAATAATGTTATAATATATATATATATATATATTAAATAATAAGTACTGCTGAATATTAGAGGATATAATGAGGAGATCATGTGCTCATGTATGGATATAAACTGAAGCTAACCTTTGTATTTTAATAATAAAAATGAATTATTGTTCACATTAATCAGCAAAGTTAAGTTGTATTCAGAATATTATAAAAATAAAAGTGACGATGAACATTTCTGTCGTCATGGCTTCAGAGGAGACATGAGGTAAACAGATGTAGGCTACTGCACATTTTTACTGTTTATTATTAATTGGAACATAATCAAATAATATCAATGATAACAGTCATTAGTTTACATAATCATACGTTTATCCCACAAAGTTTGTCATTACAGTGAATGAAAAAGTGAACTGTAGTCTGACACGGGACATGGTCACAATCTACATTAAGCCTCATGTCTTTACACTGGAGTAGCACTCACTAGTTGATATTCAAGTAAAAAAAAAAAAACAAGAACAGAAGCAAGAAAACTGTTTGCTCAACATGTCTGTGTTACTTTTCTTTGGCAGGAACAGTTTTGAAACATCTCGTGGGTGAAACTTTGACATTGTGAGGAGCACAATCCTCGACAGTAGAAACTTTACAGAACAAGTTTGTCCCCTCAATCCCAGCTGACTACAACAGGTGATGGTAAAGACGTCCCCTTTAATTCCTGGGCTTGAACACGATCCTCGCAGTCGCACATTAATAATCGGAGGCTATTGTAGAAGCGGCACAGGCACTTAAAGACATTGACATTGACATACAATCTGGTACAATAGTCATGCAGTGATACAAGTTGGCCAACATGACCGTGAGGTAATAATTAACATACTGAAGAGCAAATGAAGCCTGGTCTATGTTGATCCAGCAGAAAGATCCCAGTTTTAAAAGATGAATACCCGTGCAACAGAAATAAAGGGGAACCAACTTTAGCATCAGATTGTATATGTACAGTCTCATAGAAATATACACATCTACCAATTAGTCATCTTTTCTACAGTGTTGGTTTGTCTTTAGCTATCAAGCTTGTCCACAGCTTTAGCGGGTGAAGGCAAAGCCATCCAGTTTGCATAAACACTATCATTGGCATATCTTGTAAAGACTGGGTTAGTGGCATCATGTCTGTTGAGCGGTACCGGGCTCTTCTCAGGCCAGTTCGGGTATGACATGCCTAAAAATGAGAACATATCATTTTTCTGCACTCAGTGAAAGATAAACAGCGTGCAGACAGTAAGGCTCTTAAATCAAACTCTGTAGTGCCCTGATTTGACCCTTCAAAGCGTAAAGTTATGTCTTTGTATATAAGTGACAGCTCATATAGGTTATTATTCGTTGTTTTTTGTAATATATCAAGGCCATAACGTTGTTCATGCCTGTTTATTTGATCTAAAATGCTTGAAAATGCAGATTGAAAACAAATCAGAGTCTAGTCTGATATGTTCTTTACTTTTAACCAATGACACCCAAGAGCTGGATTTAAAAGCCTTCCTGCGTCTCTGTTCAGCAGTGTGGAATCATTATAGATGAACAGTTTATACACATTATAAATCAGGAAATTCAAACCACAATGAGTGACTGATTCAGCGAGGACCTGTTTCAAATGTTACACACTGTTTCCTTCAATGCAAACAAATATAACGAAATGACGACATGAAAATGTGATGGGATGAAAAATGAACTATGTACAACTAAAATGAAACTCGAGTACGAGCCGTATAAATTAGGATGAAGGGTATATTCAGTATTTACAAACGTGGCATTTTTGGTCAGCATCCATGTACATTAGAAGCAGGTCCAAATAAAACAAAAATGCAAGACACAAGATCTTTTTTTTTTCACTGAGCCTCTCATTTACGATGAAATGGGAGATATGTCAGCATTAATCAGCGAAAGGCATGCCTAGATCACAGTCACACACACTTGACTACGGAAAGCCAATCACATCTTGCCAAAAAAGAGAGCTTGTGTGTCCTGTTTCTAAAATCTAGTAAATGCATGGGAAATTCTACCATAGAGCTTGTTTTCAATCCATGTGGAGGGGAGGGTTCGAGGGAGAGGGGCGTTATTACAGTCCACTAGTGGTGTGTCCTCTTCAGAGAGAGCGTCGTCGTACAGCAGGGCGTCGGCCGGCGTGGACGCCGCCAGGTCCAGGTAATCCTGACAAGAGCAGATGAAGGTGTGATTAGGCTGATTATGCAGGTCAGACACACGCAGTGGTCGACCCACTGACTCTTTCTGATAAAACTGACCTGCTGCATTCTGGGATGTTTGCATTCCCATGTCCTTAAAGGCTCTATATATATAGCCTCACTTTAGCAGCAGGAGCCTGACTGGTTGCTCTGTGATTATACTGTGCAAGGCCACATTTTAGAATTGCTCTTTAAACTCTAATTATGGGATCTGAAGGGTTTTGGTAGAGTGACAGATCATACAGTTGAAGCAGTGTGTGTGTGCTCTACACAGCAAGCCAACAACAGTACACGCTGTCCAGCAGACATGATACGGTGCTCAGTTTTAGGACGACTGCACATCCAAGCGAAGTGGAAAGCAAACGTCTGACTGACAAATCTCAATGATGCATCATCCAAGTTTGTCAGAATTGTGCCAGTAATGCTGATTAATTGCTTCACCTCACGTCTTTCCTGTGGAACAATATGAATCACGTATCATAATGTAATGTATAGCTTCACCATACCCGACTTTTCACCATCATCTTTTCCAGTTCTTTGCTGATGTCTGAGAACGTCGGCCTCTTGTCTGATTCTTGTTTCCAGCATCGTAGCATGAGGTTATACCTGCAGGAGGAAACATTTTTTTTTACAGTGGCTGAAGTAAGTATCATTAAATTCTCCCAGCTGAGTAATTTTCCATGACTGGCTGTCTAAATGTGGTGGAGGGAAGTTATTGCACTCAGTAGAAATGAGAAGATGCTGTAAAGTAACACAGAGTAGGGCTCACATTTCCTCGGTGCAGTTCTCCGGTCTCTCCATCCTGTAGCCGGTCTTCAGGAGGTTAAAGAGGCGTTCAGGAGCGATGCCTGGGTACGGGTTACCTCCCAGTGTCACTATCTCCCACAACAGCACACCAAAGGACCAGCTGGAGGAAAACACAGGCGCTCATCAGAATATTTTAACAAACAGTGAATGGAATAACCTTTACTTGATTGTTTAAAGAACAGTTTAACATTTTGGGAAATATAATTATTTCCTTCATTGACACCACTGTTGTTGTAGAGTAAATATAAAGCTATAGCTGGCAGCCAGTTAGCTTAGCATAAAGATTGGAAACAGCTAGTTAGGTAGCTACTTGCTTTGCCCAGTTAATTCCCTGTATGTTGAATCTGTACAAAACTATTTATTAGTATTTATTGCCACAACTTTTGTTTTTCAACGTACACAGTATAATATGTTAATTAGTGACATATTCATTAGCATCAGACAGAACCAGGCTAGCTGTTTCCCCCTGCATCCAGTCTTTATGCTAAGCTAATCTACTTCTGGGTGACAGTGGTATCAATCTTCTCATCTAAGCCTCATTAAGAAAACACATAAGCATATTTCCCAAAATATCAAACTATTCCCTGTAAGTGACGACTGTACTCACACGTCACTTTGTGTTGTGTAAATGTGATCAAACAAGGACTCTATCGCCATCCACTTTACTGGTATACGGCCCTTGAAAACAGCGAGAGACCTTGTTAATTTTTATCTGAAAACATGTAGAAAATGCATCAAAATGAGTAATTCTGTCTGTTTTTCTTCACCTTGCTCCTCTTAACATATGAGTCCTCTTCATACACGTCTCTTGAAAGGCCAAAGTCGGAGATCTTCATCTTTCGTCCTTCAGCTACGAGGACATTTCGTGCTGCGAGGTCCCTGTGAACAAGCTGTCGGACCAAAATACTCAATTCAAATTTCTTTTCTTCACAAACAGTAATAAACACTGTGAATTGAAAAGATGCACACCTTCATTTCGGCCAGGTATTGCATGCCTCTGGATATCTGCCACGCAAAGGAGATCAGGTCACCCATGGTGAGCGCCCTGTCGTCTGGGTTCTCCAAGTAGCTGGAGTTTCGGTTGGCGTCTCTTCCCATGTAGCTCGGGCCAACTTTCCGGCTCTCACGCAGGAAGTTGCGGAGCGAGCCGTACTTGGCATATTCCACGATCAGATACAAAGGACCTATTGAGACAAACACAGAGCTTAGACTCCATGTGCAACACACATGCCCTGACAGAGGATGGCAGGAGGACTGGAGGTCTTACCGTCCTGGCTGCACGCTCCATACATCTTTATGACGTGCGGATGGTTGACTTGCTTCAGTAAAGTGAATTCTGACAGCAGGTCACGCAGCTCACTGTGCGAGGCATTTTCTGTTATGGAGGAAAAGAGGGGGTTGAAAATGATGAAACCATTCATCTCCTCAGACACTCACTGCTCGTATATCACCATTACTTCCCAGCTTGTCTGCTCTTTTCTTTGTCTGGCTCGTCTTACCTTTAAGCATTTTCACAGCCACAGTGGTGTAACCAGCTTTTCCTTTCAGCCTGAATGCCGTCGCCTTGACAACTTTCCCAAACTCTCCTTCGCCTAAAGTCTTTCCAAGCACCAGGTTTTTACGAGGAAATTCCCACTTCGGATCCTCCTGTTGAAACAACATGGTGTAATTTCTGACTTCTCAACTGGTCCAACATATTCTCATACTATAGAAGAGCAGCTTACAGGTATTTTGAAGGTGTCCGTCTCGATGGACTCCTGCGAGCCTCTGCGTACGTTGTTAGCAGGGAAGCTGATGGGATAAGCCTGAGCTGGCCGGCGGAAAGTCATCTCGGCGGAGGCTATCGGGGGCTTGGGGGAATTCTTGTGGTACCGGTGGATGAAGTATGAGGACAGGAGGATGGAGACGATGAAGGAGAGGAGCAGAGCTGTGGCGATGATGGTCTTACACACATCGTCACATATCACCTCTGGAGGGGACAGAGTAGAGGATGTAGCACAATACCATCATTTTTCAAGAGAGCATCAGTCCATTTCTGGTTCATTCTTGAGACGACATGAAGTAGGACCTCATAAAGGCAGCATTTCTTACAGTTTGGTGATGACTCACCTTCATCATCTTCCTTCTCACAGAAGCATCTCTCAGAGTAGCAGTAGCAGGTTCCATAACCAGCCTGGATGCCGTTCCTCAGGCCACGTTCATGACCTCCGATTACAGTTTCCTCTTCAGAGACACACACAGTTTTTTGGCTTTTAATATTTGCAGAAATCATCAGTGTAATAGTAAAAGAAAAAAAATCAATGCATTTGTTTCTTACTTGTGCAGTCTTGCGGGCATATTGATGCATCTTTGCTTTCAACTGCATCACAAAAGCTATCTGGACATGTTCGCAGGTCCGGGGAGCAAGTTGAGTAGTTTTCAGATATTCCTGGAATATAAGTACAAGGGAGAGAAAAGTGGGAAACATAACCAGACGACAAACAACATGCACATAGAACCACAGTGTTATGATGTTTAAACTATGTGTTGCTGCGGTGGCTAACTTTAGCCATCATATTATATAAACTCGTGTTTATGAAAACGCACTTTTCTCAGTGCCCTGCCTCCACTGGCATCTCCCTGCTGTCGCCCCCAGGCCTCGGACAGACTCACAGTCTGCTCGCCGTCTGTTTTCTGCACAGGACAGGAACTGCTGCTTCTCCTGACTGGCCTTGTTTGCTGTATACAATAGTGCCAAAAACACACATAACCAATTTTTTAAAAAGCATCTGGAAGATGAGTCAGCAGAACCCTGGACCACAGAAAGTAGACACTGTTGCACTCACCGTCACCATCTAGTATGATGTGGATCTGCGTGCTGGCCTCCAGCTGTGTGTGCTCCTCCTGGGCTACAACAAGGTACTTCAGCTCCTTGCACTCAGGTCTGCGCAGCGCCTCCGTGTCGTTCACATAGAGCAGCCCCCACATCTCATCGGGGGCCTGAGCGATGCTTACGGCTGCATAGCAGTGCTGCACATCAGCAGACACGTTCTTATCCGACACCTCGAGTTGGTATGTGACCCTGAAGCCATCGAACTGCTGGCAGTTTTCCACACAGACTCGGCCAACCTGAGAGGAAAAGGTTTGAATGACAGTAGATAAGTCAACAGATTACATTAAAAACACTTTTATGATGATATGAAGTCCAGGTGCTGGCCAGCAGGTGGCAGTCTGTCAGTATGTTAAAGAGTGAGTCAGCGCTAAGTCATGTTTTTTTTGAATGGCTATAGCTCCCTTATTGTCTATAGCTTTAATCCAGTAGAGTAATTCAGATATAATCTTTTCCTTTTAGGGATCCACGTTTACCCTCTGCTGACCTTTAGTAAGTCTGAGTTGTTCATCCTGAAACCTGTTGAGCATGTTGATGAGATGCCTACAGGTCAACAGACCTTCAAAGTTTGTACTGAGATGCACAAATTATTAAATATTCATTTTATTTATTAAGCTGTTGGGAAATAATGCTGTCAAATGATTTTCATGTGCAGCCTTTAATACCTTTATTTAGTCATCTGATAGATTTCTTTCAGTGTCTTTCAAAACAAGCTCAACTCAAGGCCCACTTACTTGCTTTTTCTGGACCTTCTGACCATATCTCATGGTCTTCATCAGCAGATTAAGTTTGCTCGGTTGTTGTTGAAGTGTTTAAACTTTCCATTTTTCAGGCTTCTCATCCTATCATGCTCAATTTTTTTCAGCCAAGGTGGATGAAAAGTCCTGAAAGTGTTCAAGTGCTGATCAAACTGCTCTATGAAGCTATTATACATGTGTATGATAAGTAGTCATGAGTACCTGTGCATATACAGAAGCCTGGCGTGTTAGTGTGAACATATGCGTGACGTTGGCAAAGCGGATGTGAACCGGTAAGATGGTGACATTGAAGTGCAGCAACACGGTTCCCTCTAGGCCGGGGTACGTGGTGTCATTGACCAGGTAGTCCAGCTGCAGGGTGCGATTCTCCGTCACATACAGGTTCCTTTTCAGGACAAGCTCTAAAGTCCAGGAAAAACATGAGAATTAACAGTAATGTGTCCATTAAAACGAACACGTTTCAGCTGCTCCTATAACAGATCACTTACGGTAGTCATGGACGGTCTCTCGAATGCCTCCATAAGCAGCTTTCTTTTCTCTGAAGGTGTCTTTTATGTCAAATGTTTCCTTTGTCCACGGATCACTGTTGAGCAAGGTCCCCACATACTTATTGTAACTCTGGTCTATGGGATAGATGGGGGTTAAATCCCTGTCAATGACGAACAAGGTGCCAAAGGAGCCACCCTGTATAAAGACAGGACAGAGAGCAATCTGAATCCTCACATACTACATGTCTTTGTATAAATATGCAGTCAGAACTGTGGGACAGAATCAGCGCTTTATTAGTCTTTTCACCTTTGTCCGGTTGAAGCTGATGACAACATCTGCTGTGTCTGCTCCGCTCATGTACGGAGCGTTGTCATCCTCATCGTTGACAAAAACATCCAGTGAAGTTTCCACCTTGGTGATGACCGTCTCCGTCCGAACTGTGCACACCAGCAGGAGCCTGTAACATTCGCTCTCCTCTCGGTCTAAAGGAGCCGTCACAACCAGCTCTGTGGTGTTCTCGTTTACAGCAAACGGCGCCGGGGAATCTGCAGCCGAGACAAAACGCAAATAACAGGTGTGTATGTGTCTAAAGCCATAAAACATATGGAAT
>CM072871.1:1015000-1077500 GCA_036937835.1 Pampus argenteus | reverse complement strand
CTTTACTCTGTTCAATGTGGTGCATACCGTAACATAATAATCAATTATGGTACCCTATAATGTAATCCAATTAGCCCTCAGAGAATACGAGAGCTGAGATCCAATGAACCGTGTTCATCAGTCATCAAGAAATCTAATAGAAACATCTCCTCTGGGGTTTGTTGCTAGTACAAATTCAGTTTAAGGATTCCTGTGGGAACGACAGTGGCATCAAAAATTGAACATGTGGTACATCATGCAGCTCCAGACTTTGAGTTTAACACCAAAGCCATTAGACTGCTTTGATAAAACATCTCTATCCTCATCAGATTCACTTACAGAAGCAGGCTGAAGACGTTAGAGCCTGCAGCGACATGCAGAACAGAGATGTGTATTTGCATAAATGAAGGTTTCAGCTTCTACTAAACGCTATCGGACCAGTGTTCACCTTTTCATTTCTTAGTTTTTAATATTTGCTTCTACTAGCAGCATCCATATAAAGAACACATCGATATAACCATTAGCAAGAGAAACTCCACAGCGAGTCTGCAGCTGCTAACAGCTCTGTGAGCTTCTACTCAGACTCAGTGGTGCTTTGTGCAAAATGCTAACGTCAGCATGCTGACAGTGTTTACAATGACAATGCTAATATACTATATATATACATATATACATATAAAGCAGGTATAATGTTTACAATGTCTGCCATCTTAGTTTAGCGTGTTAGCATCAGGCAAATAATCGCGATATTATTCATTTTAAGACCATTTTATGCCACTAATATAATAAATATATTAGTGGCATAATAATGCAAATATACGGTATCAAGATGAACTTTTAATATTAAGAATATTTTTAGACATTGAAATTGAAATGTGAAAAAATCTTTCAGTTAGTGCTGACTGTCTGCACCCGATGATGTAATTATCATAACCTAGATAGCATGCTAACATTTGCTAATTAGTGCTAAACACAACGTACAGTTTATGCTGATGGGAATATCATTAGTTTTGCAGGTATTTGGTCATAAAACAAAACATTGGACAAATTAAAATCACAAAGTTATCAGGATTCATCCTCAGGAGAACATGAAAACAAAATGTCACCACCAGCAGCACGGCAGGCGTGTACGTGTAGAGGAGCAGAGATGAGCGGTGACTGGTCTGCTGTTGGATGACATGAGGACGGAGGCCGCTGAGTTTCTGGCAGGTGGGGAAGCAGTGAAAGGCTGCTGGAAAAATAATTTCCAGCATGTTTACCCACTTCAGTTAAGTGAGGGATCAAACAAATGGACACAGAGTGATGTCAGGGTGGGCTGACAGATGAGGGGGAGCGTTGTGCTGGTGACAGATGGCCTTTGCAGGAAATTAGGTATTCATTTTGAGTCACTAATTACAATTACTTTACAAATTAGTATTTTATGATAAGCTACACTTTGAACCTTTAAATTAAATGAAATACTAAGTTCAGATCTGCACCACGTGGATTCAAATGAGCTCCTTTGTTTTGTTCATTGTGGTGAATGACGGGTCAAACACAGCGTGCACACCGCTAGATGACTGGAAAATAACTTGTCAAGACCCATGTGACACGAGAGGCCTAAATGCCCCGGGGGCAAAATTTCAATCAATGTCTCCCTGTCCTTTCACCACAGCAAATTAGATTATAACCATGCAAGAGGAAGAAGTGTGAGCCTGAACTGACGAGAGGATCAGGTAGGAGCAGCATCCATGCAGCAACACGATTAGAGGCTGGCTCTGAGGATAATGAACTGGTGGTATGACATTAAAAACACATCAGACCAGTTTGGTCAAAAAACTGGACAGACTGGTGCATTTCTGACAGTATCTTTTGATTTCCCTTAAGAAAATGTTCTTGTTCTGACTTTCTTTTTCTTTTTTTGCAGCTTATTATCCATTCAGGATGGGGCGAGTTGGGTGGAGAGAAGCTCAACATGGTTGGAGTAGGAGGACGACTCGGTGGTGAGGCCTGTTAAAAAACCAACACGCTTGAAAAATCACAATATAAAGACCAAATGAAATAAAACATTTCCTGTGTCAGGGAGCCATAGAAAGGTGGGTTATAATAATCAGTTGATTTACAGCTACAGATCAATAGTTTTTCTCAGAGGGATTCAATGCTGTTCACACACTATAATATAAAAGACAAACTCTTCAGCAAAAAACTCCCATCATGATGTTTTCCAATTATACTAAAAGAGACGTAGTGACAACAAGACTGGAAAATTGACAAGATTTATAATGTTTTCATATCGGACAGAAGCTTCACTAAATCATGTAATTTAATAAGGAGCTAAATCAAATAGCAGCATGTATCAAATGAGATTTATTGGTCTGGTCCCTCTCAAAAGATGCTGATGAAAATGATTATTCAACATGCGAGGAAACGAGGAGCAGCTAAAGAGGCTGCAAACAAGGCTTCCTGTGGGGCGGAGGAGGCATCACTGGAGATTACCACTTGGTTAAGGTTTCAAAGGTCAGAGGGCAAAACAGGGTCAAAGATACAGTAGCAAGGTCACGGCGTTAGATAAACGGGTCGATGCTTTTATGTGAAAACATCTGTGGCTCTTCTCATGGATGTGATGGATCTGTTAAAAGGATTTGGTTCATTTCAATAAAGGCTTTCATCAGGTTTGGTTCAAGCAGTTTAGCTGCAAAAAGCACCATTGAGTTTGAACTGATTCTGTTTATCTGTGCGAAGCTGCAGGACTAGTCGAATCATTACCCATCAAAAGTTGTTCCAGTCAGCTCTCCAGATGCACACCGTAGTCTTTATGCTTCCCTCTCACATCAAAAATTTAAATCTTATCAAAGCCATGACTAGCCAAAAGATTTCAATGCCTTGGATCTTTTCCAAAATGCTTTCTAAAAACCGTTTCTGTCCATAGACAAAGAGCGTCCAGTTCACTCTGATTTATGTCTTGAACTGTCTTCCTTCTACTTTACCTCTAAGTGCAGGTTGACGTTTGCTGCGAGCCACATTTAAAAATGCTGATCACTCTTATAGATAGAACGCCGATTGCCAATTTCCTTTGTTTGATTAGCTCGGCAAGAAACACTCAGTAACCTGGAACCTGGAGCAGTGACTTTCTGTTGCCTCTGTTGTTCTTTCATATCCAAACCTTTCCGTAGAGAATATGAACATGGTGATGAAAGCGTATTATGGTTTATGGTTCATATTAAAAGGTTATCTGATATGTCAGAACACAATTTAATTAATTAGAAAATAAAATATACAAATATACAATAATAACTTCTAAAGTGTATTGCAGGAAATGATCATGTTGTTGTCATCAACACATAAACTATATTAAACATATACAGTGAAATCAATCATGTCATTTTGAGGGCAGTTAATATCTGACCTCCAATCTAAACGCTGCGTGCGCTCATATAACAGCCGATATTTTCCTAAAGAAAACAAACAGCCAGTGTTTGCCCAGAGACAGGAGCAGCTGCTGCACACCTGCCTGCGGCTCGCTTCTTCTTCTCCTCTATGAACAAGTGTAGGTCCTCTGTTGCAACAAACAGGCAGGTGAGGGACGCCCATGTTTACGTATGCTATAGATTTAATCACCATCACGTCCTTGACATTGGAAATCAAACTGTGCACATCTATGAATATCAGGAGAAATGTCTGCTTCTCTGATAACACATGTTGACCGAAGCAGAGCTGAGATATGACTGAGCATCATATCTACATCACTCACAAAGCTGCTGTCACAATGAAAAATAATCAGAGGACATTTCATTCAGCTGTGGCACCTTAAAAATGTCATTAATCATTTTAACAACGCTGCAGGGACATTACGTCGGCCTGTACTTTAATGGTAATGACATGAAATAGCACCGACTCCTTCACATGTAAGACTCATCTTACTTTTACACTCCTCATCTCCACCTGGTACAAGCCTCTGTTAAGACCACCTTAAAGTCACATAACAAACTCAGTTATTCCACACAATGGCCTATATTTGTCCAAGCATCACATCTGACATGCTGGCTGCACGCTGAGATTTGCACACTCCTGAGCTATGAGAGACACTTTAAATATAGACTGCATGGGAGGACAGTGTTGGTACAGTTGGGCTGTGGGATTGTGAATGGGATTATAATATTATGATATATGGCTGTATTCATTTGGCTCTAGGTCTCAAAGTGCCATACCACACATAACAGCCTGAAACAGTGCTTGCATTGTGTTCGTGCCATTTCGGACACTTCTTGGAAAGCCTTAAAACTCACTCAAGCCTCTAAAATGTTGTAATTTATCTCGAACATGAGCAGATTTCACTTCCAGCTAGACTCCAGGTAAAATATTTCCTCTCTGCTTCTCTCTTCATGTTTCACAGAGTATCAAACACTTTGTGAATTTAAAGTACATCACAAACCAAATATATTTCAATATATGACAAGAAGAGCAAGAGAGGAAGAAGATGCTTTAATCAATAACTGATTGTACATCTCATCTGATAACAGATTTCCTTATAAAGATGCACATGTTTTTCATCTTTTTCATCTTTTCTAACCTTTTCCTCTGAGAGCAGCAGTAATGATGGTGAGTCTTACCTTCCAGCAGCAGCAGCAGCAGCAGCACAGCGATGTTTCCCCGAGAGAAACCACAACTTGACCCCATATTCACGAACCATAAGTGAAAGTTTCTGAACGCAAACGCGATTCAAAAAAGTTCCTTTAAAGGACAAAATGTGAGAAAAAAAATAAATCAAAGCGATGAAGTGAAAGCAGGCGGAGAGTAAAGCAGCGCGTCCTGCGTGCGCGATCAAGTCCTCAGTGTCCCGCAGACAGGCTGCTGTGCGCGGCTCCAGTGGCTGCTGCTGATGGGCTGGCTGGTTGGCTGGCTGACTGGCTGACTGGCTGAATGACTGGCTGGCTGGCTGGCTGGTTTGCTGACTGACTGACTGGCTGACTGACTGGCTGGCTGGCCGGGGGGAGGTTCACTGCTTCACCACTCACTGCCCCGCTGCTTCCGCAGCATCTACAGGAAATTTAAGAGCATAATTTAACAGCAGGTCAGTCATCTCATTAACACTCAGCAGGGGGAAATTATTAACAATTATCATTAAATGTGTGCTGGTTCATTTTAAAGGTGCAGGCACACTTTATCAGGTGTGTTTATTCTAGTCACTGATCATCACAACTGGCTTGTGATCATTCATTCATTCATTCATTTGGAGCTTTTTAACAGGAGTTCATGTGGAACAGCATCACATGAACTCCTGGAAGCTTTTACCTGAAGCATGAGCCATTTTACTGCTTCCAAACCTCATGTGGATTAATAACGTCTCAGACATCTGCACTGTGTCTGTCTGCCACAACAACATCAGCAAACTGCTGTGAAAGAGCAGCTGTACTGTCAGCTGTGTCCAAACTGTGTGGGACCCTTCCTGAGGTTGCAGGCTGTGTTACAGCTCTGTGTGACTGGATAGTGCTGCAGCCTCGGGCCAGGACACCGGTCACTCACACAGTAATCGCTCCCCAATCAATGTCTCTGCATGCAGCAGAAGACACTGGAGCTCAGTGAGCTGCAGAGGGAAGAAACTCAAAAAACACATTAACACAACACAGGTTTCAGTTCAATCATTTTATTTCTATCAAGAGAATAAAATAATTGAAACATGAAACAAAGAGCTGCAACTATTAACATGTTGTTGGTCAGTTTATATGTACTGCATTATACTAGCTGCCTGATGTGATCATACAAATACACCTTAAAGGTCTGATGATATTCACAGCAGTTTTCATATTGATCTCAGGTAAATAAAACTGAGTTATATTCAACTGTCAGAACAAAGAAAGTCAGTTTACACCAGATATCATCTTCTCCTCGTGTGTACGGTTATAATAAATGATCTGTGAAGCAGATACTGTATTACTGGGGACATAATGGAGTGATATAAGACGCTGAGCGGCCTGCATGAGAACATTGTTTCTGGGATAAAGTTTCCATATGACAGACTATAGGTTTCCATGAGACATATGCTCAAAAACAATCAATAAGGACTCGGACACGTGGCGATGTGTCAAACCACAGTAGTCTCTGATCTTGTGAAATATGAAGCACGTTATCATCTTGATATTTTTCCTTACTGTAAGTCTCTTCTGAATGAGTCAGCTAAATGCTTGAATTTAAATAAAATATACACAGAAGATACACAAGATATCTTTAGCCTCTGTGGCGAGTCTGTATCGATTTCATTTTCATCTCATGAAGGAGCAGCGATGCATTTACATTGCTGGCACTAGTTTGGGAAAGCAATTATGGACTCGAGTCTTGTTCAAGAAGGCAGGATGCACCTACTGGGATTCAAACAGCAACCTGTGTTCATAAGACAATTACCAATAACACTGCGCTGTATTACACTATGTTGTTACGGCTCCTGGGGAGAGAATAAAGTGATGAAGAACACGATGCTGTTTCATTAAGTAGATGGTCACTTCATGATGTACACATCACCTGACCTGATGCTGAGGACACACTAAAACATGCATGAACCACGTTGTCAATCACATGGAAATATTATAGTCCTGGTCTGACAGTGAAGCCTGTTCCAGTATGTTAATAGCTTTGTGTATAGAAAGTTTTGAACATGTGAGGGGCTCGGGCGGTTCGAGGGGGCTTGTCGTTGTCCTTTGATGAATTGGATTTGTGTAATTTCCCTGATTTTCTAATAGAATGAGTGCAAGAGGTGCCGGTACCATTTAATGACACTCCTTTGTGAGCTGTGCATCTTGACCCCTATTAAAGTACTGTCGGACAGCAGATGGTACCCCCCCTCCTCCACACACACACACACAGACACACACACAGAGAAAGTGGAGGAGTGGCCATGGCAACAGACTCATCATGGCCTGCCTGGTGTGTAGTGGAATCACTCGGTCTAATTTGTTAAGTACCACCTCAGTATATTTGATTTAATCAGTCTACTGAGTGTACAAAACAAGTGGCATCAAATAAATCCTCAGCTTCCCAACACAGACGTCTTTTCTCAGAAATGTTTTCTTGTGCTAGACATTAATCTGCTTGTATTTTTTTTTGTCTGAGATGCTTGTTTTATCCAGTGAGTGGGATATTAGTGCAGTATGAGTAGAGTTTATGCAGATGCATGTGGGCTGTACATCACTGAAAGGTAAACTGAACTGATTAGACCAAGAGCAGCAGGCCAGGTTCTTACTCACACACAGATGTTATAACACGTATATATTTTACCATGACAGGTGTTTGTTTTTAATAGGGAAACAAAAGAAGATGAGAAGGTGGTCCTGTTTTATATTTTGAGGAAGAATTTCTTCCTGTACAGCAGGTAGGCGATGAGCACCCACAGCGCGGTGCCCCACAGGCTTTGGAGGAGCCACTCCCAGTGAGTCTCCTGGAGGAGCATCTGCCATCTGAACGGGAAGTAGAAACCCAGCAGAGAGTGGCCAACATACACAAAGATGGAGTTCGTCCCTGAGGAGGAGACAAATTCAAAGCGTTATCCAACAGGACGTCAACGTTTTAACTTTGGCACTCGCCTCCTCTGCTGTAGAGATTAACTAGAGACATAAACTGGGACAACAGTGCAAATCTCCTAAAGCTTTCCAAGGAAACATCAATTTTACATTAATCATTTTAAACACTCGTCTCTGAGTCACACTAAGAGTAAACTGGAGGAAAAACTGGAGCTTGATCGAGCTGGAAAAACTCAAAAGTCAATTCAAGTCAATAGAAAAAATCCTCAACATTAACATAACATAAAGAAACATATAAAATGATAAGTAATACACGTTTGATACAGCTAGCTTTGTTAGCCACAGATTCCCATGCAGTTAGCTAATAAACCTCTGGTTTAACATAACGGAGTCAGAGTTTGAACGTCCCAAATCTCGACCTAAAATCCTAAAATCTAAATCTAAAATACCACAATTGTATTTCCCTTTACACTTGAAGGCAGCAACAGTGGCACATTATCGTTGTTTCAGTAGATATTAACCTGCTGCAGATACGAAACGTCACCATTTGATTGATTGACCACATAATCAACATGTTACTCTCCTTTTAGCTCCGTTTTGTTCTCCACCAGCTCATCGCAGCTGTAAAACGCTCCTCTGTGTTCACCAGCGAGTCGCTGAAAACAGTAACGTTACAACCGGAAACAAAAACCAGATGATTAAGACTCCAGATAACTGAGGGAGCTTCAGAGTTCACATACATGTAGTGTGTTAATGTAAAAACACTGAATAAAGCCGGTCATTATCTCAACAAAGCATATACACCACTACAAACACTGAGCCCTCTGGTCTGTGATTCAGTACCTGGATATATGAACGGCTGTCCGCCCCACCAGCCCTTCACATCCGTGACAAAGTACACGGCTCCCAGCAGCAGGAAGGAGAAACAGCCCAAACACATCACATAGGACAGCGACCTGAAGAAAACAGACCATCAGCAGCACTTTACTGTGTACATTTGGGCATCGGACAACAGTGTGAACAAGGGTGTTAAAAACAGCGAGTCTATCTATCAATCCTCCACAGCAGATAAATAACACCCAGAGGTCTGGAGCTGCGGGACAGTTTGCTGGATTGGTGTAAAGCATCAGCAGTGGATCCTTGGCACGTGCCCCGTGGAGCCGCGCCAGCCAGCCATGTCCCTGTCGGCTCCTAAGTGCAACAATGTTTGATGTAATACCATCTAATGTAAAATGGCGGCCTCCCAGAGCCACCTTACTGTGGGCTTTTTATTTATTTTTTTATCTCAGCTGAAGTGGGGCCAAAAAGGACTCTTAGCTGGGAGTTAATTACTTCTAGACATCCAGGCAGGGACTCGTACTCAAGAGCTCAATAACCTGCGCATGATGAACAGCCTATAAAAGCCAGGCAGGTAATGGCGAGGGATGAACACGGCTTTAGTGGGGGCCCCTGTGGATCATCAGGAAGAATTTGCTTACACATCACAGATGGAATAGTGTTCTTCCTGCTGCAGCATTAAAATGATTCACATCATATTAAGGGGAATGTGGGAGTGGAACAAACGTGCAGGTCGTAAAGTAATCGACGTCAGAGGTAGTAATAGCACTGTATTTCATGCAAACACGTTTAAGATGCCTTGTTTACCAAAAAGTTTGAGACTAGTTCGACTGTACTGTGGTTCTAATGTATAGATGCTTTTCCATCACACACAGCTGGTGAAATGTGTAGTGAGTGATTCTTCCAGGACGGCGGGTGAGGCGGGTGAGGTGGGGAGGATAAAGCATCCTTTATTTTTCTGGCTGTGAGAAGGAGTGATCATGTTGGGAGGATGTATAACAGCTCCACCTCAAACTCCCGACAGCCCAGGTGATTATTTACAGTCGAAGCTGTCGTTAGATGTAAGTAAACGCGTGTTTTAGCAGCCTTGATTTGTGCCTGTTGGAAACTCAACCTTTCTTTTGTGAGAAAAGTGGCTGGATTTAGAGGGTCAGGAAGCACTTACCAAAGGTTTTTATTGACAGGTATAAATCCTCCGTCTCGTGTGCACTTAGAAAGGATGGCTGCAGAGATTCCCTGAGGGTGGAAATGAAACAGATTTCAAATCGATGGAGGACGATAAAGCAAGCTGTACTGGGCTGCTAAAACGTGAGGCAACAGAATCAAGCGAGTCCGACAGATTAACCGATTATCTGGGAGTCAGATGAACAAGTCTCACACACACACACACACACACACAATAACAATGCAAACACGCCACATCCTCAACCAGCACACAGTGGAGAGACCTGCAGCCTTAACAACAATGATACACAAGAACTGTACAAGCTGTACATCAATAAAAGCTTTTACTGACTCATCTATTTACATTTACATATGATTTAGATACGTGAAGAAACATTTTGTACTCCAGAGAGAAACCCAGGGCAGTGGATCAGAGTCCAGACATGCTTGTTAGGTGGATATCCATCATGTGTATAGATGACAGAATCGATGGTGTGGAAATAGCCGAGCCGGGGCTGGATCGAGGCTGCAGGCTATCCAGGCAGCAGGATGTGGGATGGAGCTGATATGTGGGGCAATCGCTCAATTTCAATCTCTCACTTCTGGAGCCTGATCGTTGGACTTTAATTAACACGGGCTGTTGTTTATTAGGAAGAAGATGCATGGCCGCTCCTGAATATCAATCCGCCACAGAAATCACACGACACTGAGCTGTGGTGTTTATTGCATAAACACTTTCTGTTTTTTTGTGAGCCTCCTGTGCATAATATGAATCCTGTGGTTGGGTGCCTGCAGAAATGAGCTCCCTCCTCCACTGAGGAGACCTGCTAATGTCAAGAGCACACGTCTGAAACAAGAGGCGGTCCGGCTCTGCTTCCCGCCTCCCCTCCGAGCCGAAATCGTATTAGAAAAGTCGATATCAAGAGCAGGCCAATCACTAAAACTAATTTAGCTTTTTTGTGTTGGTGAAAACACTTTGTTGGCCTATAAATAGATTTAGTTACTGAGATTAAAGTAGAGCACGTGGGACAATTATATGCTGTATTTATGCTTTACATATCAGTATCTGCTCCCAAAATCAATGAAAACACGTCCTGCACTGTGAGAAAATCCATTTTATTCTTATGCTTTATTTGAGTATTGATTAGTCACTAAACACTGTATAATCTTAAATATATCGGCTCTAACATCTGAAGTATTCACACCATGTATATATCATTACCGGGTGGAAAACATAAAGGCCTAATGTTTATTTATTTCACCGTGTGTTACTTCATCACTCGGCGCCTCTGGGAGAAGCCAAATGGATCTAATTTATTTCACCTCCCTCCAGCCACTCGCAGCACAATGATCAGTAAGATTCAACAGCAGGAGACAAAACTGGGAGAAATGAGGTTAATGACGTTAAAACATTAATGTTATAATGGTTGTGCTTGTATCTTAAACTTCATGAGCTTTATTCTCTATTTTTAATACATGCTGAGACTTTTTCTTGTCTTTTTAGAGAAGTGTGAGCTGGGCACGGATCCATTGCTAATATGAAGCCTATTGAGATATTGCATGCAAAAATAAACCTCATGACTTGGCTCGACTCAACGAGCCTGACTTCATGAAACATACATACTGATAACGGTAACGAATTACATTTTTCCCTTAATTTAAGGCCCTGCAATGTGATTTAATCACATGGGTCAAACAAATAAACCCAATACACATACGATGTGCAATGTACAATACAATAACATAACTTAAATCTAATGGGATCCATTGGTGTTTCTGTGAGTTTGGCTCCTTCTTTTCATCCTGCACAGTTTGATTTTAAAGGCTGAGTGATGCAGCCAGCTCCTTCAGCTCCTTCAGCTCCATCATCGCTCCAGGTCACAGGACTGCCAGTTCAGGATGTCTGCCTCCACAGCACGCAGGCTCCCACTAACCCCGTTTTACAAATGAGCTCCATCTCAGCAGAAAACGGTGGCCAAGCACACTTCATCAAAGCCTGGCCTCTCTGCGTGGATGTCTGTCAGTCTCGTTAGAGCAGACTCACAGCCTCCTGTCACAGGTTTAGAAATGCAAAACGAGGCATCTCGTATAACACTTGGCTTCTCCCTGTGGGACGCATTTCCTCTCTAAATGAAACAGAGGCCAGCTTGGCTCTTTTTGTGTTTTGAGACCACCCAGAATGACCACAGAGCCAAAACAAATATAAGCTCGAGGCTTTCTGAGTAGATGTCTGATGAAATGCATCTTTTTATTCTGGATTTGAAAGGACTTTCATCTATTTCTGTTATATCACTTTATTGATACTTTCACCTGTAAATGTCTGCTGAGACTTAGCCTGCAGGTGCATGAATTGATCATTACTCTTCATCATATGCTAGTATACTGAGTAATATGCACAAGCCTTACTGTCTAAAACCACATGTGAGGCACACACAGGCAGTGAGAGACAGCATGTATCCCCCCGAGGGGCTGGATACCCATGTCTGCCCGGAAACACAGCCACACATGGTTGTTGTTTAATTGTACAGAGATCACACACATGCTAATGAATAGCTTCAGCAGTTATGACTAATACCCGAGCGGCTGGAAAACACGCAGCAGACTTTACCTGCGAGGCAAAGTAAAGCAGCAAGACGATAAAAGCGCTCGTCCTTGTGTGAGTCATACAAGCAGGAAGGCGATTTAAATGATTTGTTGTCTTGGTTTTAAATTATCAATAGACTTTTACCGTGAGTTACTTCAGCAGCTGTGTGTTAAAACGTACCAGGATGACGGCCCACACTAGGAACCGACAGAGGATGTGGATGTTTATGTCCTTGTAGAAGATGATAATTTTCCCCGCCTGTGAAGAAGGAGGCAGACACTACAACTCATTCAATCATACGTTTAATTCACCACATAAACACCAACAACTGTCTGTTTATTTGCCCTTGGGTAACCGAATAGGCCTGGGATGTGGGTGTCAATGCTGCGTCCCTGACGTGGCGGTCACATTTCTGCTCTCCTGTCGAGCCAGATGTGGGATGTAAGTCATCCACGCCCTCTGATTAATTTGGTGATGATGAATATGTTTCAGCTGAGGACATTAGCACGGACGAACACAGAGGAGGGCAGCGGACACCTGGCGTGTCGTCTAAGACTCGCTGACTGAAGGGCTCAGTGCTAACCGCCCACCGGGAATTGAGCAATGTGGCTGCTTTTGAATGGCAACTTCCCACAAAACAAATGGTTATAAGTGACACTGTTGCCATCAGAGT
The DNA here is from genome assembly GCA_036937835.1 of Pampus argenteus. NCBI lineage: Eukaryota > Metazoa > Chordata > Actinopteri > Scombriformes > Stromateidae > Pampus > Pampus argenteus. The sequence goes on along the minus strand of CM072871.1, from coordinate 1,064,773 downwards.
GCGTGAGCTGCCTCGGAGGCTCGGAGGATCAAAAGCTCGCTGCTCGCTGTCTGACAACGTTGTGTCAATAAAGGAGAGCAGCTGTGCACTTACACGCAGGCGGGAAAAAAGTCTACAGTTAATAATGTTTTCAACATATAAGGACGAAGTTCTGCTGTAGCAGTTACAAACATGAATGTTAAATTAACTTGTTGAGATCAGAAACACACCGTTATGGTTGTTTTCTGTCTCTAAACAACTTATATATGAATTTAAATCCAGGAAGTTTGGTTTCTTTTTGTATGAGTGACTGACTATTGGGATCTTAGGGGATCTTTTGCACACGTTTGAATGAAGGAAGCTGCTGCTATCAGCCAATCAGGTTCCAGTGTTGTGAGGATTTAAAGGATCAGTTCACCAAAATCAAAGAAAACATATTTTTTCCATTCAGATTTTGAGATTTCCTATAATTAAACTTTGTTTGTGGCAGTCAAAACCCAAAATGAACATTATTTTCAGAGACTATAGTATGTCCTGGTTAATTGTTGATTAAGTTTTAGTTCATCTCAAAGCCATCTGTATGGCTAAATGCCACCGGGGTAAAGTAGTAACGTGTTTTTTGTGTGTGATTTGGGTGAACTGACCCTTTAATTAATTAGTAATTATTCAGTAAATAACCTCTTGATTATATATAACTATATATATGCAAAAGACAATATCAGCAGCATAAAAACCACTGCAGAATAATACAGACCCTTTCATAAAGTCCTGTCAAGATAATAGAATAATATTGTACCACTTGTTGAATCATACTGTGTGTGATCTGTCTTACCTGCATCCCCAGAAATCCCATGACAATGGAGTTGATTGTACCCAGAATCCCCTCTGGGTCGAAGGGCTGTGTGGTGTGATACATTTCCTGGAGACGGTAAGATGAAGAGAACCAGAGAGGGTTTAAATCCGCCTACTGCACGTGATCCTGTGATAGATTTATTAAATAACGTGTGCTGCATGAAAAAGATCTTACTTTGCATGTGGGGTACCTGAACATGTTATCACCAAACATCCACCTATCGATGTATCCTGCTGCGCCTCCAGTGCAGTTTGGGTAAAGACCATTTTCACCAATTCCACCAGCTCCCAAATACCCGCTGAGAGCATTAAAGCACGTTCTCATTATAGAAAAGGAAACTGTACAACACTCACATTCCTGAAAACACAAGAGCTCTGGGATGTAGGCTTACTATTCATACCAAACACAGGGTCACAGAGATGGAGGAAAAAACACACAAAAAGCTGCACTGAGCAGAAGACACAGAGCGAGGAAGATGGATCCTCTGCCTCTGCTCCTCTTATTGCACATGACACACTGAGATTGGCTAATTATGCCCTCTGAAGCATCCACCACAAGCCCATAAATCATGGTGGTCCATAACACCAGCAACACAAGGTGCACAGTAACACCACCGCTGCACCAGCCTGAAACCAGAGCGATCACCCCGGCATGCAGAGACACATGAAATGTACATTTCAGAATATGTCTCAGTGGATTATCGAGTAGATTAAGTCAGCTCATGAGCAGTGAGCCTTGCGTGGACGTACGTGGGACAGTTGGGCACCGGCAGGAAGAAGGTGATGCACAGCCACAGAGTCTCCAGGAGGATGATAATCAGCCACTGTGGCCAATACAGCAGCACATCCTGGACCGGGTTCCACCAGTGGTGCTGCATCAGAAACAGGTCAAAAAGAAAGTCCAATAGTTTTAAACTGTTTCTCTTGTTTAGCCTGTTGTCCAGTTGATCCATCACTGTTGGTCCCAGGAGGATGAAACCACCATCATTAACATTTGGATGAATTATAACAGCATAAATAATAAGGTGGCTGAACGGTTTATACTGGGACATTGTTAATTAGCAACACATGAGCTTTTACTACCACAAGTCAAAAGGCCTGCTGTGCTAACTTCATCAGGTCAAAGTTATTCATGTAGGTTATGTGGTTTATAATACCAGGAACAAATCAGCCTCAAATGTACTTTGTGTTAACATTGTCATTGTGAACATTTTACTGTTAGCTGTGTGTTAGCTTTGAGCATGGCTGTAGGTGGCTCAGTTATCCAACCAAATGACAGAAATAGAGCCAGAAAGGCAAAGTGCACACTCAGGTTGGACTGACGAGACTGAACTTGACAGAGCTGCTCACTTCTCTCAGTGGGATTTCTTTCTGGCCCCAGAAAATCTGCAGGAGCGACAGAACAAAGTACGTGAAGGCCAGACGCTGCAGCACTCCAGGGATCCTCAGCCAGGACCAGGACACTGCAGCACAGTCACAGACACACAACAGCAACACAGCGATCAACTCACACATGGATACAACTCACTGATGTAAAGCCAATTATAAATCAGGTAACATCTTTCCAATCATCTCACTGCTACCACTTCCTGAAGGTCGATGGCCGACAGCTGCAGGCCGTGTGAAATGCTGTGGGAAGAGTGTGGGAAGCTAATCAGAGATTCCCAGTTATCTCTTGGTCTCGACAAACTGGGCAGGATAGGATTGGCTCCTGGTGCAGAGATTGATGGTAATCTACATATTAGTTAATTGAAAACCTCTTTGCTGCACAAAGTGCCGTAAAAACAAGGTTAATCATTGATCTGAACCAATTAAATAAGAGGCGGAAGCTCCTACTAATGTCACATTTGTTAAATCTGCAGGTTACAAAGATAATTTACTGTTTCTGTATCAACACATTTATTTCACTTCCTGTTCAACTGATGCAGGTTTTGTGTGTGAAAATTAAATTTGGACCCTTTTTGACGGACAGTGATCTTTTTTTAAGATGTGAAAGCTCTGCTGTCTACTTCCTGCGTCCTGTTTGAAGCCATCAGAAAGTACAGAAAACTTTTCTGACTGATAATCTTGTAGCTCGTAACTCATCAGAAACAGAAAAACGGCCATTTTAAAACACACACATGGACTCTAAAATGATTACACAAGTATCACAGCAAGTATAAAAAATGGACACCATTAAAACTAATCGCTGCTTGACCTTGATTTATACACGTAACCATAGTAACGTTTATTTGAAATGACTCATACTTGATGTCAGAGGTTAACACCTCATTCTGGCTCGTCTGACATTGAAACGGTTTAACATATTGAGCTGATATGACTCCATTCTCTTATTAGATCAAACTCTGCGACTGGACTGCCGAGGACGTCCTTGGAGACAGAGTTTATGGTAAAAGTCACCGTGTTGTCCTGAGCAGCAGCAGCAGCAGCAGCAGCAGCAGCAGCAGCTGCATGAGGCTGAACGGTGTAACACTATCTGTTTGTAATCGTCCATTACCGCAGCCGTTTGTTTTTGCTCAATCTGCCTCTGTTAAACGTCCCCTGGTGCTGCATTTTGAGACAGCACACACAATAACTATATTTTGTTAACCCAGTTATACAGACACCCACCCAGGAAAGTCCATTAGCACCGGGGATGGCTAATGTGTGAAAGGCGCCCTGTGCATCCCCAGGTGAACGATGAAATGATGGTTTTCAGGCTGCTTCCCCTCCTTTAACCTGAACACAGCCCTGCAGCTCAACACATAAAACATCTTTGTCTTTGTAACCTGACTGACTGCACTTCTTGAAAAAAATGAATAAATAAAGATACCTGCTAGAAAATACCTTTTTATGTAAGATAAGCAAATTCAGGTTGTTATGACACCTGCTCTGATGATGTTTCTAATACTGAACAGAAGTTCAGAATTAGCAGTGCAAACACGGCCACATACAGCATGCATCATGCATCTGTCCCATTAACAGTATGTATTTTGCACCTACGTGGGCCGTCGCTTGGAGAATAGTTGAGGAAGCAGAAGCCGAGTGTCAGGAGGACGACTGTTCTCCAGGTGAGTTTGCGCAGCAGCTGCAGGCTGCCGACTCCTCTCCTCTGCATGGATGTGAAGGCCAACACCACTGATGTCCCGATGATGAACACAAACCTTTAAGAAACAACACTATTATGTCATTTAAATAACAAGAAACATGCATATTCATGTATATGTCACACTAAATGAGTAGAGGCCTGAACATGTATGACAGTGTAACATACATACCACGGCATCACCAGATCTGCCACAGTTAGACCTGCATAAAAACCAATGAATATCAATAGACGCAAAGAAAGAAGGTGAATGAATGAACGTAATTAACTTAAACTGCTGCGTCTCAATAATGTTGAAAAGTTGTGATTAATAAATATCTGCAGATCAATAATCAATCAATAATAATCTGCAGATCAATAATCAATCAATAATAATCTGCAGATCAATACACGTAGAAAATCTAAACTGAGCGAAATCTTAAAGTTTTCATGACTTTTCTTTGGACCCATCATGCTTTGCTCAAGAGCACCTCGACAGCGGCCATCATTCACTCATTCACTCATCCTCGACCCAAACTGTCCCAGCTGCCACTTAAACACGTCCCTCCTCTTCCTCGTCTCCCTCCTCCTCCCCCTCCTCCTCCTCCTCGTCTCCTCGTCTACTCCTCCTCCTCCTCGTCTCCTCCTCCTCGTCTCCCTCCTCCTTCTCCTCCTCCTCCTCCTCGTCTCCCTCCTCCTCCTCCTCCTCGTCTCCCTCCTCCTCCTCCTCCCCCTCCCCCTCCTCCTCGGTTGTTAATAATAATAAACATGTATGGATCCTGCCTTTCATTCGGCCTATATGAGGAATCCTCTGTGTTTGGTTTGAGACTGTATTTATCATAATTAGTGACAACAGGTCAGAAAACGTTGCAGACATGTGCTGCCATTTAATAAAAGCCTTGAGTTCATGTGTTATTAATAAGCTCACATTACTATAGACTCATTATGGTATGGTATTAACGTATGCATAGAGCATGTTAACTTAACCGTTCCACGGTGCATGTTGGAAGAACCAGTAGCCTCCTCCACCATAATTCACAAACACCATCACTGTGAGGGCAAACCTGCAAACACAACACAGTCAGTTAGCATTAGAGTACACTATCTAGTAAATAAAGAGTAAATAATGCAAATGTGTGTGAAAATTAAAACTATTTACACCATTTTTAAAGCATCATAAACAAATGAAACACAGAATAAAACATCCATATCATAATACTTAGATTCTGATATAATATTCTGAATTAAAGGAGGGGAGCGGCTAATGCAAACTAAGCATTATGAATCACTCAGGAAATGAACACTTGTCCTCTGGATCTCCTCAAGCAGGAGTGCTGACTAAAGACTTTGCGTCTAATATATGATACACTTTATACTTTAGCATCGGCCAAGGCTGCTGAAACACAGCACACGTGATGGAGAGCTTCACTGAATCAGACACGGGAGGAAAAAAGGTGTTTGCGTTGCATGTCAGAAAGTGGGTGTGTGCCATTAAACAGCACAAACACACAGAGGAATGTAAACGACGGCATGGCAGAGCGGCGGCGGCCGTTTGCTCCTTTCACCATGCTCAATACCTGAATTTATGGTTCTGATTCATGCTTTATTTCATCAAAAAGAAGAATAAAATCATAAGGGGGTCTTTAGGAGCCATAATGAGATTAGAACAACCTCTAAAATCGAGCCGGTGTGATAAGATGAACTGTATCTACCTCTGCCTCCTCTTGTTTTTCTGCCAAGATTCAATTAAGAGACGCACCAAACCATTACTGCTCTTTCAGCCCCAACCTGCTGATACTAGATTTTAATCGTCCACTATCATCTCAAAAGGACTATTAAAGTAGAGTAAACCCTGCTGCACGTGTCCATGTTCTCTTTGTCTCTCACACACACACACACACACACACACACGTGCACGCTGGCTATCATTTACATTTTGACAAACATGTCCATTAGTCGCCATAGTGACAAAGACAAAGGTTAAATCAGGAGCCAGATGAGACTGGGTGAAAATCAGTGCAACATCAGGGGCATCGTTCTAATTAAAACACTCTTTTAGGCAGATTACATTAGAAACGCTGCACATGTGACACTAGCGGCTGCTAATTATGATTAAGTCTAAAAGCTTAATTAATACGATGTGTACTGAGATGTCTGTTTTAGTTAATACAAAACACAGATCATTTTCAGATTGAAGCACCGCAGGCTTGTTTCATGACTCCTAATCAGGTTTAAGTTGTAAATATCCCTCATACACCTTCCACTGAGCATTTATCATCTTAGTAATAGACTTAATTCATGCCTGAGATTCAGTATTGATGATTTATAGCTAACAGATTACAGATAGACGGGTCTTTCTTGCAGCAGTGACAACTGGTTATGACTCACTGATAGACGCTTATGGACCTCTTTGATATGCGTCACTGTACATGCATTACCAATTAGAGCATCAGCTTAGTACATTTCTCTGTTGCGAATGGATAGCCACACTCCATCACTACAGAGTATTGAGTTACCTTCTGGCCATATCAAGCATACAGACACCCATAGCCATAATAATGCCAAGGTTATTTCTCTGTAGCCAAACATCAGAGCATATCTGAAACCCAACCGCAGGAAAACTTGGAGCTTAGTCAAAATAAGGCAGCGAATGAATCAGCCACCTGGTGCTGAATCCAGCTGACAGTCCATTGTTGTGTGTTTTAGTTGTTCCTTCTTTTATATGGCAACGCAGCGATTTTCAACAGAACAGGAACCAGCGACAGGCTTTTAGTGCACCACAAGATTAAAATTCAAATCCTTTTAGAAAAATTAACTGTTACTCCACAGTTCTCTGTATATCACGTCAATGGAGGCTGAGCAATGATCAGAAAAACCTTTCAGCTCTGAAAGAAAAGCCTTTTGCCTTCAGAAATGTCGGAGCATTTATGGCAGATGACGGATGTGTCTGTCTTCTGTAGAAAGTTGTTACTCATCAGAGGTATGGATCATAAGTCACGCAGCGTTAATCTCCAGAGCTGAGTCACGGTTTGATTAAGTGTGTTGTCAGGTAGGAGAATTTCCAGTATTACCAATCAGAACATCAATATGCAACAAGTATCTGTAACCCTAGAGTGACATTTCAGCTAATAAGATTGAACAGGGCCGCGGCTCTAGTACTGGAACTGAAGGGAAGCATTTCATTTATACTCCCCCTGAACCAAATCCCAATTCAGCACAAACACACGATGGTTTTCCTCCACAAGGAAGCCACAGATGGAGAAGTTGCCAGTTGTCTGCTGGATGCTGCTGGATTTCCTCTCACTCTCCATTTTGGCAGGAGATCTATGGCCGTGTGGATGTGTGCTGATATGTTGACGGTATTATTACATCAATTATTTGGCGAGGGAGAGGTCAAAGCCACACCAGCATCCTGTTTCCAGAGAGGCGTGCTTTGTGTCTACCCCCAGGCCACAATTAAGGCTAGCAGGGAGCCCAGATTCAATCACATGCATCACTCCTGTCCAACAGAAACACACTGTTCCAAACCCGAGACGCTCTGATATCAGAAATCCTGCCCAAAGCTATACAGCCTGATAACAAAGGCTTGGGGGAGCCTGTGGCCAGACTGTGACCCCTGTAATTATTCATAATGCTGGGCCTGTAGATCTTCATCATGCCTCAGACGGCTCGAAAAGGAATTAGCATGTGAACAAGCTGCATGTGGTGATAGAGTGATAAACAGGATGCTTGTTGATGGCGTACATACCCTCGGAAAGTGTCCAGCGAACGCAGACGCGTCGGTTTCGGTTTAACGGCTTCACCAGCATGTGCTCCTTCCTGCAGAAACAAGACAACATAATGTCAACATTTAGGCTTTCAAGTGTTGAATCTGTTTTTCTTAAATGAATCTGCATATTTTTATTCTTTTAAAGCTGTATTAACTGATGTTTTGACCTCTTGAGGGCAGCAGAACAACCTGTAAACCTGTTAGAGTCCACCTGATTTACGTAAACTCGGTTTCGCTCTGCCAGTTTCTGCCATTTTAGCGACTGAATTCTCCATGAAGTTTACGGGCCAGTTGCTGACCAGCCGTCAGTCTGTCGTCTGGTGCTGCTACGACAGCGTACGGCGGGTTTATCAGAACTCACTCTGCCTGCTGCAGCTGGTAACGAGGTTGATAACGAGGTAAGAATGAAAACAGTAAAGCTGCACTTCAGTCCTGCACTTCATGTAGTCATTTGACCCATTGAACATTGATTGGTGCAGCTTTAAATTATTGGCTGATTGAGCCTCTTTGAAGCTCTCATGTTGCTTTGAAACTTACAAATTATTGATTGCTAGATCTCTTACAAGTTGAAAAGTTATGCTAATTAAATCTAAAATGACCCTCTGCTGTGGCAGCAATTATTATAATTACAACACATCATGATGAATGTTCTCTTGGTGATTTAATGTTTAACTTAAGGAAAGGTTGAAAACAGCGGGCACATTTAGGCCTACACAAAATGACAACACATTTATATATACTTGCTGCAGTTATAAACAATATGCAACATCTAAACTCCGTTGTTAGATTTTATATATTATAAATGTTGACCAAACCCAAAATCTAAATTGCCACATGGGTCAGAACTCCTCTCAGCGCCGGTTCTTCCTCCTGTCTGTGAAGGCAGCATTCAGTTCAAAGAGCCAGAGCAGGAAGACACCAGCACTAATATGTCATGATGGATCTACATGCCATCCAGACAGCATATGGAGGACAGAGACATCTTGCTTGGAAGAATGAGAGGAGCTATTCATGCTTACCAAAAATACACAGCAGCTCTTGCCATCAAGCAAGATGATTGGACAAATGCTTCCATGTAAGTCTGCTATACAATCGGCTCTGCTAACATTTGTATCAATCATTCCATTAGTGTCCGAACGGCTTGATGACTGGAGCCTCAGTCAATCTTGGTATGCATCTCAGGCTTCGAAGTTGGCCAATGAAAATAATGCAACTGTTGGATCAAGGCAGTGTTAACTTTTGATTACCAGAAAAGTAAGTAAATAAGGAAGGAAGGAAGGAAGGAAGGAAAGAAGGAAGGAAGGAAGGAAGGAAGGAAGGGAGGAAAGAAAGGGAACAGACATTTACAGGATTAAATAAAGCAAAGAAAAACAAGAATAAAATATACAAACATATTTTTCATAAACGCATCACTGTGGGTTTAATGCTGCATGTTGCACATCCTCATATTGATCTTACTAGTATTGAAATCATTTGATTGCTTTATGATTGATCACTATTTGTACATTTGTGTCATTTAAGATGTTAAGACATTAATTGAATGCATTTTACTTACATCATCCACTGAGTACTGAGGAACTCGGCAGCAAATGGTCTTCATACATTTTGACGTGCGACGGCTCCTGTGAAAGGGACCAATGAGGACTTCCTGGTTCTGATGGGTCAGTAATCAGTGAACGGATGGTGTAAAAACATACCTGTAGATGTAAGGTGTCACACTGAATAAGAGCGCAATTATGGCCAGCAAGAGCGCCACCACCAGGAGAGCTAATGATAAGAAAATGGAAAAAGACAATGTTTACAGATTGGTGGAGCAGCCTGTCAGTCTGTCAACCTGGACGTCTCATCTCTATCATAGGATCTGACTGGGGACAAAAGGCCTGATTACCAGTCCAACGTGTCTGCTTTACTCGCTCCCCTGTGGCTCTCTGTCAGGCCACCAGTGTCAAAGGGGATCCCTCAAGCGACAAACAACAACCTAATGGAAAACTCTTGGTCAATCCATCACAGAGCAATCACTCTGGGTAATCTGACCCTGCAGGCATCCAACAAGGAAACGTCCACTGGAACAAGGAGACATGACGGAGGGAAAGAGCTGGACTGCCGTGAGGCATCGGAGAGACGTTACGCTGCAGCCTCCATGTCTTTTATTTCTTTTAATTAAATGAATAATGAGGATCAGCTTACAATTTTAACACATTTTTGTGATGTTCATGTCTCATGTTAACCCCTCATTACTACATAAACACCGTAAATATAACTTATCTCATATTTACTGAGTTTTCTGCAAACAAAAAAAGCTAAATTATCGTTTTCTGATATCAGTTTTCCACTTGTGCTGTAGATGATAAAGCTGTGACACACGGGCTCAGGAGATATTAGTACGCTGTGCCTGCGTCAAAGCGAAGGGAACAGGGAGGCAGTGATGTGCTGTGTTTGTCTTTAGTGGAAAAACAAACATGAAGAAGCCATTTTAACCCGAGCTGACATCCACACTATGACATCCACTCTGAACACAGAGTGGTCTCTTAAAAGTCACGGCATGTCTGGTGTCCACTCATAAAAACACCATAAAGCTCTCAGCAGATGAAGTGACGTGGTCGCTCGGTTAGTTACTGTCAAAATAAACAGGAAGTGAACAGCTCGATTAACACAAGTCAATATGTTGGATGTCCTGGTGAGAATTACGGTGGCAGCAGGTGACGTGTGGTTTGTGGTGTAATGCAGAATACAGTACAAACACGATTACAGCGTGGATCTGATACCAACAAACGACCTCATGACGCCCTGCAGACGATCCAGCCGAGACACTCAAGTAAACTTTTTGAATTCCCCAGCAGGGCAGCTCTGACCCGCCTTGAGCTGCTGACCAGACCATTACTTAAGCTGAGTAAGTCCTATGGGGAGTTTGTATAATCACCGGTCTGTGAAGCTAATGGAAGCTCATCATACTGTAGGGGCGCAGTCACACTGACCATATATCTGCTCACATAATGGCTACTTGGCCTTAAAAGTCTGATCTACAACATAATCTGCAATATTGTTAAGTAGAGTGTACATTATGGAGAAAGGCGCTTTCAAAATCCCATTACGGCCTAATCCTTCCACACTCCCTAATGTATTACCCACAATCCTCCACGCGCCCCGCCAGGCCTTTAAAACAAACAGAAAAGCTTTTCTTTTATCCCCTTTTTTTTTAAAGAAAGCATGTTTTATCTGATCAATACACATCATGTCTCAAGAGATGGATGAGAAGTACTGCTCAGTAGATGAGGACAAGCCGTGGTTCTCCATTAGGCAGAGGGTGGATCAAAGGCCGGTCCCGAGCCAGGACGCGGCTCCTCTCACCAACCGGTCCTTCAGTCCTCATCACTGTCGTCCACTTACGCAGGTACACGTTGTTTGGCCTTTTATCCACAGTGTGGATGCAGCTGGGATTACTGGCAGCGTCTGACATCCGGATCCAAACTGAGTAATGACCACCTTCCCCATACGTCTGACTCCACCTGCATCCAAAAATATATCAAGACACACTTTCAATAAGAGCTTTTATTTGATCACCTCAGAAATGATATTTTCCGTAGAAGCACACATTAAATTACATCTTTCCCTCCACTGTTGCTGTTTTTCTCTTGACCAAACTGAAAATGAGGCTTTCTTTCTCCTTCTGGTCATTTCACACCACTGTAGCTCAGCAGCGCCACCTGGTGCTCAGACACCAGAAATGTGCCTCCCAGCTCTACTTTCAGACCCCCAAAAAAACATGCATTACACACTCATATCGATCCACTGTTGGGATGACATACTAGCTATCACTTGGAGTGTTTTTCAAAGGGGAAAAGGAAATCAATATCAGCACAGTCTGGTTAGAGACCTCAGCATTGATCTAAGAAGGGCCGAGACCCGACCAGAGGTCTGAGAGGCGAGAAAGAGACCAGAGGTCCCTGCACCATGTCTACAGGTGAATAAAAGCTCTTCCTGTCAGTCCAGGTAGTTTTAAATATGGCACCTGTCTCCTCCAGATAACATCCTCGGGGAGGTTTCCAGCTCTGAAGCTTTAATGAGCCCTTTTCATCAATATTGAAATGTCAGGTCTTATTAACCCCAAAAAGGCTCCTGATCAATACCCTGTGAGGTAGCAGAAGGGAGGACATCACTCAGAAGAAAGCAGGTCAGGATTACTCCCCCAGCCCTGTAAATAATCCAGCAGACTGCTGATGCAATCATTGGATGCCACCACACTATATCATGTCTGGAGACACGAGGAAAACGCTCCCGCAGGCACCAGGCAGAGTTCATGGGAGTGAGCCGGCTGCAGGTCTGATGTCATCCTACTGTTACAGTATTAAAGCTGTCACCTGCAGACGGTTGCATTCCTCGTTTGTGATTCCACTCCAACAGTCAAAGTGAATTTGGTGCTGATCACTGCGGATGCATTGTTGTTGCTGCCGTTCACGCTGACCAAATGCTGGTGCACACACTGAAAATACAGACAGCTGTAAAACCACCAGAAAGTCAAAGCAGCCACATTTACATGAATCATTAATGTGAGTCGATCCTTAAATAGATTCACACATTCATCAGGTATATATGTGTTGTTGGGTGACTACGCCCGGACAGACAGTGAATGTTTTTTACCTTGTAGCAATAATCTGAGGTGTAGACGATGTGCACTTCATGGTCCAGCTGGTTATGAAATGTTAACAAAGCCTGGTCCATTTTCACAGCGTGTTCTGCATCAAGAGTTAAAACAAAGCTTCACCTGTCTGGACGTCACACCTGCTGCCACTAGTGAATCTAGTAAACTCACCTGATTCGATGTGTCCTCCACAGCTGCTGCGTATAAGGATTAATAAAGTAAGACATGTTTGTAGAAATCTCCCAGGCTCCATGTTGCTGCTCATCTTTATGACACTCACATATATAAAAAGTGGTCAAAGGGCAGCGTGCATGCGTGGTTCGACATGTTGTGATGCTTCTTCATTAGACCGGTTTGTGTGGAGATGAGTAAAATAAGAATAACAGACTGTCTGTTTTGGTGCAGAAGTTTAGTTATCTTTCCTTTATAAGTGAAGCAGTGTTCTCATTTCCACATCCAGTCAGCTGTTAAATGCTGATCACTGGTCACATCCTCTCCCTCTTTTCATTTCATTAGCCAGTTCATTTCCCCGAGCGCTCGCTGTGACAGATGAGTTCACCGGGGTAATCTCAGCCGGGCAGCTCATTAACCTTTGACATGAACTCCAGGCGGCCGAGGAGCCGGGCTCGCTTTAATATGTGCAGACACATTACTAAAACCAACTGTGGACTATTGAACTTTAAGCTTTAGGCGTCTGTTATATGCATGTATGCAGTAAATAGTAGAGAACAGAAGGTCTTTCATCACACAGCAAACATTACTACACGCAGCCTTTGTGTTGGCTCCTGTCCACGCATGCCTTGTGCAGTAAATGACAGTTTATGACCAAACCGTGTTGACAGGTGAACAGAGTAACCTATCAGCAGGGAGCATTTCTGCTCAGGCGTCTGCAGGGGCAGCTAAACAGGACCCACAGTTCAGCTCATGAGTCGGATGGATTCATTCCAGTTTGTACCACAGCAGATTTGCCTCAGTGCCAGAAAAAAGCAGCAGCTGAACCTCCTCCGTGCATCCAAACAAACATGGTGAGTAGAAAAGATCTGCTCAGCGTGTGTGTGGCTGCTCACTGCCTCACACACCTGTTGAATGTACTTCATCTCAGGCTCTAAATATGATCAACTGTTTACTCACTACTGTAGATAGATAGATAGATGCAGCACTTATGAATACGAACTTTCACGTGTGCCAATATGATCTTGCAGTGTAATTTAAATCCTGGTGAAAGGTAAGTTAAAAATGCAGAGATGAGAATGACATGAGCACATTTAGTTTGTCTGTGTGCAGCTTTAAGTCAGCGATCATTGTCTGTGTGCTGTCCAGTCGCTCCACAGATGGAGCAGATTAGAGCGTTGCTATGATACCTGCTGATGTCACATGTTTGCTCTGTTGGTTTGTAAGCATGACCGCTCATGTGGTCCCCCCCCCCCAGGGTGGTGCAATAAAATCAGAAACAGAAATCTGTTTGAGGAATGTTGTGAAATGTTAGTTTAGGAGTCACGGTCATGGAGGCTGAATGAAACGACTGACTTTAAATGCATGTGACCCTGCATCATGTGTCAAGATTAGGATCTGAAAAAGGAGGAAACACAAGCCCCGCCCCTTCTCCCACCACTGCATGCCTTTGAAGCAGCGAGTTTTTAAACTGGAGCCTCTCATTGTTTCCAGATGGGACCCTGTGCAACCAATCAGAGTTTGTGTTTGTGAAACGGCCCCTCTCAGTTACCTCTGCTCTGCCCCTGCAGGCCGGGAAGATCCAGAGTCTGACTGAGGAGGAGAGGGCCCACCTGCTGCCCCTGCTGCGCAACGCCCAGTGGGTGGAGGTTGTGGGACGGGACGCTATTTACAAAGAGTTTGTCTTCAAAGACTTCAACCAGGTTCTAATACATTATTATATATTCATTGCACACATAACTAGCATCCACTGTACTGTATGTGTATTCATGATGACATGATGGGATGTTCTGTCCTCCAGGCCTTCGGCTTCATGTCCAGAGTGGCGCTACAAGCAGAGAAGATGGACCATCATCCTGAGTGGTTCAACGTCTATAATAAGGTAGAAAAAGCTTTTTAATAAGTTGCTCCTGATTGCTTCAGTTTCATCCTTTTGACTGAATTAAGCTTCATTCAGCAAACTCATTGAGAACATAGACAAAGATGCTCCCGACATCTCCCTCTGCCAAAGCTAACAATGTGATAATGTAATAATGTATTAATGTGATAATGTAATAATGTGATGATGTGATAATGTGATGATGTGATAATGTCAGTGTATTGATTCAACACACGCTTTGCTCTCGCAGGTGCAGGAAGGTTTGATCTGAAGGTGCTATAATCAGTATTTTAGTATGATCGTGTGAGCATTATGTGCAAATGCCTGTTTAGTGTCGTTCAGCTCTTTGTTTTTCACTACTGCAGCTCGTATCTCATCTCATTTCCTCTCAACAAGCTGTGATAAACCCAGCAGGCAGGTAGCTACCTGTCCAGCATCAAACAGCTGAAACAGAGTAAATATTGGATTTACATTCATCAGGTGGACAGAAACATGACTCCAGATGAATGATCATGTTGCTGTGTAACCTGCTTGCTAACAAGTGAACCACATCAGCAGCTGTTAACATGTTAACAGCTGCTCTGCTGCCCCCCAGTGGCCAAACATACATGGAAATAAATGAATGCAGCTTAACTTTTAGTCATTGGGTGAAATATTCAAACCTACCAACTTCTTCATAAACTAGACGCACGATTCAAGCTCTTTCAGCTCATTTCATTTCCACTCCTTTTAACAAACTCTTCAACTGCTTTCAAGGCTTTCACCTCAGCTCACATATCAACATATCAACACTTTTATCACTTGAACTTTGTTTTTTTGCAGTGGAGACGTGGAGGGATATTTTCAGTTTTGTTTGCTGACTCAGATTTTTACTGATCTGTTGCAGAAACACATTAAATTTATCTTTAATCACATGATGAGCATCATCCTTTCATTTTCCTGTGCCCCCCCCAGGTCCAGATCACTCTCAGCACACATGACTGTGGGGGTCTGTCCCAGCGTGACATCACTTTGGCCACCTTCATCGACCAGGCATCTCTGGTGTGACGTAATCAGCTTCGAACCGTTTACTTTAGTTATTGTGTTTTGTATCAGTCTGTAAATGGTAAAATGATTATGATGGTTAAAGATGATGATGATGTTTGTTTTGCATGTGTTAAATGGCCAAAGATAAATGATAAAATCAGATTTACACTTTGAGCTAAAAATACAAATTCATCAGTAGTTCACCTCTTAATTCAGACACATTCTACAATAATGTGTATTTCTGTCACCAACAGTGTCTTATGTGGAAAATGTTTTGTACTGTTAGTAAAAAGTTATTTCCTGCAAACATTTTATTGTCAAACTGTTTTTATTATAACCGAAAAAATGACCAGAAAAAAATCAGACTGAATGCATTTTATTGAAAAGTGTGTTAATGTAGCTGCTAGTTGTTTGCTATAAATCAATAATAGAAACCAGCAGGTGGTTCATTAAAAAAAAAAAAATCATTATACAAGGAGAGATTTAACAAAACTCTTTAAACTGTGCACATTCAGACAGACGGGACGAATCTCAAAGAGCTTTTATTATCATATAATCCAGTAGAATAAACAGTCCTCTGTACAAAACTCAACATTTTTAGACTGACTCAAGGTTGAATTTGTTAAAGCGCTGCCGTATTAGATTGCAGTATATGTTAATGTTTGCTTAGTGGTATTTTGTCCACTGTGTGTTTGAAAGAGCAGTGGACCTGAATGATGTTTGATATGAAGCCAAATCCCTGAGGCTGTTAAGAGAGAAAAACTAGTACGACGAGACAAGTCCAAACCTCTGAAGGCACAGAGGTGAGCGCTCGTTATTACTATAACATGACAGCGGATTACACTCACTGATTAAAGACTGCATTAAAGGCTTTTATTTAAAAAAAATATTGGCTATTCAATTGTCACAATTTGTGAGGATGTTTCTGCAGAGCAAACAGGGTGGGGCATATAGTTGGAGAAGCATTTTTTGCAGGGGCACGGGTTTCCACACCCCGTCACTGGGCACAGTATTTATGAATGGATCGACACAGATGATGGTGTTAGCTCCAATCATCAAGTCCTTTAACCAGGAACTGACTGCAAGCTGGAAAAATGCATATGATAACCTGAAGACTGACTGAGCCCCAGACATGTAAGAGCCTGAATACATTCATGTCTAATCTCTTCAAAACGGTTCAATAAGTAAAAACACACACAAAAAAACAAAAACTTACAAATGAAGGAATTAACAAAAACACCCAGTGGTCACACGAATGGTAAAATTACACCAACGAGGCCTTTTAGTAAAACATAGCAGAGCATCCCCCTCGTTTCCTTTCACTAAAGGAATAATTACATATTGCACAAACACAGAAATCATTTCATGGAAATACATAATTTCAACAAGCAGTGTTGGGTAAGCACATGAAAGAAAGAGCGTCAACAAAAGGTCCTTTTGGTGTTACAGTATTCACCTTTAACAACCCCCCCTCCCCCCCAGTAAACTATTAATCTGTCAGTCTGTGGATCAAACACCTCAATCACAGTGGAGATCTTTCTCTTCAGTATCAGGATCTCTAAGAACACTTGAATACAGTTTACAGTCAAATGCCCGAACATTGAATAGATTATAATGTCTGAAATGGACCAAACAGTTTCCCTGTTGTTACGATGCGTCTCAGTTGATGAATACGTGACAGTTGCATTGAGTAGAAACTGAGGTAGATTGAATTAGGAAACGATTATTAAAACAAAGTGGTACACGGGTGACGATGCAGACTGCACAGGACGTAATGAACTTCTGCTACTCAACATACGGTGGAAAGACTTTAAACTTTCATTGCTTTATTTCACCAATCAGCAGCTGTTTGCTTCAATTCTGAAAAACAAGTGATAAAAGTGATAAAATAATCAATGTGACTGATAGCTTTGGATTCCACTAGCTGCTTTCAAAATATTCCTGGTTACAGCTTCTCCCTTTTGGGAAGTTTCATTTTAAAGGTGATTTTATTAATATCATCCTCCCTCCGCTGTCGATGGACCGTGAACGCAGATATAAAGAACGTCATCGTACTAAGTGCTAACTAGGACATACAGGCGTGTGTTCATGCTTACAGACTAACTTCTACCATTTAACATCACTGTGGTTTCAAGTGATCTGCAGATTAAGCTGATATGTTCTTGCCAGGGCGTTGCAGTGCTTTTACATTAAAAATGCTGTTTTCAGAGAACTATTTCATGATATATATATAAGTGTACGCCTCGGACAGGCCTCCGCCCGTGCAGCCAGCCTACAGCAGTACATCAGGTTTCAGGCTAGACGGCAGCAAAGCGAATCTAACAAGCTTTCAGTGGTCTGTGTTTCTGCTGAATCATCAGCAAGCTGAAATGTTCTGGCTTTAAAATAACTGAATGGTTTTGCTATGTGATCAGTACAGATTATGACAGAAATATTCATTCAACAAAAGTTAAAATTGAAATGAACTCTTAAAACAAATAAAACAAAAACACACACTATGTTAATAAAACCAAATTAAAGACTAAAACTCGTTTGAAACCAGTCATTGCTTCCCTGCCTCATTTAGGTAGTTTTACAAGCGATAAGCCTGATTTAAATGGAGATGGCTTGTGCTTTAGGAATCTTTGCAGATGTTTTCCGTACGGTGTGGTTATGCAAGATAAGGCAACCATTGAGCACTGGGAGGAGGCGAGCATGCTCCCTGCATGCAGCGAGGTCCCGTTTCAGTGGGCTTTGCCGTTGCCGTTCATGTGGCTGATGTCTGATTTGACTGACTTGGCCGCCTCGGTGCTGTAGAGGCAGTCCAGGAAGCCTCGGGAGATCTCCGTCACCATGGATCTGTCTGGGATGGACTGGGCCATGCCGTAGATCGCCCCCTGAAACAGCGGGAAGACATGAGGGAGTTTACACACGTGCAGAAACTGTAATTGTGATAATACTAACCGCTACTTAAGAGTAGAGACACACGTGTGCATAGTGATGACAGAAAACAGTATTATAATGAACTAAAAAGCATTGAATATGCAATTTAGGTCGTTGTTTGTTGGACTTGTGATTTATGGTTGTGGAGTTTCTATTTAAAACTGGCACACGAAACAGCAAATGCTGCTTGTGTCAACTTGAAAGAACAACTTTTGCACTGTTGTACGCCTCCAACAACCAGTCAGGTTGGAGTTTCCATACATGTCTGTCCAGACTTGTATCATATTTGCTGTGAAGACTTTGAAGAATTAATAAAAAGGGATTAAAAACATCACAGCAGATCAACATAATCACCACAGATTAGTGTCTCCAATTATGGAGTGATGGTGTTGAATAAAGGCCAGAAAAATATTTTTGCAGAAAGTTATGGCGTCGCAGTGAGGTTGACCTTTGACCTTTTGGACATAAATGTCATCAGTTTGTCATTTTATCCTATTAGACATTAGTGTGAAACTTTATCATTATGAATTCTTGAGTTATAACCAGAAACGTATTTTGTGAGGTTGCAGTTCATCCTTGAGTAATGCCCTCAAGGCGTTCCCGAGAGATCACGCTCACGTCACGGCGCAGAGGCGTAAAAACAAAACGGCACGTGTCCAAACAGCTGGTTCAACAACAGAGGCTGATATCGACTAAAATATTAATAATAATAATAATAATAATAATAATAATACTGACTCTGACATGCAGGTTTGATGAAAATCTCAGTAAAATGGCCCGTTCTTTACCCAGTGATTCTGCTGTCTTGACTGTTTCTCATAACTTCACTTCCTCCATTACTGAAATCCAGTTTTTCTCTATTGTCAGATCTTATGGACAGTAGTTTGCCATGATGAATATTATATTATATTGTATAAGCAGAGCCGGCTCACCATCCCTGTAGTTTTCTCTTTGGGGTTCTTGATGATGTTGGCCACCTGCTCTCTGACATCACTGATGAACCGATCGGCGACGCCCGGCTGGGTGTGCAGAACCGTGCAACAAATGTGGATGCTGTGAAGAGATCATACAGTCATTACACTGCTCGATGTTTGCTGTACTATGAAATGACTATTATTCGTTTAATATCTACCTGGATGGGTACTGCAGTGTGTTCAGATTCCAGCCCTTTGACGTGAGTGCGTTAGACAGACGGAAAATGTCGAACACATCTGAGCCTATTGCCACCACCGACACCTCCGGATCCCCAAACACAAACACACCGTTAATCTTGCGAATTCTGTTAAAAAACAAAAAGATGATTTTAAAACGTTGGAGGTTAAAGATCTCTTCATCAGTAAACAAGCTGGTATCATGGCTCCATGTCTCACTCTGTTTTAATTTTGCGTGCTACACTGATGATCTTCTTGGTGGCGTCGACGTATCCGTTCTCTCCCATGTGCATCATAGTCGCCCAGCAGGCGGCGATGATTCCTCCGGGCCTGGAGCCCGCGATGGAGGGCGAGGCGTAGATTCCCCCCTGCCAGTCTGGAGCTACAAAGTACTGATAGTGACGGTACTTTTTATCACTGTAGAGGATCACAGAGGAACCTTTGGGGGCGTAACCGTACTGGAGGGGACGAGACACAAACACAACAACTATAAAAACATGCAGCCTGCAGCCAGTAAAGATAAAACATTACACAGAGAATAACGTCCAGGATTTGTTCTCAGATTTCATATATTTTTGTTCATAAATGAATATAAAATTTCTCAATAGAAATATGCAGGAGTAACAATAAGATGTGGTGCTTGTTCGCAGCCACTCCTCACCTTGTGGGTGTCTGCAGAGATGCTGGTGACACCTTTTACCCTGAAGTCGAACGGGGCGAGTGCGTATCCCGCCTTGGCCATGAAGACAATGAGAAACCCTCCCAGACAGGCATCCACATGCATCGGGACATTGTAGCGCACAGCCAGCTGCAACACAGCGAGGGGAAAGTGTCAGTGAGGAACTTCCCTGTTTTTCCCCACTTCAGAAACTATTTGGAGGAGAAATGTTTTCACTTCTGACCTTGGCTACTTCCTCAACGGGATCCATGATTCCATGAGGGAACTGAGGCGCCGAGCACACGAGCATGGCTGTGTTCTTACTGATGGCTCGCTTCATGGCCTTGTAATGTGAAAGAGGAGAAACAATATGGGAATAAGCAGTGTCTAAGAGTAGCAGTCAGTTAACACCTACTTTATTCTCACCTTCACGTCTACTTTCATAGTTTTCTTGTCGAGGGGAATGTGAACGAGCTTCATCCCAAAGTAGTGTGCTGCTTTGTCAAAGGCTGCGTGGACGCTGACTGGAGCAAGACTGCAGAAACCACAGCACAACGACCATGATTACATACAGAGTCAAAAGATGCTACAGCTTCAGGTTAAAACTTAAAACATGGACTCATGCAAAAGAAGGACAGACAACAAAGAGATTTATACCAAGAGAACTAAAATCTTACATTTCAGGGTATTTGACGCCTCGTTCGTAGGCCATGTCTCTGTAGGCCTTGCAGGCCATCAGTATGCTCTCAGTTCCCCCTGAAGTAACCTGGACAAAAAGCCAAAGAGCTGTTAAATCAGGCCAAACCATCCTCGGCTTATACGCGTTATGAATGTGCGTATGTGATAACTTACGGCGCCGCAGGAGTTGGGTCCACCCTGGAAAAGTGCACAAGCCATTCTAACAACCTCTGCCTCCATCTTTCTTACGCCAGGAAAGATGTCCGGGTGTAGCGGGTTGCTCCATGCAAAATCTCCATATACCTGCAAACAAAATCAAACAAGAAGTTCAGCCTCGACTATACGTGGCTGTGGTGCCAAAGTCCAGAGACGTATAGAAAGATGTATGCATGTATACCTTCACCAGGAGTTTGGTCAGTGACTCATCGCCCCAGTACACGGCACCCGAAACACATCCTTTCTCCCACTTCACCTCATCTGCAACAACACGTCATCAAAGAAAAGTGTTTTTACTACGATAAAAGGCCACTTATCAGAAAAGAAACTAGCAGACTTAAATCTAATCCTGCTTCCTTTATTGTGGTTATAAAGTTAATGAGACACGAGATAAAGCTCACTCACTCAGAGTCTCGTACTCTCTGATTTTGTCCAGCACTTGGTTCTGTGAGAGGCCTTTAGAGGGCAGCTGTTTAGTGTAGCTCATCCCCTCCTTCAGAGTACACAGACTGACAGACATGTCGTCCAGAGCCTTGTTCAGCTGGCTCTGAATCTGCAGGAGACAACAGCAGAGTCGGTACAACAGATAAAGGTGAAGTACGGCAGCAGATTTCTGTGTTTCAGACTGAACACTGCGCTTTCTGTTCATTTTTGATGAAGTGTGACTCACAGTTGGCCACATAATGACCAGAAGTAACTGAATGTTATCACCAGTGCATGATGTTAAATGTGCCAAAGGTCTGCACCCCCACCCGCCCTAAATCATCCAACAGTGAGTCATAAGAGTCTCAGACGACACAGTCAGTGCACATCTGCTGGCAGAAGAAGGAACAGATTCACCACTGACACTTACCGCACCGCCAACAAACGGTATTTTTCTGATGAGTCGAAAGCACTGCTTCTTGATTCTGGACACGAGACCTATTAATCACAAAGACAAGGAAGAAGCTGTGGTGACTCGTGCACACATAAACAGCTGACTGTGATATAATATAACACGTCAAGACAAGAAAAAAAAAAACGAGGCTCATGTTCACAAAGCATTTCATTCTGATCCTGATAATATGCAGCTAGTCTCGTCCAAGAACCAACCAACTTTCTCTGGGAGCTGAAGTAAGACGGGTGGAGCTGACCTTCTTACTGAGGAATTCAACCACTGATTGATTGATAGCAGATCTAGAAATTCTTGTTATTTCTCAGTCAAACGTGCAACAGAAACGTGTACTGCACAAGCTGTTCTATCAATAGCTCATGTTTTTAATAAAGATAACGTACAGTAGGCTGGTTCAGAGTTATGGCTGCAAATCATAAACACGCTCTGTGATCCTTTTACATCATGTGTGAGAGATTACTTTCTTGTTGGAAGAGGAATCCTTTGACCCAGACGGCTCCCAGCGTGGTGACGAGCGTCAGTCCGATGATCTGCCACGGCTCCAGGTTCCCGCAGCGCAGGTTCACCTGCCGCCGTCCCTCCTCCAGGTACAGCAGCAGCATCTCCTTATACACCTCCAAGGCACTCTGGACACAGACACACAGCCGTTACTGGAGCGCTGGGTGGCTACAGGCTACAGTCGTGTTTATATCGACAGTTACACAACGTAGAAATAAAGAAATACAGGATCACAAGAATACATCTGTTAGAAATCAGTTTCACAGTGTTTATGACTCCCATGATGCATCACTCAGTCCTACTGAATTTCTTTCAGATGTAAAAACCTGAATACAGAAATCTAACTGCTAAAAATCAAGCTGTAACAGATTGAGTCTAGTTGGTTTGTTCTTTATATACCAATACGTATTGATTAAGGTGCAGATTATCTTCTCCATTACTTGACTACGTTTATAAAACATTAGAAAAAGGTGAAAAATGAGCATCAGAAACTGTCAGATCTCTTCATCAAAGGTTCAGTTTCATCAGACCAACAATTAAATCTGTTTACGAAAACAAAAAAAGTCTCACACGTGAAAACCTGGAACCATCAAATAATTAGTCAATAATCAATGAATAATCAGTTTTCCAATAACTGACAAATAGATTAACTGACGAATTGTTGCAGCTCTAATTGATAAACAGAAAAACGTCCTCAGCACTGCAACATACGATCATTTTCAGACATGATCCGTGTTTGATTAACTATGAAAGCAGGTTACTCACATCAGAAGACATGATTGAGCTTCCAGCACACCAACACTGCGAGCAGCAGACTGTCAGCTGTACAGACAGACAGTCGTCTCCTCTCCACCAGGTGAGAGAGAGCCGTCAGCTGACTGGACGACTATCACGCTCCTCCCCAACCAACAACACATCCACATTATCTCTGCCATTATCACTGCAGCAGATTTATGACACAATAACACGTCGTCTGATAGTGAGCGCTCTCATTTCTCCACAATCTGATGGATAAAGCTTAAGGTTCAAAAGACAATCTGCATTGCTTAACATAAACATCTCATAGTAGTTTCCTCTTGTGCAACACGTTCATTATGTCACAGGATGTGAAGCATCTGTAAATGTTCACTTCCAGTAGTTTTTGAGGTAAATGAGGCTGCGGTGGAGGAAGCCCTCAGTGCCCAGACTGCAGCCGACCTACCTGCCTGTTTGGATAACATGTTCTCAGACAGGTTTGGCAAGACCAGCCGCATAGAGCTGAGTGGGAAGCTGTGGAAAACCAGCCGTGTGTCGTCTGGGAGGGCTGGAGCTCTCAGCGCAGGGACAACGGCTGTGTATAAAGGTAAAGTGCAGGTGCAGCGACCGCTGCCACGTGTCTGAGCTTCATCTGTCATAAAGACGAGATTAAACGCTGTTATCTAACGTCAGTGCAAAAGGCAGATCTGGGAGGCTAATGTGTGTGACCCCCTCCCTCTGTTATCCAACACATTTTCTGTCTGTGTTTCAGATCCACCCACACGTTTCCAAACCATTCAAATCTATCTTTGCCTCAGGAAAACTTACACCGAGTTCACACAAAGACTGGCGTACCAGCATTGTCCTCCTCATTGTTGAGCCGTGGACGCCTGTTCCTCTGCTCCCCCTCAGACACCACTGACTGCTTTTGTTGCCTCATGTTCTCATGGAAATGTACTGGGCGTGTGAGGCTGCTCCTGGATACACCAGGAGAAAACAAACTGCTCAGAGACCATGCAGGAGGAAATAATTACAGGAGAGTAATCGTGACTGTGTGCTGCGCTGTGAGGCCATCATGTCATGACCTGAAATCAAAGGTTTTTCTTCTTCTTCTTTCCTCCTTGACTCAGGGCAGGTTCAGGGTTAATCTTTCACTGACAGCAGCTGTGTGTCAGCAGCCTTTTGTCTGACTGCTGATGTCTATATCAACCAAAAAGTTCAGTCTGCTCCTTTAAGGAAAAACCCCTCAGATCTCAACGGCTCTCTGGCACTAAAGAGCAAAGCTTTGTTTAAACATCCTGAAGGTTTTATGTTGAGCAGGATGTCTAATTTAAAATCAACAATAGTCACAGAGGAAGTACTTCATTAAAGAAGAAAACAAGTGGAGCATGAAGCTATGAAGGTTGTCTTCAGCTCTGAATCATGATGAGCTTCACAAATAAAAGTATGCATAAAAACACGTTTTAAAAAACCCGCCAGAAATACAGAAATTAACACTTTAATATGAAAAGTTGTTTTTTTTAGACTTGGAGCATCTCTGAGAGGAAAACAAGTCATGTCATTAGCTGACTTCAGTGCTGATAAACAGCTGTGAGCTGCTACCAGCGGCTGTATGTTAGCTAACAGCCTCCAGCGGGTTTTAAAGGTGAGCTTCACCTACCCAGTAGTCCATGTTGTCGAGGGAAACTCTCACCGACGGACCTGCGTGTGTGTGAGACTGACGAAAGTCACCTCCAGCCGCCTGCTGCGAGTCTCAGACTCTCATCTACATGCTACTATCAAACACAGCAGCGAGCTAATCCTGGACCAGGAAGTAACCAGCAGGCTGCGCCGACTGCGCCTGCGTAGATCTGACAACGCTGTGGACACGTGTGACGTGATGGCCGCCGACGGCCTGAGCTGCTCCGCATCTGTTGTAGATCAGCTGACAGCGAAGACTTCATTCATAACAACATGTTAGTTTAATATGAGTTAGTTTATTGAGTCCAGAGCTGCTCACATAAACATGTGAGTGATGTTTATTTATGAAACACATAAAACATAAAAAATGTTAAATAAAAACAACTAAATCAAAGATATAAAATAACAGATTCATTGTTAAATAAAGTAAACAAACCAGACAGACACTATATGAGTTACACGTTTCTCTGTTAGTTAATGAAGTATTTATTTATTTATCCTGGATGTGTTACTGATGAATTATAGTTTCTATTGATTTTACATGAACACATGATTAGTGTTGCAGCGCCACACAGCAGTTGAATGGAGGTACTGCAGTCAGTCAATATGATGAAGGCAGAAACTACAGGTTTAAATCATTTCCACTAGATATATTCTGTTCATTTTGAGGGAATGTATTTTATATATTATATATACTTTTATATTAATGTTGAATCTGGAGTTTTACAAACAGTAAAAAGAACAACAGGAACTGTGACAGTTTAAATAGGATGAAACAGTTTAATGAACTGCTCAGGTTATTATAGGCCTACAGACACCTTCATTACAGCGTTTAGTGGGAAATAAATAATAATAAATAATAATAAATAATAATAAATAATAATAAATAATAATAAATAATAATAAATAATAATACATAATAATAAATAATAATAAATAATAATAAATTATAATAAATAGGCTATTTAGCAGAGGTGGAAGAAGTATTCAGTACTTAAGTAAAAGTACCAATACAGCAATGTAAAAGTACTACATTACAAGTAAAAGACCTGCACGGAAAATTCAATTTCAGTAAAAGTACACAAGTGTCATCAGTTTAATGTAGTTAAAGTACTACAGTAACAGTACATAAGTACTGTGATCTTGATGTAGTTAAAGTACTGCAGTAACAGTACATAAGTATAGTGATCTTGATGTAGTTAAAGTACTGCAGTAACAGTACATAAGTATAGTGATCTTGATGTAGTTAAAGTACTGCAGTAACAGTACATAAGTACTGTGATCTTGATGTAGTTAAAGTACTGCAGTATCAGTAGTGACTGATATATTATTATATATGACATCATTAGATTATTAATACTGAACGTCAGTGTTAGAGCAGCATGTTACTGTTGTAGCTGCTGCAGGTGGAGCTAGTTTCAACTACTTTATATACAGTTAGATAGTTTAGTCCAGTGGTTCCCAACCTAGGGGTCGGGGCCCTCCAAAGGGTCACCAGATAAATCTGAGGGGTCGTGAGATGATTAATGGGAGAGGAAAGAAGAAGAAACAAAGTTCTGATACACAAATCTGTTTTCAGCTTTTGGACTTTTTCTCTAATCTTTGATTTTTGCTGAAATATTGGATCATTTGAACATTTATTGAAATGAAACCATGTGAGAAGTTTAGAGGTAAAAATCACTATTTGGTGGAGCTGTTAACAACTCATAGACATCTGAAATGTGACCCGACTACACACTGCTTTTAGTAAGACGTCAAAAGACTAAAAGGTTGAAACCACTGGTTTCATCTTTAACAATGTGTTGGATTTTAAAAGCTTCTTATATTATCCATTGAGTCAAATCTGCATCTGAACAGTAACTAAAGCTGTCAGATAAATGTAGTGGAGTAGAAAGTACTAGATGTACCTCTGACATGTAGAAAGTACTAGATGTACCTCTGACATGTAGAAAGTACTAGATTTACCTCTGACATGTAGAAAGTAGCATCACATGGAAATACTTGTAGTACTAGTAAAGTACAAGTACCTCAAGTAGCTAGCACAGCATTGAGTAAATGTCATGTACTTTATACTCCTGCTGTTTAGTGAATCATATTTGCATTGTAGCACCACAGAACCAACCTGCACATTTTGATGAAATCTATAAAGTTAAATACTTTTATGTAATTATATTTGTTTGGATGTTAAATCAGAAAGTTTCTGCAGAGCTGTGAGAAAAATGACAACATATACTGACAGTAAGAAAGGATGAATAAAGTCAGTGAAGTATATATAATATATATTTTTCTACACAGATAAGCAACAGACTGACTGGAGACAACCTCGCAAATGAAAAGCTCAACAAACATCTTGTGCTATATGAGATTTTTTATAGAAAAGTCCATTTATAAATTTGGTCTTTTTTAATCCACCAGGTCCATTAATGAACATAAAGTTGGAAGTAAACACGCTGTCAGAAGAAAAGGAGAACATGCTGCAGTAGTTTGGGGGGTGAGAGGGGCGACTTGCAGCCACAGCCCTATTTGTGCCTAACATCTCCAATCTTTACAAAAAGACAAACTGCCTCCAAAGGACAACTACTCCGCAGTAATTGGTGTACACTGTCTTCAAAAGCTGAGGTGAGAGGCACAATGCTTTGCCTGTGAAAGGAAGCTCCAAAGCACATTAAAAGTGAATTACTTCTTGTGTAAAGTGTGTTCGGGGTCATTCTGGTCACGACGCGCGCACCTCTCCAAAAGCGCACACGTCTCCAAAGGCGCACTCCATACTTTCTAAAAGGCAGTCGCATTGTTGAGGGGTTTCACAAGAGGTGTACATATGGCATCCGGGTTGCAATTAAATGTTTTAAGATGTTTTTCCTTTCTTGAAGAACTTTCTTGTCCCTTTTTTTCTCTCCCGGCAGCTCTTTGGCAGAAAGAACAAGAGGAGGGGGGCACATTGAATGGCTTCGCTGCTAGTTTGGGATGACAACAATCTGGTCAGCGAGTTGTTGGACTTTGATTGCCCTCCTCAAAACGTCCTTCAAACAAAAAGCTGAAGACGAAAATAAAGCCCCACCTGGTACCTCTGTTTGCTAAAATAATAATAAATAGATTTCGTTTAATAAATAAGCAAAAGAGACTGTAAAGTGAAGTAGTAGAGGAAGTATTAATCAGGAGCATCGGGCAGGTATCACCTGCTCTGGAGCTTGCTCAGTTTATTGTTAAATATTGTTAAATCACTTTTCGTACCATATCTGCCATTTCCACAGCAACAGGCCGCTTATGTTTGCCCATACTTTGCATAACAAGCAGGACACTACAGCACACTGATAAAAATCAAGGAGAGAGACTGACAACTTCAAACCCACACCTGTCCATGATATGTGAATATGGATTTGGCATCAATGATTATTTGTAAAGTGGTAATATTCAGTTTACTTTAGACTTTTCGTGCCTTTTATAACAGCTAGGCACCATCTCCTATCGCACTAGTGTATTTGTCCAGTTTATTGAAAGCATATGGTTATCAGATTGGTCCCAAAACACATATTTAGACAGAAAGTTAAGGAGTGCTTTTTGTGATCCTTTGTTGGCAATTGTAAATCATGTTTGAGCTGTGGCACACTCCCCCTCTCCCCCCCAGCACAGCTGAACCCTGTCTGCACGGTGCTCATACTTCTCTTTCTTTTCTTTAATACTAATCTATAACTTAATAAAATCAAACTATATTATGAAACTGCAATGCGCCACTGAGTTATGGCGATGCTGGACATGTTTTTGGAGATGTCATAGCGCACAGATACAGGCTCATATTACAGAAGAAATCTAGGTTGGATTGTCGTGGCACACAACAGGAGCCTTTGTACTGTCAGTCCAGACAACAGGTTTCACCCTCTCATGTCCTCTTTGTTGGGTGGCACCATGCGTAATTGTCTTTGTCCAACTGCAGGAGTTTTGCGCTCTAACGCAGTGAGAAATGTTTGTCCAAACATGTGTGCAACCAGAAAACATTTTATTTGATATGAGTTAGATGTATTTGAGATAACAAAGAGATGAGCTGTTCTTTGAAATAAAGTTGGCAGTTCTCAACCAGGACCAATATGCAGCTGCGTTAATGCCAACCTGACCAGGTCATGTGACCAACCAAAAATACGCGACGACATAAGTAATAATAAACCGTTAACTTTAAAATAATTCTGCAGATTTTGTTGTTTTCATGTCAATTTTTGATGACGTGAAGAACCTGGAGGTGGTTTTACGACACCGTTGGCCAGGTTACCGTGACGACCGTGAACCCTGCAGAGCATGTGCCAGCATGTGCCAACATGTGCCAACATGTGCCAACATACTGAGTGCGTAAAATGTGGCATCACAAGAACCCTTCAGGATAGAGATCTGATAACATGTGCAAAAGCAAACTCACACCTCGTGAAATATTCCACTCTGCGAGAAAGATTAAGCAATATATCATTTCACAGGATATTTTGCGCATAAAACGCAAAGATAAGCAGCCTAATTAAACGTTATTAATAAAGTTAGTAATTAAGTATTGACCAGCATTAGGAGCCTCCTCCTGAGCTACACAGTCACCATCTATACTCATGTGTACCGTATAATGTTCACAGTGTTTGAGCTGGTGAAGAACTTCTGTGCGTAAAAAGAAGGTTTTGTTTCTCTGTGAGCCAGAAAGTTCACTTAAAAACACCCAAATATGACAAATATGACAAATATGAATATTTTATCAGGACGTCCTGCATCGACGTTATAAGATGGAGAGATGACTGCATGACAAGATGTTTGTCTCCTCTTTGAACATGAACATTAAATCCGTTCAGTTACATCCAGACACATTTCATTTTATTTTATGTTTCATAAAAACTCAAGAAAAAAAAGTGAATCTCTGTGGTACTTTAACACACACACACTCACACACACACACACACACACACACACGTGTATTTGACTACATGTTACAAAGAATACACAAAGAAATGCAGCAGTGGGACTAATGAGAGAGAAAGAGGGGCGCTGCCTGGAAGCTGATTGGCCACTTGACTGGCGCTGTTGATTCAGGCGCCCACCGTGCGGAAAGATAAGATAAAGGCCATATAAAATGACAGAGATGCGCATCCATCCCTCACCGTCAGCTGCCTGCAGCCTCAGAGGGAAGAACCAGGACGAGCAACACCGTCACAAGTAAGTGCAAATATGAATGTCATCAGGTGTGGTGTGTTTCACTAGATCCAGTTTCACTCATTAAATGACATGTTAGAGGGTTACATGGAAAATCATGAATGAAACAATAAGTCTAAACTTGTTTTCACAGGATGTCTCCTACAGTACGGTGCAGTGACCTGCGCACATCCGCAAACTCAGTGACGCTCAGCAGGTTTTCTCCGCATGTCCGCAGTGAAGCTGGAGACTCTTCAGAGGTCTGCAGTGATGCAGCCGCAGTGAGAAACCTCGAGCACAAACCGGGACTGAGAGGCAGGCGCAGAATGAAGGCGAACGACAGGGAGCGTCACCGGATGCGCAACCTGAACTGCGCTCTGAACGCGCTGCGCAGCGTCCTGCCGGCGCTGCCAGAAGACGCAAAGCTGACCAAGATCGAAACTCTGCGCTTTGCTCACAACTACATCTGGGCGCTGACTGAGACTCTGCGCATGGCTGACCAGCTCGGACACACGGCGGATTACCTGCCGGCATCAAACCTGTGCAGCCCAGCCAGTGTTGCATCTGCAGAGTGGGACTCAGCATCACCTGGTGAGTCCTGCTGCGGGACCTCAGCTGACTCTGACCCAACAAACTGTCACACATCTACCCGAGAGAAGAGCCGCACGCTGCTGGCAGCAGATGAAGTTTTCCCCGTCACCTTTTATTTCAAGTCATTCTGTGGTGAAACTGGTCCCAGACACACGCGGCAGTATTAACTGTTTAACTACTGCTGCTCTGCTCTTTATGGCTTTAAACTTGTAGACATGTTGCACTTTATCATCTGCAGTGATGCTTCAGCTCACAGAGCAGCTTTGTCTACATGCAGCACTTCAACTGCTTCCACGAGGAGTGAAACAGACTCTGCTCAAACTTAAAATATGATAAGAGTCATGTGAGACAACTTCTTGGTGCTGGAACGTGATTTTATGATGTTGCACTGATGTTTGCAGAACAATGTTAAGAAACCTTAAAGCACAATCAGTCGAGGAAGACGAGGTTACTGGTTCAAGCTAAAATATTTATTTGGCAATAAGTCATATATCAAAAGTGTTTTTAATGCTGCATAAAAGTAGGTTATTTATTGAATAAAAACTGTAGAAAACATCTCAAGTCTCTTGTGTTGAAAAGTAGTCTGGATTTCCATGATTTAAAAGAACAGTGAACATGTACAAACATCACTAACACACCGCGGCTGCTTTCATTCAGAGAGGAAATGTGTTTTTAGAGAGAGAAAAAAGATGAATGCCTTCATTTCAAAGCATTCATCGCTTTCCTTTCTGTAGACGCCAAAGTTAATGTGCAAATCAACATTTTCAATCATGTCGTTCTTTACTGTCCTGCCTGCCGGTGGCTGTACTGAAGCGCGTTGCAAGAGAAGAACATTTCATCGTCTTAGAAATAGCAAGAGCTAAATGTTGGAACGTGCTGTTGGACGTCACGTTGTCCTGCAGTGGCGTGCAGTCCGAGGCCGAGCTCTACTTGGGGAAGACTGTCACCACGTCGTAGCCCTCGGGTGGAGTCATTCGCTCGCGTGCGTGCTTCTCGCAGTAAATCTGGTCCTCCACAAAGAAATGTCCCTTCTGTTTGAGGTTGACGTCGCAGTCTGTGCAGGTGTAGCACTCGGGGTGACGGAACTTGTCCCGCAGCTTCACCACCATCCCGCTGAAGAGAAGAAACAAGCATCACATTAAACCAGAGCTTCATCCAGGCTCAACACCACATGGCCAAATGTATATGGACACCTGCACAGCGTTGGGCATCTTCTAAAACCACTAATCTGATGCTTTTTGTTTCTGTGTGCAGAGGGACACGTCATGTTTAAAAGTCTTTCCCAAACTGCTTATTTGTCTAAAATATAAATCCACATACATGTGGCCACACGCTGTATGTCGTTCTAACGCTGTAGTCTGTACATTAAGATATAGAAATATGGTTGGCTCATTTTCATTGGTTTATAAGGGACTTGGCTTGAGAAACCGGAGGGTGGCGGTTCAAGTCCCACATGGACCAAAAATATGGAAGGTGGGCTGGTAGCTGGAGAGGTGCCAGTTCACCTCCTGGGCACTGCCGAGGGGCCCTTGAGCAAGGCACCGACCCCCAAAAAACTGCTCACTGGGCGCCGGCTTGGCGGGCTGCCCATCACTCCACCATCTCTCTCTCCACTTTGCATGTATCTATGCCTGTACTGCATGTCTGTGCCATTGCATGTGTGTGTGTATAAATGCATGTATGAAAAAATAGAGTGATAAGTAAATTTCCCCATTGAGGGATAAAATAAAGTATATATCTTCTTCTTCTTAAGGAAATGATGCAGCATCTCACAAAACTAAGAACTGGATTGAAACTGTAGAAACTAAAAGAGAAAGTGGTTTATATTTGCTCCATTTTAAACCTCACAACAACAACAACAAAACAACAATAATCCTGCCATCAAACAGCATCTACATGCAGAATTATCCCCAACTAGCATAAAACACGTGTCTCAAGTAACAGCAGAGTTTTAGGAATAAATCAAACCAGGACAATAAAGTAGAGAAAATGTTTAAATAGAAATCCACTAACTCATCTATCTATCCATCTATCCATCTATCCATCCATCCATCCATCCATATCTATATCTATCTCATAAAGCAGCAGCTAAAGTCTTAAAGGCTTTGAGGTAAACAGCTGCAGACGCTGCTTTTAAACGATTAACCACAAGGTGGAGACAGAGTCTTGTGTCTCCAAGGAGACGCTCCAGAGTCTCCGATACCTCATAACATTTATTAACACTGATATATAAACAGCAAATATCAGATCTGTACTGCTTCTGTCAAATATGAAATACTCACACAATCCCAGATCCACATTTGTCACAGATGGATAACTTATCTGCGTTTCCCACTGAGGATCCGATCTTTGTTGTCGGCGCTTTAACACTCCTGAACCCGGACGGTTTATCAGCATCGCCTTGGAAACAGAAGAGAAGTGTCACAACAACCTGCGGCCTTTGATCACTATTACTTAGAAACATGATATGGATTATTATGAATAATTAATAATAATTAATAAAGTGAATAATAAAAGCTGTACCTGTCTCCAGAATCTCCTGCAGCACCTTGAATGAAGCAGACTGCCGGGGCGGCTCATCCGACTCCTGGTTCTCCTGCAGCATCTTGTAAACCTCTGAATCTGCCGCCACGGCCGGCCGGACGCTGCCCGGCACCGGCGGATCTGATGGAGCTCTGCAAAGCAAACATGTCAAAGCAGATGTTAGAAAATCCAAGAAAACACAAAACATTCACTTTGTCCCTGTCGTTTGACGCTTTTATGTCGACTCAACTCTGATGTGGCTTCAATACTTTTAGATTTTAGATTGCATTGGTGTAATATGCGTTTCCAATTAATACAACTGATTCTTGATGCTTTTAACTGAAGAATAAGTGCAACATGAAAATACAGAATGTTGTGTAACAGTGAGTAAATAAGCCGGGAACATGTTAAAGGTGACGTACACGGACACACCTGGAGGGGAAAAGGAGCCGACATGAAGATTTCTACGATGATGCCTCTAAATTAATCACAGGCTCGTCAGAACAGTGTGTGGACGTTTTACATGTATGAAAACACCAATCAGAGACTAAATATCATCACATTTTCTCCCTCAGAGACCCAACATAGACACATGCTGTCTTCCATGGGGGGCGACGTGACCGCCGGGACCCCGAGGATTCATTCGTGCAGCTCAGCTCAGTGTGTCAAGTCTTTCTACTCATAAAACAGTAACTGTGTTTTGCTTTAATATGATGACGTACATGATGGATGTTCACGTGCTGAATTATGTCTCATAAGTTGTTACAGTCACCTGAGAACTAATAAAGATGGTCAAAACTACCACATTAAGAAACATTCATGTGAACCGTTGGACGGCGAGATCTTCTGTCCTGGAAACATTATAGTTAATATACGAACACATAAGCTGTACATCCTCTCAATGCTCCAAGTCTCTGATGTGTTGTTGTGTTTTAAAGTTTCATGGAGGCTGTGATTATCGTAGTCATGTTTTAAAAATGGTCTCACTACAGACGCTGATGTTACCATGGAAACAAACACACCGTTTATAGTCTGTTCTTGTAACCAACATAAACAGCGCTGCATCGGTCTGTCTGATTTAATCTTTGGCCTCTCGGGACAGAATCAGACGTTTCTTACTTGTTGTCGTGCTCGTTGGCTGCAGCGATGGTTTTAACTTCGTCCACTGCCGAGTTGAAGTCCTTGATGTTCTCTGAGGAGTAGAGAGCGGACGGGCTGTTGTACTGGTTGGTCACAACTTTGGAGCCGAACCCGCTGAAGGGCAGCGCGCTCCTGTTATGACCAGAGCCGATGTGTTTCACCTCCTGCCGAACACACGTGAAAAGGCGCCGTTAACGGAGGCGTCTGATATGTGTGAAATAAAAAAACCTCAACGATGCCTCAAAACATGCAACTGTGATGCAATGAAGGCCACAACTTCAGGTTATTTTGACACATAAACATGTCATCTGTATTATTGGGTTATGAATCTTACTCGTCCTGTTTTAAACTATGCAAACCTCGTTGGCGTCTTCATCTGCTGCTTTCACATAATTTAGCAGAATAATATATGACTGGATTGTGCTGTAATTATAGCTGCCTGTCTGTGAAGTCAAACACGTCATGAGACGGGCATGCCATCAAAGTGGGCACATAAATACCACCAAATGGAGCTCATGCTTCTCAGTGGGAAGACGGAAATGCCTCCAGATGTAGCTCATGCTTCAAGCACCCAGAATTACCCAGAGACTCGTAAGAGCAAATTAACTCGCACAAAGAAACACACACTGATGCTACTAAGAAGCACAAAACAATCATTTGAACAAATAAAACAGTGAAGAGCAGCAAATGTTTGACACGCGTGTTAGTGCTTGAGAGTAAAACACACATCGTCCGTGAGCCGTGAAGCACACACACACATAAATACACACTTTGGCCTCAACTTTCAACTCAGCAGGCAGGAACTGAGTCTTACGTCAGAGTTTGGCTGATAAACAACCGTCTCCTAGGAAACCTCCTGTTGGGGAAGTAAACAATGACTTCATTGTTGGCTGTACGCTGAGAAAGAACGTACAGACTTCCAGAAACTGTGTGGCTACCTGAGAGTGTGACTTCCTGCTTTTACTCTAACTGACAGAGATGGATGAGCAGTAAATCTAACAGCTTAGACGGTGAGTCAGCTGACACGCACCCGCGGCTCTGATGCAAGATTCATCTTGTACGGATGCGTCTTTCCTTCCTCGGATGAAAGCGGTGACCACATTTTATTTGCTGACCTGAAAAAAAAAACCAAAGAAGAAGAATATAAAAGCACTTCATAATTAAAGATGCAATAATCACTCAGCGGCTTTAAGTTCAACACAGCTGCACTTTTCTGCTTCCTGTTTCTGGGCGTGTTTTCCTGTGTAGCTGCACTTGATGATAACGTTTCACTGAAGCAGGTATCACAGTTTCACCCCACAGTCACACATTCCTGTTAAGTCCATTTCAACATCAGCTCTTATTTCATGCAATGATGCAACACACAATTACAACACAGTTTAACAAACTTCAGTATAACAAAAGGCGGACTCAGCCTTTAAAAAGCATGAATAAACATCACTTCACTTCCTGAACACCTGGGTTGTGGTGAGCTGTCTCATATTACTCCTACCTGTCTAGAGAGAGCACCATCTCCTCTATGCAGCCCTTGATCTTGTTCTGTGCCTCCAGGTGAGTCATGTTCTCCGTCGGTTCTCCGTCGATAGCCAAGATCATGTCTCCGATACACAGGTTGGCCTGGGCGGCTTTACTGCCGGGGCTGACCTACAACACCGAGAACACCAGCAACACCTGAGTGAGTGTGAGCTTTAAACCATGTTAAAGGATTTTAGGGAGTTTTCCTTGTTTGAATAGAAGTTAGAAGACAGAGGAAGTTGTACACACACACACACACACACACACGGGGAATTAGTGATTTATCATATTGGGTTTTTATACAAATAAAACTTAATGTGAGCCGGTTTAACTGTGACCTTCAAGGCCCTTTAACACACATTTCATTGTTTACAGGGAACACAGACAGAACAGAGGTGTGTTCAGCCTCCAAGCGCAGCGACAATCCAGGAATTCATGATAACTTTTCTAAGGGTGGAGTGGACAACATTTACAACATTTACAACAGGAACAGCTGCCAGAATGAGGCAAAGTACACAGTGACCAGTCAAATCTGCTGGCACAGAGTCACACTGGAAAACACAGAGCAACACTGTACAACACTGGATAATACTGTACAACAATGACCAACACTGAAAACCTAAGAACAACACTGCACAACAATGACCAACACTGCACAACAATGACCAACACTGAAAAACTAAGACCAACACTGTACAACACTGGATAATACTGTACAACAATGACCAACACTGGACAACACTGCACAACAATGACCAACACTGCACAACAATGACCAACACTGCACAACAATGACCAACACTGTACAACAATGACCAACACTGTACAACACTGCCCAACAATGACCAACACTGTACAACAATGACCAACACTGGACAACACTGCACAACAATGACCAACACTGCACAACAATGACCAACACTGCACAACAATGACCAACACTGCACAACAATGCACAACAATGACCAACACTGTACAACAATGACCAACACTGTACAACAATGACCAACACTGTACAACAATGACCAACACTGTACAACACTGTACAACAATGCACAACAATGACCAACACTGCACAACAATGACCAACACTGCACAACAATGACCAACACTGTACAACAATGACCAACACTGTACAACAATGCACAACAATGACCAACACTGCACAACAATGACCAACACTGAAAAACAGACCAACACTGCACAACACTGTACAACACTGGATAATACTGCACAACAATGACCAACACTGTCCAACACTTTGACACTGTCCAACACTGCACAACAATGCATACTGGAAAACACTGTACATCACTGCACAACACTGGAAACCACTGGAAAACCTTTAAAACCTGTATAAACCTATACAATCCCATCCAACTCTGTCACACACACCTACAGGCTCATTAAGGCCATGCTGGTGTTAAGGTGTTAACAGTTAGTTAACAGTAAGTTACTCGAGGCTTAAACAAAGAGCAGTTTTTATCTTATATAAGAACCACATAGTTTATCAGTCACTGTTACTACTGAAACAGTAGTTTACTACTGAACTGAACATTTACACTCATATACATGTTCACTCCAACATCTATAATGAGAGGATATTGTTGCTTCGTTGCTCGAGGCTACAAATCTTTCTCCAAACCGACAGACTGACTGACAGACTGTCTGTAGCTGAAAACAACAGACCGTCAAGTTTCTGTTCTGCTGTGAAACAATGAAGGGACGTTTGGTCTGAACGAGCCCAGGTGTGGTTACACTTACCCGGGAAACAGTCAGCGGCTGCTCGAAGTCCTTCCCTCCCACCAGCCTGAAGCCCCAGGGCCCAGGACCCTGCATGACGACCCGCACAGGCATGTCGGAGCTGCGGCTGTCTGCTGCTGCTGGTCCGGTGTTGATGCTCCGGTTCTGGAGGTCCGGTGCTGAAGGTCCGGTGTTGAAGCTCCGGTTCTGCTCGACTACACCACTGACATGTGCGGACACCGACAGTGAGAAACTTTTGCAGGCAGCAGCATCAGAAGAGGAGGACTCATATTACAGATGGACGATGGGATTTGAAGTTTCCACGCTCGACGTCAGCGGCCGCGCAGATCGTGTATTGAGAAGATGCATCACTCTGTGGGGAAGTTGAGCCAAGCTGTGAGGGGAACTAGACCCTGAATATTCAGGCTTTAGAAAATGAACCCGGGAGATTTAGGCCAATCACAGTGAGAGGTGTGTTCCTATTGGCTACTAACGAGAAGCACGTGAGCATGTTTAGATTTAATGTCTAAATAATCACCTTACTGTGAACTTTCTACCTTAGTGATACGAGGCATGCTGGATGTTCAAAACTACCTGCCCAAGCTTTCATTTCTGATTGATTGATTGATTGACTGATTGATTGAAGTGTCCTGCACCTTTCCTGTGGATGAGATACTAAACACTAATAACCAGGATGGGTGTCAGATGCAGTGGTCTTCGTGCCTGTTAATTTGTATCAGGACACCTGTGTGTTATTTCTTATTTAATCTAAATCTATACATGCAGAGTGATTTTTGTGCTCCAGTCTGACACTGGATCAGTGTTGACAGTGTTTGAAAGGACTCAGGCTGGTAGCTGTTAGGCTGGTAGCTGTCAGGCTGGTAGCTGTCAGGCTGCGGTTCTACATTTGTGGATTTGGAGTTGATGTCACCATAAATCCATCTTTGAATCTGATTGAAACCCTTTTTTTCATCTTAATGAACATACTTTGAAAAGCAGAGCAGAGTGATCCCTCTGCATGTTGTAGTTGAGCTCCTCTGTTTGTTTTAAAGGGATGTTGGCCTGCTGTACGTCACCCTGTTATATGCAAGCTTACCTTTTATGGAAGAGCTAAATCCCAGGATGAGGAATGTGCCGCTCCCAGAAGCTGAACTCCTGCCAGCAGAGAAAAGCTCTGGGCTGACTGAGTGAAACACGTCCCTTCTTGTGGGGGGTTCACAAACCAAGATCCAACCCCAGCAGGCCTCAGAGCAGGCCTCAGAGCATGCCACTGATGTCATCTCTGAGACTGTTGGCTTTAAACTAAAGCCCTTACAATGCTCAACATCAAATCAAGTCACAAGCACATCTGCTACTGACTGAAAACACATCTGTCCACATCATTTTCACGTCTCACGTACTTCTGAATGAACAGGCCTCACAGGGCAGCCGCTGATTCATTCATCACCCATTTCTATATCTGAGCAGGGTCCAGCTGAAATGTTCAGTAACTTTAATGATCAGATAATGTAATGTGTGTCACAGCTCCACCTTTGGCTCACATTCATTTGCATCTGCTGCTGATTACAGCCACAGTCGTTAAGAGCAGCCACATGCAAAGACGGCACGAAGCTTTATATTTCTGACTCCAACATACAGAATAATCACAGATCAATACACCAAATGCTTTTAAATGGTTTATTAAATATTGCATAATACCGAAGTCACAGCAGTGTATAGTATCTTTATTTTAATATTGTCAATAACAGCACTGCAAATTGAAGCAAACAAACCAAACCTGTTGCAGGTTGTGCGTCTCATCAAACTAATTCAATCTCATGATTATTAATCATTAAGTCGAAGCATTGTGTCACACTTCAGGTATGTGAACAGTGTTCTTCCATCACAGAGACGAGGACGATGGGAAAACCGGGGTTACGCTAAATATGTCAGGGGTACATTTCAGTGATACTCAAAAACAATTCATGAAAATGAGGCACAATTTTGCTTCTAACATAAGGCATTATGATCCATCATATGATGCATCACCCTTCCTGTGCTGTGTAACGCTCCACTCTGTGCTTTGCTAAAACATCCTTCAGGTAAATAAAGTGCTGCAAGTGTCCGAGAGCTCGGCCTGATGCTCGCAGCGCTTGCAGTCCATTTTTTATTTTACATATTTACAATCCTTCTTGTGCCATGATGCTGCGTGTTCATCCTATGGTGAACATTTTTACATATGTGTACACTGTGCCACATTCATATATTCATACATTCATACATCCTGTGATGTTTTATGGAGCATCAGAGACAATCGATAGTGAGTTAGTGAGATGGAGCACAGTCTGAGGAGCTGAAGTTACACAGGAACACAAATGTTTAGCCAGCAGTGGAGGGAAAAACATGCTTCTGTGGTGTCACAAAATAAAAACTTTATATCAGAGCTGTACAGGCAAACTGCAGTATATTGTATTAAGTGTTTTATCTCTTAAACAGTCAGAGGTGATCTGGGCAGGAAAACAAACACCTGATGTCATGAAGCGATTGACTGCTGCTGGATTTTGTCTTCAGATGGTTTCAGACTATATTCCAGTCAGATTATCATCACTGCACTGAGCCGTAGATAAAATAGACTCAGCGGATGTTATATTATATTAATCTATATTAAAGGTAGATGCACTGATAGTCTGGCAACATGTGATTGGAGATGTGTGGATTGGGAAGAAGATTTGAGCTACTTTAATTATCACATAGTTCACTACGGCAACTCTTCTGGTATAAACTAAAGTTAAAATAAATTGCTCCAGCAGGCCACGACAAGCACTGAGGATTATTCACCGGTACTATGTGACGTCTGTTGAGGATTGATGAGCACGTCGCAGCGGTTGATGACAACGAGGAATTTGAAAACACAAGTAAAAGGAAAACAGAAGCTATGATGTTTGTATGTTTGTATGTGTGCGTGTGGAGGATCCGTGGTCTGCTACGGGGTCTGATGGAGCAGGAGGTGTCACCAGACTGTTAACCCCCTCATCACCTCGGTTTTACTTCAGCTAGATAGTGTTTCATGCTCCGATAGGATCTGTCAGTGCATGCTGTACTGAAGCCGACCTTCTTATGTGAATCATTCTGCTAACTGTTGTAAAAGTTGTAGTCATTACATATGAAAATATGTGGGCATATTTGGAAGGCCTCTTGAAGTTTCATGTACACATTTACACGGCTGGAACATACAATCCTGTCACGGTTAAAATCTCAATATGCTTTCGATTCATTTCTAAGACACGTCGTTGGCTTTCGTTTCAAAGATTAGATTCATTTTTGATTAATCTTCTGTTATCTTGTTAGGTGGGATCTACCTAAATGACCAAACAGGAAGTTAAGTGCTACCACGCCCATCCTGTGGTTGAACTGGAGCCAGACGTCTACCACCAGCTACCTTACAGGCAAACATACCGTACTTCTATCCTGACAGAAGACTTAAAATAAAGGATGTGCAATAGTTACACAGTTTCTCATTCACAAAAAGAGAAGCTAACAACACTTCTCTAGTCACGCACATGATGTGTAATATAATGAAGTCAATACTGAGCCGGTGTTGAAAGCTTTTAAGTTGTGAAAGATGTGAAGTAGCTGATACTGACTACATGGTCATTAAAATAAATAAAAAGAAAAGCAAAACAGGTATTTCAGACCTTCTTATGCATGAAGGACGTTCACTATTTAAGTTTCAGTCATTTCCTTGAATTTAAACTGAGAGTCACATTAAATCTTCACATGTACACGTTTTTTAATTGTTTTTTTGTGCAAGTTAAAATTAGTTTGTATGATTTGCATTGATACTCATGATGAACACCTCTGGTCCTGAAAGGTAGCTCATGACAAACAGCTCCAACCACACATCACATCCAAAAACACTCTGACCCCCCGAACCGAGTTCAGGTAATAAGATCCACTCTTTGATCCGTACACTGCTGTGCTGCTGCCCTCCTACACGAACACATGTGAACCGTAAATTACACGGACAGAATGGAAGCTGAATCATCTGTACATTAAAAGCTTTGTTGAAGGTTTTTCACAGAGAAATTCAACATGTGGAGACGGACAAATTCTGCCACAAAGTGTGTTAAGATGTGGTCAAAGTTTACACCATACTGAGGTTCAGGCAGCGAGGCAACAGCCGCCTCTGTCCTCGCCGCGTGCAGTTTGACATACCTCAGACCCAACCGATCACTTTCCCAGACACAACGGGTTGGCCTGGCTAAATGACTACTCTAACCAACAGCCATGCGCGATAGTAGTGACTTCCCAAGCTTGACAGGCAACCATGTGTTACAGCAAGATTAGATATCTTTACAGTTTGACCTCCTTCACGTAATTCCCCGGGAAAGTCCCAAACTGTTTCGTCCTCCTTGAGGTACCTAAAGAGAAAAAGAAACAAAAATATGCATCAGGGAAGAGAAAGTAGAAGCAGTCTTTGTCATTTCAGTGTGAGCTCTACAGCATGTACGTATATTTCACTCTGCTGTCATTCTGTATGGGTGAATGTGACCCAGTGAACGTCATGTCTCAGTAAGGCTCATACCAACAAACCAGCCGTCATCGCACTTCTCCATGACGCTGACGAGATCTCCCTCGTGCAGCTCCAGCTCGTCCTCGTTCTGCGGCACATAACTGTACAGAGCCTGGAAACTGGAGCGGGATGCAAGGA
This sequence comes from Pampus argenteus, assembly GCA_036937835.1. Taxonomy (NCBI): domain Eukaryota; kingdom Metazoa; phylum Chordata; class Actinopteri; order Scombriformes; family Stromateidae; genus Pampus; species Pampus argenteus. The sequence continues at coordinate 1,022,608 of CM072871.1, read as the reverse complement.
CACAGTGGTAAACATGTAACGTTGACAACACACAAGATAAAGTGGAGGGTTCAACCTAAATGTCGGTGGGGGAAGTGTCCGACTTACATTCCACAGCTGAGACGGCTCGGCTCCGGGCTGCTGCTGTGAGACTGGGGTTGCTGGGAAATGATGAGAGATTGTTTACTGGGGTGGGGGTGCAGCCTATGAACAGAGTCATGAGGGTGGGGGGACAGGGTGCTGCAATACCTCACCGAGGTCTCAGCTATATTCAAGATCTCATTACACACTGCCTCCTAGTAGTAGGTGAGGTCGTCACAGAAAGACAGAACGCAGCCCCACCGAGAGTCCCGGAGGAGGTGAAGTTGATGGGGGGGGGGTTGAGGAGTTAGGAGAGGGAGGGGAGACAGGAAGGGAGGTCCAGTAAGTAGCGAAGAAGAAAAGGAAGTGATCCGTTAAAAGCCGGGAAGAAAAAGCGGAGGAGACGTTGGTGGAGGCCAGGAGGGAAGGCAAGACACCAGAGTGAGAGCATGTAGAGGAAACATGACATATTAGTTTTTCCAGGATAATATTCAGTATGAACATGCCGTTTAATGAAAGGATAGTTATTTAATATCACACATGTAGACAACACAATGGGAGTTAAAGATGAGTTTGAGAGTGATGGGTTAAAAACAGATGATCAAGAAACTAAGCAGCAAGGGAAACTACAACCTTACCGCAAATGAGTTAACGTTGTTGTTATCCTGGATGTCAAACAGCATCACGGGACTTCTGGAGCTGCGTCCATGATGCTCAGGCTCGTTCTTCACAAGCTGCAACACAGAAATGTCACATCAGCTGGGAAATTTAAAAAAACACTGTTCGCACCTCGTCTCGTCTCCACCTGCTGCACAAATTACACCTCGCCACAGCTTCTGAAAACAGGAGCCAACATGTGAAATCTATAAATACTCTAATAAATATACCCGAGTCATCACCCCGCTGCCTTAACAACAACAACATGCAACCATATGCTGAATTTATGAAGCTGTTGAACCAACAGCGAGGATCTCAGTCTGCATGTAAGACATTTGTGTGTTAGTAGCACACACACAACAACATGCAGTCTTGCAGCCCTGAGCGGTGTGTGACCAGGAAATTCATCCTTCCATATGGGGCGAATTCAACCAGCTCCAGTTAGTTTCCACACACAAACATCAGCTTCATCAAAACCATTTTAGGAACCAAACTGTGGCTCGAAGCCTGAGACACGCCACACCATGCAGAAGATACCTCTGCAGGGCCACAGCCCCTGTCCCCCTCTGCACCTTCCCCCTCTGTCAACTCCTTCTCCCCCCTCAGCCAGCCCTCCAGCACCGGCCCGCCACACGGGCTCATGCTGCGTGACAGATGTGGGGAGGGGGGGGGGAGCAGGAAGCCTTCTCCCTGAGGCGGGGTGAACGTGAGGAAGGGAGTAGTGGAGTTGGGCCGGGGCGGGTACGGCGGGGGCAGAGGGGAGACAGATGGGGAGGCCATGGGGGAGATGCAGTATGGGCTGCCGGTGATGGGAGGCACGGGGCTGGCGGAGTAAGGCGGGGGCAGGTACTCGCCACAGCGGTAGGACACTGTGGGCAGTGGCGGCAGGGGAGGGGTGGGAGCGGCGGGAGGGCTTCCACCTCCCACAGTCAGGGAGATCCACTCAGAAGAGATGGCGTGGACCTCGGGGGACACGGAGCGGCGGGGGGAGCGAGGGAGGGGCAGAGGGGAGGTGGTCAGGCGATTACAGTACAGCTTTTAGAGCAACAGGACCGTGGGAGGAGGACAGAGATGGAAGAAAGGGATGAGAGAAGAACAGGAAACGAAAGGTGAGACAAATTCACTAGACGAAGAAATTAAAATTAAATGGTGGATGATCACAGAAGAGCCACAAATATCAGAGATGTGGCTTCAGCCTCCACTACATCCATGAAGGTTTCCACCCGGCTGGCTACCTGAGGAGAAGCAGTGGTGCTGCGCTGAGGCGACTGGCTGACGGGCGGGTCTGGATACTCCAACCCGTTTTTGACACGGGGCCGTTTGTTCACTTCTACGTAGGTGACGGGGAAGATGCCTTGGCGGTTGGTGCCTGAGATTTTGCCTTCATACCAGTTCTCATCAACTCTACGAATCAGCGTGATCCTCTCTCCCTGCACACAGGTTCAGAAGATCATTCAGAAATATCATTAAATATTCCTTCCTCTGGATAAATGAAGCATACAAGCATCTGTTGTAATAAACTTGTCACCTTTCTGAAGGACATTTCCACCACTGTGTCCCCGTTGAAGTTGAAGCGGGCCACAGCATCTCCGTATTCCAGCACCTGCACTGGGACACTTTTCTTTGGCTGGGCTTTCTCTGTGGGGGGAAGGAGCTGCACAAAAAACACACAAAAACCAGCTGACCGAGTGAGAAAACACAAGCTGAATCACATTATGAAAATTCAATCTTCAGAAATGCAGTTAGGAATGAAACAAAGTTCCTCTTTCTGTTAGAAATGTGAAATGCGTCCTCGTACCTCAACGTAACTTCGAGGGAAAATGCCGACTCTTCCGTGATGCTCTCCTTCATACCAGTTCTGATCCACCTGCCGGATGATGTACACGATGTCTCCCTTCTGAAACGGTAATTCCCTACAAGATGGTGAAGACATCAGTCTCTTTCTTAGAGGCTGTGGGTACACGTAGATTACATACAGATTCAGTACTTCTACTTACTTTAGAGTTTCCGCTCTGAAGTCGAAGCGTGCCATAGCCGGGGTTCTCTGTGTAGACAAAAAATACGACTAGAAAAATATCTTTTCCCCCGAAAAGACTTAATACTGTTGTATATATGCATCCTTCTCACCTATTTGTTAATATATTCTATATATTTCTGTCGTCTACGGTATTTGTCTCTGTGCATAACTATTCTGGTAATGGCAGGAATGGCATCCTGTGTTACTGTGTCCTCTGCAGCACACCTCGGGAAACACAACACGGGTGCAACTCATACTGTGACATCTATATGTACTGCAGATATGTAGCTGGTCATTTGGAAACCCTCTGAATGTTTGATCTGGAGGAGAAAGCCATCTGTGTGTGCAGAAATCCCGCTGACCCGTCTCCTCCCACGCAGCCTGACTCACACATAAACTGACAAAGCAGCTGCCATCTTTTTCCTGCTTACAGAAGGATAAGAGGCAGCCTTATTGTACCTCTACGCCTGATTTCCTTTTGTCTGAGTTATCTGTGATGTTGAGCAGATCTCCGAAGCGCTCGTTGGTGATGAACTGGTGGTGTGTTGGGACAATGCCTGTGTGTCGCCTTGACGCCGTGTCAGCTTCTTCCTGTTCCCGCTTCAGCCGCCGCTGCTCCTCCAAGATTTTCTGCCGGGGAAACAGACGGACCAGTTTGTCCCTCCAGATATGGGTCTCTTCTACTGTTTTATTCATGTGACACATTCTTTGTTATGTAAAATACATGATTTCCTCATTCATAACACAGATCTCTTCACTAAAACATGTCAGTGAGGCTTAAACTGAGGGGAGACTCACCTCTTTGTCCCCATGACGTCTCCTCAACACCTCGTCCTGGCTCTCCCCGTGTGCTGGGGACGAGTCTGCAACAGAAACACAACGTGGATTAAACCGTGAAGCACGTTCACAGTCCGCCTCAGAGGCAAACCCACCGGAAGAACAAAACTATTCAAACACAGGATGATGATATTGCAGTCAACTCCTTAATTCCAATGAATAGAATAATAATAATAATACAATAATTACAACCACACATGCTTCAAACAAACAACGTAATCTCTGCAGCACTAAAACAAAAAACACACACATAAAAAAGCCAAATGTCTTCCTGCATGCACATAGGAAAAACACAGAATGATCCAATGTGTGTTCATGAAAAACTATGAAATAAACATGATTTTACTGATGATGATCAACCAACCAGCATCCATTATTTTACTAAGTTTCTCTTTATCAGCTAGAATCACGCCACCATAGACGTTTCATTCTGTGTCCACACAAGAAACAATATTCATGTTTCGGCTCTGTGTACAGCTTGTGCACGAACCAAGTACCTGCCGTTAAATGAAGAAATCAAATCAGGAAACATCTTGTCTGGCTAAGACAAACCTTCATAGTGCGAGAATGAAAGATGGCAGACGTGAGCAGTGCCCAAAAAAAAATGAAACAGACACGGTGAGACATCAGTTTGAGAGCACGTATGCAAAGTTGTATCAGAATATGCTGCTTAAACATTAGAGATGAATGCTGGGAGTGTAGTTTTCAGATGTTTAAAACCCCAAAATGATGCTTTATTATTATTATTGTAATGTTTATGCAGCCTTCAGCACTCCACGCTTGCATACAACTCAAATCTGATGTCACCAGAAGATATATATACATTACCAAAAGCTGCCTGAACCTCCTACAGTCCCTGAAGTGTTTAGATGGGTTTGTGGGAGCAAACTCATTCACAGTGAAATGGAAGAACAGCAAACACCACACTGAATGAGATGGAGGCTTCCCTGTCACTCTGTAAACACACCACACAGACTAGAGATGGAGGGTGGCGGCGTTGCTTTGTGGAGAAGAGGGACACAAGGTGAAGACAGAATCGAGATAAATGAGTGACCACAGAAGGAGAGAGGAGGTGACGGTGGTGAAGGGATGGAGATAGCCACCTCTGCGGTGAGCTGCCAGCGGCTGCAGTAGGTTCCCGTTGGCGTCCAAGCCTTGCCCGTTACTCAGGAGGTCAGTGTTGTCTCCCTCCCCGTTACTCAGCCTCTCCAAGACCTCCAGGGAGGACAGGCGCTGAGGGATCAGTGGTCTGAGCTCAGGGGACACGCTGCAGGGCCTCTGGGTGCTCGTGGTCACCTTGGTGGCCGACAGGGTCCTCCGAGCCTGGTGGGACTGCAGGTTCCTCCGTAACCTGAAGGGAGCGGGGCCCATGAGGAACAGGTTCCCGGGCAGTGTGGTCTTCTTCTCCGCAGGCGGCGGCCTCTCCTGCTGCGCTGAGGCCTGCTGCCGCTCGTGTCTGAGAATGGTGGTGAAGCGGGTGTAGGAGGCCGGGCAGGAACCTTTGCATTTGCTGGGTTTGAGGAGGAGGTGATGGTTGAGGTGGTGCAGGAGGTGGTGGTGGTGGTGTTGTGGAGGAGATGCTGGAGGCAGTGTTACGGGACTCTTTGATCCACTGACAGCTGGGTGGATCAGTGGTGGGGAAGTGTTCCTGAAGATCTGCTCGACCTCCACCTCGGTGGCAGAGGGGGACTCAGTCCTGACGTTGTGTCCGTCCTCTGAGGAGGAGGCGGCCTCCTCCTCAGTCTCACCATCTGGTGACAGCGCCTCCTCCCCAGGGCGCCTGCCCTCTGCCTCCAGTGTCTGGGAGGCATCGGTTACCAAAAGCGACTCCGCTGACACTGCGGACGCCATGTAGAGGTGGGCGGGGCTGTGACTGTGGCTGGAATGCAGGGTGGGGAGGGAGGAGGAGCGGCTGGGTGCTGAGCTGGACCGCCTGATGATCGTTTCAAACTCACTGACCCGTGACGACACGGCGTCCCGTGGAATGTGCCCCCCGTCGTCGGCCTCTGACCTTTCACCCCTGTCGCCTTTCGTCCTCTCAAAAAGAGAGGCCAGGCTGCGGACGCTGCTGCTGGGGCTGCAGCCGGCTGAGCTGGGCCGCTGGATGTGATGCATGGTCCTGTACAGGCTGGAAAACTCAGATGCGCTCCTCCTAATTGCCGGGGAAACATTCCCGAGGCCGTCCGCACACTCGCTGCCACAGCTGGACTCGGACACTGCGTGCTGCCCGGCTCCAGCACATGTCCCCGTGTACAGATCCTCACAGCTGTGGGCCTTCGGGTGCCTCACAGGTTTAGTCCTGCTTTCCTGGCTGTCACCACTGGGCGGCAGCAGCTTGGGCTTGAACTTAGAAGGCAGGATTTGGGGTATGCAGGCTTTGGCAGCAGATAGAGGCTTCTTACTCTTACACTGGTTACCTATTGCATTACTGGCAAGAACCGATCGACTATTTACAGAGGAGCAGGGTGAAATTATATAGCCATTCCCACCTTTATAATCCACTGGCAAGCATGCAGGACAACAGAATAAACATATTAGATTACAATGGTCACAGGTTCACACACACACACTAAAACAGAGTCAGGCACATTTCTAGAGTAAAGACTAAGTTCCATTAAAAGTAAATGAGAAGCGGAAGCAGGCTTGATGCTGTGTACATCAAGTAATAGATGACTGTTATACTAACAGCATGAAGAACAAGGGAACTCTACAAATCCCTGTATATTCAATATCACTGTCAACAGCAACATAAACAGTGAGACAAGTATTAGAAGAGCAATATGCCATGAAATGTTATGTGATGTTGGAGGTCACGTAGGAATTCTCAACACTGACTGCAGTATCAAAACATTTTAAACACAAAATGAAAAAATTCACATCTTTTCTGTTCATGAGCTGAAATCTTCTCCCACATGACGGCTGCTCGGCCCGCTTCAACCTCCCACAGATATTCTTCTCCCCTACATGGCTATAAATAAAAACCGTATCCCGAGTCATCCAGCCTGGTAAAATATGGTAAACTGACTGATGCTGGTGTCACTTCCTGGCTGTAGTGTTGGCTTGTGATAGAGCTGAGAATGACACAACACTTTCACATGCTGTGAGACACTTGACCCATCTGTCACACTCATATCTACCAAACAAACACACGCTGAGGAAGTAAACTGATGTTATTATATCCATGTAGAAGTTATCATCCCGAGATATTATTTTATGAGCACATGACAGAAACACATGATCAAGTGTTTGGTTTCTGGCACTTTCTGGTTATTCTTTTCAACACTTCACCTTGTGTCTGATGAACAGTAACAGACTCTAATGATCAAGGTGGTGCCTCTGGCTGGAGGGTAATGCAGGAGCGTGCTAGTCACCTGACCCGAGAGCCAAATCCATTTACTGCACGAGTCTCCAGTTGCATAAAAGATGAAACAAAACTATCTTCATACTGAATCAGTGAGTGGAAACTACCAAACTTTAACTCTCAGTGGAAAGTTTACTTCCTGTGTGTGCCTTCCCAGATGTAATGTATGACATGGGTCACAGTGTCCTGGAGCCTGATCTGTCCCTTCCCGTCTCTTCCTTGTGTCTTTCTGCAGGCTGACCTCACACTGACAGCTGACTTCCTCATGCCCGCCCACCCTCTGTGTCCCTCCTGTTTATCTCACCCCTGTGAAGAGCACAGCTCTGTTTATCTGTCCCTCCTCGTCCATCCCCTCCTGGTGTTGGAAGCACTCTGGACTCTTGCCCTGAGCCCGCCTAGCGACTGGCGGCTCACAACTGGAGCAAGAAGGGGGAAAATCCCCAAGATTAGCTTTCACTGACTTGGAAAGACAATCTCGCTCTCTCCATGAGTTTTCCAAAGCAGATGGCCGGCACACGTTTGATGAGAACATCCGTGGCAATCAATAATAAATCATAAGCTGCGGGAGGAATGAATGCTGCGAGGTGATTGGCCAATGCTGTGACGTCTGGGAGCAAAGAAAGTGTGTGGAATCGAACAGAAAGGTAAACGGACACACATGTACCCCCCCTGCCTG